>JAJTWR010000329.1:0-15000 GCA_021613335.1 Whitmania pigra
CAACCTGCATGCCATAATAATAATAGTTATTTGTAATTTGTAAGGTGCCTTTGCAGAGCATCAGAGATGACTTGAACATGAATCAATGTATTATGCATGATTATTAATATTTTAAAAGCTGGGATTTTCAGAATATTCTAATAATTGATAAGTAACTCCTCATTAAACTGTTCCAGAGAGGGTACATCAACAAGTGGATCCAAGAAGAAAGTTCAAAGGCTGATTGACCATTTGCTATCGGATAAGAAGGACTTTGAATTTGTCAACCCAGGATGCGTTCTTGGGGACTTTATGAGCTGGTGCTCATGTGAAGCTTTTACAGAGGAAATGGACAAAGGATATAACCAGGTGCATGATTAATAAGCAAACATGAACATATACAGTTATGATCCAGTTATGTTGTCAACTTAGCATTGAAATTGGAATGATTGAGATAGCAGAAAACCAATTTGGCGGCAATATAACATGTGCCCAAAACTTCTTTATTAAATGATTTGCATTAAGAAATTCAGATACAAGGTCTTAATGGCCTCGATATCAGGAACATCTGGATGAGCTTTACAGGATCAATGCCACCTCCAATTTTATGCTTGGAACTTCCTGTCCCACTTTAACCCATGCGCTGAATAGAAATCCTGTGATCTAGTCTCTTGGCTAGCCGTCATCATCTGGCTTTGGAAGAACTTTGGTCTTCCTGGAGCATATGGTATTCTTGGATCTTCCTGTAATATAGAAAGGAGGTTTTTGGCTTTCATCCATGTTTGCAGCAATCAGAATCAGAGTCTGGAAGGCATTTCCAAAACAAGTTTCATCAACATTAAAAATGTTCTGAATCTTATAGGTATCCAAAATTGTAAGCATTTGAGTCTTTAGGCATGAATCCACTTGCTCCTGTTGGATTACAACTCTTTTTCCATAAATTGCTTTGAAGCCAATGTTGTGCCACTTTGAAATGATCCAACCACTTCTGACTTGCTTTAAAGCTTAGCATTGCATCACTTATCTGAACTTATTTAATGGTCTAAGTGCTTAATGTGAGGATGAGAAAATTCTAAAACAAATGGAATTTGGCAATTCCATTTCAAAAACTTTGACTTAATAGGATCACCAAATTAACCAAGGTTTGGATAAGTGGGTTTGACTGTATATGAGTAGGATATGGAGGCACTTTGTTTATCCATCGGCTATCATTTATGCAGTGCCCCCGCACAAGAATGCTGCAAGCTGGATTGCAGACATGATGATTAATGACTATTAAATATTGGGATCATGACTTTGTAAAATAATTAATTAAAATAAAAATATTATATGATATGATTAACATCATCAGGGTCACCTGAGACAAAAGATAAAGTTATCAGATGAGGCGATACTGGTATTTCAGAAAAATGCTCGGATGCAGAAGAGACTTCTTGATGATGATGTTAAGCTGGTGATGATTTCATTTAAATTATTTAATGTAACAATGTAGTAGTCACCATAGACATTTTGTTAAGCTGGCAATGCACTAGGAATGAACATGATTGTGAAGATTGATTTGACTTATTTATTTTTTATTTCACAAAAGCTGTTGGAAAGGAACCAAGACTAGATGTAAATTAATATTAATTAGTGATTAGATGATGATGATGGGCAATCATATAACTGCAGGCTCTCTTGTGGCTAGCTTCTGTGAAACCTTCTGATTTGGTGTTTGGATTCATGCCAATGCTGATACATTCAACTGCGAACACACTTTTGGGGCATAGTAAGTTTATCAGAATGTTTGATGTTGCTTAATGTCATTACAAGTTAAGTTTTAATATCTAGGTTAATTTGAGCAATTTGTTAACGTTATCTTATGTTTAATATTTGTAATGCAGCATCAATGTACCATTGCCTGAAACTATTGCAAATCAATAATATTAGCATTATTTTTAAATCCATTAGCTGAGATCCTTCAGCTTCCTTTCCTTATAAATCACCTCAATGAAATAAAAAGTAAAGTGGAGGACCTTGGTAGCCTTGGAACACCTGGCTGTGATTACAGTGATCGGATCAAGAAGTTTAAGGTGACAGATATTTGGATGAACATTTTACAGGATGGATAAAGAAAATGTGTTTCCAATTTCAGTGTCTTAGTTATTATCTATTCTTCAATAAGAATAGAAGTGGATTTATTTTTCAATTTTGTGTTATTAACAGAACCTCATTCATCGTCTGACATTTGTTGAGCAAAGAATGGCGGAGGCTCAATACCTGTTAAAGAAGTTCAGACATGTTGACCCCTCACATACAGTTGGTGACCTTGAGCTTCAGAAATTTGTCTGCAATCTTGTGCAATTCAGGGAAGCTTCAATTTTGAGATCAAGCACTGAACTTCCTTCAAATACAAAACTTGGCAAGATCATTCATAAGTTCTTCATCAATGGTTGCAAGGTGATACAATACTTTTGGTATGTGGATAGATAATGCAAAATATAAGGTGAATTCCACTCAAAATGTTACCAAGGATTCAAAATATTTGTTTACCTAATTATGTAATTTTTTAGTATCATTCTATTAATTAATGTTCTAGATGTAAATCTAAAATGTATATTATTATATATAATAATTATTTATATTTAAATGTAATTATGTATATATTTAATATATATATTTTTTATACATTGAAGAGAATTTGAGCTTTTTGTTATAGTATTAACCAATATACAAATATAAGCTGCTTCCTGTTTTCATAGCATGGAACAGAGGCTTCCAAGAAACCTTCTGTGGGGTCTTACCCTCTGGACCAAATGGATGAACTTCTCAAGCCAAAGAGACGGGAGTACATCTTTAGATACAGTAATTCTTGCAAGCCGGCTCCTATATCCTGTCGGCAATTTCATTGCACTTATATTCCTTATGATTTCTGTTGTGCTAGTGCATTCACTTATCATGAAGATCAGGAGGAGGAATAATGGTTTGGACAATATGTTAAGAGACACAAATATGTGTTTAAGAATTAAAGTTGGCTTAAAACCAGCAGAATTTACCCCTTGAAGAAACATACATAAAAATATCACTGCGAGATAAACTCTTGTTGTCATAATGATCTCGATCAATTTTAACATGCAATGTTATGTAATAATTGGTATTGTTTGGTGATCTCAATTAGTAGAGTATTATTGTGAGTCAAACAACATTAAGGTCGTTAGTTCGGTCGGTAGAGAATCGGTGTGTTCGTTGGCTAAGGTGGTTGAGGTCCTACTAGCGGCAGCAAAAGCAGCAGTCGTTAAGTGTCATATTCGCGACCCGGGGTTTGGCGCTATGCAAATGGTTAGATGTGCGAGTTGGCCGAGGGGGTTGCGTTTCCGCGAAAGGCGGTGGAAGCGGGATCGTTACTCTCGCGGCCCAGCTCGCACCGCCGGGGGGCGCCTTCGCCTAGGGGTGCTATATAAATTAATAAACCCAAAGGAAAGATTCTTGCAGAGGCAAACGACTGGACCGTCGCAGCCTACTTGAAAGGGATGAGGCACTACCCCCAAGTGCTGATAGAAAGTAGCAAGAGGCCGGGTCTAGTGCTCGTATCGCCGTCGACGGATACCATCATTCCGGCGAAGCTGACGGTACAGCAATGCGCTCAAAGCAGATAAGTATGCAGATCTAACGATGGACCCAAAAGCAAGAAGATACCGCTGAAGCGGTTTCATTCTGGATCTGGCACATGAGGAGCCAAAAGAAGTCTTGAGAGACGGGGCCAAACCATCGACCGAGACGCGGTGCTGTCGGGAGAAATGGGCCGACCGCGGACGTAACAATGAACGTAACAATGTTAACTGGCTATATTAATAATTATCCGTTTTCATACGACTTCAATTCATATATTCATGACAAAATGTTCGCGGACAATAAATTTATTTTATAATTTATGAACGTAACTTGCTGCCTTTGTCCTTCAATTATTATTATATGTTTTCCAAATCTTCAGTTTCTTGCTACTCCGCCTTGACTACGACAGGGATCCTCAGAGGAGTTTCCCCTGGCTTCAAAGTTTCGGCCCTTTGAACCTCTTTACGTTTTCGGGGGCGGGCCGCATCTGGTGATCAGCCGGATGTCCCTGTCGGTTTTTGTCCGGCCTCTTGCCACTGCGGCGGTCCAGTCGTTTACCTCTGCAAGAATGTCTCGCCTAGGAGTTTGACATCTCTTTTTTCAGAGGTGTGCGAAGCCCATGCGCAAGAAATAAAACTTTCGCTGCAGACCACTCTTACAATCTTAGATCATCCAATCAAATCAGATCTAAATTCTCCTTCACCACCATCAAAAAATTCTCCGCGCGTTGTCAAGGTCCGCTCTTGTTCACTTCTCTGCCATCATCCCTTTCGTAAACAGTTTCTCACTATTTAGATCTCTTCTTACGAAATACATTCTCTGCAGTTGTTGAGATTTATATTTCCTCAACTCTTTATCATTCATTCTATCTAACCTGCGTTAGATGTGCGTGCAGGTTAGCCGAATGGGTTACGTGCCTGCATACGGCGGTAATGGCAACAGTCGTAATGTGTCGTGTTCGAAACCCAGCCTGCGGAAGGAGCGCTGTATAAATGGTTACAAGAAGCGCCTCTGACGCTATGCGTATGGCGCTATATAAATGAAGCTACAATTAACCTAACTTCTCTAACACTTGTGTCATCAGACAAGGATATCAATCTTTCACAGGACGCCAGGAAACACCTACCGTGTGCACAACCGTTTTCTAGAACGAACAATCGAAGTTAAGATCTCTGCTTACAGACGAACATTTGACAGCATCATTGCGTATTGCATCTACTGTTGGAGTTGACATAGACTACACAAATAGCAAACAAGAGCATTGCCAGATTTCACATCACAGATTCACGCCTCTGATGTAATGGCAGTTACGGCATAAATAAATTGTGAAAAAGTGATAGACTAGAGAATCTAAATTATGTGTCCGGCATGGATGGAGTCGACCTGATGAAGCCTATTGCTGGCTTATAGACCACTCATCAAGTCAAAGAAATAGTGGTGGAATGTATTTATAAATGCAATCAATATGTCCTGCGCGCCTGGAGCCAGGAGTATGGGATGAAGTTCAGTGACCTACATTCTTCTCGTCTTGCAAGCCTAGAATCGGGTGTGTGCGATGATGAAAGTGGGAAGAAATTCGGTGTTCCACAGTGTAAAAAGGTTACAATATTTGCAGTATTTAGCGATATATCTATTTACTAAAACTTTTACAAGCTTTTTCAAATGAAATTATTATATACTAGCGGCACCCACGCAGACCATATATCTCAAACTGATCAAAATAATTTTTTATTATAATAAAAACATATCAATCGAAAAAAATGCATTGACAACCTACCCTATCGTAGGGTCAACCAAAGAAATTGTTTAGAATTAACGCTGTTTACAACACAATTTCAAGTCAACATATGGCAAAATAGATAACACGACAAGTTTATAATGTGAACTATAATGTAAACTTACTTTCGCTGAACTACTGATATTATTTATTAAATTCCTGTTCAAATGAACAGAGCAGTCAATTAGATTGGTATGATGATGCTTTTTGATTTAGATATTAATCTGCTTTCGTTAATTTAGAGCTTGATTTTGGGCTATGGACATGCACTGATGAGAACTGCCCAGTGTGGAACTTAGTCAATAAATGACAGGATTTTTAAAAAATATCGAATTACAAATTTTTGTGCTAATATAAATGGTGCAGACATATTCTTATTAGGTTCACGTGTTTTTGTATTGCCTTGGAAGGTAAAGGGTTAAAACCTAGCTTGTTTTTAATTAAATATTTCCAAACCTCATCACGAAACACATTAACCTAACATATTTAGTATGTAGTATATTTTTAAAATGACAAATTTTTTACATAAAATAATCTGCTGCAAGTCTAGCAACGCCAGGTAGAAAATAATTATTTAAATCTGCACAACAATCTGCATACGAATACAGCACGCAGAGTAAGATTCTTGGTAGAAAAAATCAAACAGAGCACACATGTCAATGTTTCATCACTTGGATTCTGGTCCATCCGGAAAGCTAGCGGTACAATACAATTGGGCATCGGTTCATTCAGTACAATCTCAATAAATTAATCAAAAGAAATCACGAAGACATAATGTAAAGATCAACATTTTTATGAAATTATCAGTATCTAATCGTTAGATTATAGCCTGTTAACGTCATTCTAATGAAGAACAAATTTTATGGGAAAGACGCTAATGTTTAATGTTATCTTTTCTTGATGATTTGTAGGCGTTTTCGTAAATGTTTAATTTCTAAAAGGGGTTAGATGAATGTAACACATATTCAAAAAAAGATTTACATCATAGGCTGTCTCTTTTGTAGAGGTTTTTTCAGAAGTATCTTTTTTGAGTACTTCGGCTGTTTCAGTGAAACTTACTGTTATGCCGGGCATTGATCAACTTGTAAGGCTCTATTTTTGACCACGTTTCAACATTATGCATTTAGTTTTCAGTTTCTGGTGCTTCAAGAAACTTTGATAGGATTTTGATGGCATTAAATGTTATAGTGTCTTTGCCAATCATTTCCAGGAGTAATAATGCTTGCTTCTTGTCATGTTTGATGCTTAACGGCACTCGTTGATTGCATGCATTATAATATTTCACTTTGCTAGATGAACAGAAATAGTTTTCTTGAACTTGATCACGTTTGCTTGATAATCCATAATAACAATTAGTATTCCTTCCCAAATTATCCTCGTTAGAAAATAAATTGAAACCGTTCTCACTGATGAATGATGTAGCAATGACACTTGAGACAATTAAGGCTAGAAGTAGAACCACTAACATTGCCTTTGAAAAATAAAATTGCTGATTTATCTTATATACAAAAACTATTGTGTGTGAATCAAGTTGATTGGATAAAACAACTAGTGCTGGATTCAAGCAAGCTTGAAAAAAATAATTAAATAACAAGTAATTTTTAAAATATTACTTAAGTTATTCAAGTAATTTTTTAAAAGTAGTTAGAGACAATATACCCAATTTTAATTACCTTATTTATTACTCATCTCATCACTTCGCGATGACCTCAACTTTAAAATAAACAGTCCAGCAGCATTGACACCTTTCTGCTTCAACAGAGGAGGGTGGAAGTGAGTTTAGACAAGACCTCAAGCTTTTCACAATTTTGGGACATTAATTTGTTGCTTCGTAAAATTTCATTTCTTTCTTAATGTGCGTCAAGATAATTTCTTGAGCACAATCCAAATGTTGATCTTCTGGCTGGCATAAAATGTCATTGAGCTTTTCTGCTTTGGACTTTTTCATAGGGGGTTCCTTAGTGATGTTATGTTCAAAATTTTCAGCACTCTCATTAATAGAACCACAGGGAAAAAGCTGTGAAAGAACATTTTTTGCCACTTCGGCAAGCTCTCGTTTCTTTGGATAACTTAAGAATGAAAACTCGACCACATGCTCATAACTGTCTGGAGCATCTAAATATCTCACAAGGCCACAAATCTCTTTATTTCTCCTTGTTTCAATTCTGTCACTGACAGCTGTCAATAATTCCTGTGAAATAGCTCCTGTTTCTTCTGTTAGCTTTTTGATAACATACTCAAAAATCTGTTCACTCTTTGAAATTGTGAAGTGACGTCTACAAAGAGCGGTTGCACCAACCTCAATTATTTCTAGGCTTTCTGCCAAGTCTTTCACAACTGCAACCTCATCCTCTGTCAAGCATTTTGATCCTAGATTGAGCTCTATCAATGGTGTCCTGGCTTCCAAAAATCGTTTGAGCATCTTAAGCAATGAGTTCCATCTACTTTTGATGTCCAAGAGCAGATACAGTGTTTTCCTCAATCCCCTTCACAGTTCTTTTGCAAGCAATCATTTTTCAGGAAGCTCTTTTTGAACAGCTTGACAATTGCTCTGACTTTTGAAATAGTATCACTCATTGTGTCAACAAAATCTGCATTGTAATCATCTGACATTATTACTCGCCAGGACTCATCATCTTCACTATCATATCTCTCAACGATATTATACTCATGAGCTTCTTCTACTTCATTAGGGTCCTCTTTATTGGGCATTTTCTTGTATAAAACATCACAAACTACGAGATGCAGTCCATGTGAATGGCATATTTGGTGGATGATGCCAGAAAGCCTCCCCGCTTTGACCATTACTGAAGCACCATCTGTTACCATGCTGACAATATGATCCTGCAGGGTCAATCCAAAAATCTTCCAATCTTTTTTCTTCACAAGATTAAGACAATTCTCTGCTGCCAGTGATACCTTGAATCTCTTCATGCCAAATAACTGTACTGTGGCATCATTCAGGTGCAAATTCAGGCCCAGGTATCTTTGGTTTTTAATAGACGTCCACTCATCTAAGGAAGTAGAAAATCTGTCTTTGTTGTTAATTTGCGCAGCCAATTCTTGCTTGAAGTTCATCTTGATTTTGTTTGTAAAAGAAACATCTTTTTCATGGCCCTCCTTGTTGCTGGAATTTTGAGGCCTGGAGCAGCCCAACCATTTTGAATATCTTTGCTTTTCTCAAGGCAATAAATCCACGGCCAACAGTCTTCATGGTTCATACAGGAACTCGAAATTTAGGACTTTTTTAGGACTTTTTAGGACCTTTTACTCCATTTTTTAGGACCAACAATAATAAAAAAAAAACGATATTTAGAATTTAATTATTCATTTTTGTATAAATTAGACATATAACACAAGACAGTAACACGTGAAAGTTCATAATATCGATTTATTTAAATAAAAATCAATTTTTCCAAGTCTTTCTCTAAAGTTTCAATTTCTTTCGCTTTTGCCTCGCTATCTTTCCTCAGGCTGTTTGCCTGGACCATTAATATTCGAAATTCTCTGTCCAACATATCCCTGTCATGTTTTAGAATCTTTAGCTTCTTCCTCAGCATGATCGAGTCCTCTTCATCTGCTTTACGTTTTAAGATTACAGCTGCCTGTCGCTCTTCCTCATGCAAGGTATCCAAATAAAATTTATATCTTTGTCTTGATGCTTTAAAATGGCTCATGACACATTTATCTATCCTAAAATTGCCTATCCCTCCAACACTGTTAACATGGTCTTTAATCATCCTCCTTGCATTCAAGTTTTTCTCTTTTTGATTCTCACAAATCATACTTTTATTTATGGAGAAACCTCTTTCAACAGATGCCTGACCATGACTCAAAGTTAGCAAAACTGTAACTACATCCCTCCATACCAATGCATAGTCATCGCAACTGCCCATGTGCTCCCTGAAGAAAATATCAAGTCTTTGCTCTCTTTTATATAAGTTAAGAATTGTTCTTTCGGAATTTGCAAATTTTGAATATTCTTTCAGGTATCTATCGCAGTCTGCTTCTTTGATGATTGCTGCATCAACTAATACATTTAAAACAAACCTAAATTTTTTCAAGGATACTTCCACATTTGAAGCAATTGCCTTAGGGTCAAGGCAAACCAAATTCCTAGCCAATGGAAATTCTAAGGGACTTTTATTTTGCAATTTCTTCAAAATCTGTACTATGCAGTTAGCAGCATCTATCCTGAGATCCAAAATTGTTCTTTCTCCTAGATCTTTTCTAACCACCGTCTCTCTCAGAATTTTCTCAGCGGTAAATCCTAGATCAGTTGTTTTACGGGAAGCGTTATCGTCGAAATCAAATTTCAAAAAATCTGGAACTGATTTCAATTTCTCTAGAGCTTCCATCTTCAAAATACATCCAGATAAATCTTTCAGTGTGCTGAAGAGGTCACTTGCCAAAACGGCAACAAAGGCTCATCTCCTTAGTAAACTGTGAGAAATGGCTGAATTTTTAATGCCACAAAAATACAAAAATTAAGTTGTATCTTTAGCATAAATTTCTTCTTCAGCATTCCAAAAACAACTTCACTCGATTTCGTCTTAGGGTCTGGGTATTTGTTTTCCTTAGTTTCCCCATGAAATTTTTCCAAGTCATTTAAGATGGATAGACAGCGTTGGTCTTGGTGGGTTACCCGGATTGCATGTTACAACCTATGAATGATTGCCTGCTGATGTTTTAATGCTTGTATTTGCAGATGACGCTCCTGTCAACAGATGATGTAATTTATTCTCTCACTTGTGCTGAACTTCAAGAAGAAAATCACTTGGAAGTGATAAATGTTGCAAAGTTTCTTGCCAAACATTGTACAACAGCTGAAGATGACAAGTAGGGAATCTTAACATGCTTTAATTCAACTTTTCAGGCCAATTATTATTTTGTTATGTTCTCTTGATAGATTGGGCAAAGAATGGCTGAAAGACTGTTCAGTGGAAAACATTGAAATTCCAACGTGGCAAAGTTCCACTTTTGTTGAAATGATACAAAATAATCATATCTTGTCAGGAGATGAGGGTTTTGATGGTTTTGGGGTAGGAAACATTTTAATTAATTCTGTGATTTTATTTTTTTAATGCTTATTTTCCACCTTTAGGTGTCCTACTTAAGGAGAGCAAGCACACCTTTATGATTACAAAGATTATATCTTATTTAGAATATAATTTTAAAATGTAATTCTTCTTTTTTGCTTGAATGAATTTGTTGTAAGTGGCGTTTAGATTTAAGGTTTGCAAAAGTTATTTTTGTATTAAATTCAGTTTGGATAATGAAACATGAATGTAAATAAGATGAAACGCTAAACAAAACTTTGATTTGGTTGCTGATAGGTCCTAGAATGGTTGCTTATAGATTCGTGGTTAAATCAATTTAAGTATGGTTGCAAATACTTCAAAAAGTTATAATTTGAAATTTGGCTTTATAGCTTACTGCAAAGTTTGGCTGGTAAGGTAATGGTTAGAAAAGCCTGATGCCATTTTCAGTCTGTCGAGATCATTTAAGCTTTAACATTTAATCTCTTGTATGGCGATTTTCAGCCATTTCAGAAAAAAATACGTCTCCCATAATCTCGATCTTTAAATTCATGTGCTAATATTAATCCTGCTTTGGTGCGAGATAAATAATTTTGAACGGCACGTCAAAATTCAACAGTTCGATTCGATTACGTGCATGAAAGACGCGAGTGTTTTGAAATCGATTGAGTTTTAAGCTGTGCTCTCGTTTTCCTGATTCACGGAGATGAGGAATTTGCAGGATTTGTTCATCCTCCGTTTGAACGACCACCTTGCCGCTTGATTCTTCCAATTGACAGGTCTACGCTGGAGTATTATTTAACCGATTACGTTTGTCTCGAAGAAGGTTGACTGCTAATGATTAGTTAGAAAATATTGCTTATCATCTTATCATGCAATCTCACCTCGATCACCCATCTTCCATTCCTGGTGCTTGGATGAAGACACGCATGTGCGAACCATCCGAGACCGTACAAGCAGACTGACACAGAGAAAATGCTGACCAAAAGTACTACCAAACCCAGGCCTGAGAAGGATGGAGGAAAATTAAACTTCACTGTAGGGTTTGGATTCCACTCTTGCTTCGTGTTCTTCGCACCTGCCAGCCACTGACTGGCCAAGTGAACCAAGTCACCGCAATTAACAAGCGAACGAACTCTCTCTTCGAAATAGAAATTCTTATTACATTTATTACATCATCAAAGTTTTTTTTAATACTTAATAAAGTACTTTGTAATAATTATGTATAACAAACACTTCGTAATTATCGTCTAATTATTTCGAATAAACCATCCATCAGTCTCACGTCCTCCGGACATCCGCTTTCCATCCACTTCTGCCGCTGTCTGTCCATTCCATCTGAACATCTTTCGAGGGCAGAACACCATTGGCAGTTGAATTGCAATCGACCTGCTGCGATGATGCAATCAATACACGTCTTCATGGACCTGCAGGCTGAAAACTTTCCACGATTATTCTTCGCCAATCGAAACTCCGAGGCGTGCAATGGATGACTTGTCAGATTGAATTGCATGGGAAGACAACAAACAAAGGAATTAATACTTGGGAGGGGGTCGATGAGTACGACTGATCCTTGTTGGATGGAGGAAATGTTCACCTGGACTTTGTGGTACTCGTAGATTGTTCTTCTTCTCGAACCTGTTTTGTGTTTACAAGAATGTAATTAACACTTATTTGGAGTGGTCGAATATTAAATCTAACCTTCACTTGCACGATCCAAGTAGTAAGCATCAGATAATCCAACCTTGACAGGTTGATATGTCGTCGAAATGTTCACTAGTGGTATGGAGAGCTGTGAATGGGAATGAAGAGATGGAATTGTAAATGAAGTAATACAATTGTGAATATAGTGATACAATTGTGAATATGGTGATACAATTGTGAATGAAGTGATGCAGTTGTAAATGAAGTGATACAATTGTGAATATAGTGATACAATTGTGAATATGGTGATACAATTGTGAATAAGGTGATACAATTGTGAATATGGTGATACAAATGTGACTTTGCAACCCTTCTCCAACTCACCAGTTTGTAAACAAAAACAATTCTTCCCCCTCTCTCCAAGATGGCTTGAAAACTGAAAGGACCTTGAAACGATGTTTTAACGCTTTTAGGGAATGAATAAATGCGGACTGAAATGTAAAAGTTAATTTGACTACGCCATTTATAATCCTTTTAAATGTTCTACTCGATAACCGACAGAATTTGTAGCTCCTATATTATCCATAAACAGGAGATACTTTTTTTTGGAAGAAGTTACGATTTGGAAAAAGTTTGATGGAGTGACCCTCAAAATAACCTCCAGAGCTGAATGGGAATATCTCAAGGACTTGAGATATAAAACATTGCATACGATTTACTGTTTTGAGCGTTACATTATAAGTATTAAGTAACGTAATGATTACCACAATGTACTAACTAATGTAATCAATCAAATTTAGCCTATAGTAATAATTGATTACCAATCTGAATAGACAGGATATCACGATATCTTCGATGCTTATTTGAAACGACCCTTCACTTATTCCCACTGATTGCAATTATATTTCGAGTGGAAAATTTATGGTTTTCCAATGATAAAAAACAAGAATATAAAAAAAAAGATTTAAAATACAAAATATCGATTCGCCTCAAAGGTTTTAGAAATTTTGAAAAATGTGATGGTGGTGCACTGAAAAGATTATCGATGGCGATCGGGAGGGCATAGCCTTGACGATCGTTTAAGAATTTATTTGAGAATAAATTATATGCTTTCTGGGAAATAGCACAAGTAGAATAATGTTGTCCTCGAGACATCGTAAAAAGTGTTTTTTCCACGCGATGAAAGTTTCACGAACCGAATTTCTTCCTTGAAGTGAAGGCTTCCTTCCACCAGACGACGAGGCTCGTTCCTGAAAGAAAACAAAACATGAAACCACTTGGAATGCGAAACAATTAGTGACGAAGAAAGGAGCGCAAGTGGGTCGATAAAAGGATGGATGGTGACCTCCCTGCAATCAAATGAGTGTTTTGCCTGCTCACTGGCGGATAATTTAACACCAACAATTCACTCCCCCAGCCAGAGGCAACGTTGGCGACGATGATGATGATGATGATGGTGGTGGTGATGACAACGATGTTGACGATGACGGCAATGAAGACGTGGGTATCGCATGTAACCAACCGTTGTCGAAATACAAAACATCGGAACGATCGGAAAAGTTGGAACTGAAATCAGCCATCAACGGAGCGACGTATTGAGTGGCAGACAGCCAATCATGGAGGAAGTCGCTCACGTAAAGGAATCCTGAATTCAAAATTAAATGAGAAACTTATTCACTTGTAATTAATTAATTATTTAACAATTTAGCAACATATGGTCAAAATTGGTTGTGTAAATAAATATCTGATAAAAGTACAACGCATAATTCTGTACTTTCCTCAAACAATATGAAGGTGCAGGTTTTACAATAAATTAAATTAACGGCAGTAAATTTTAAATGTAAATGTAGTTGTAAATGAACGACATTGTTATTTCATCATTATTCTATAATGTCCCTTTAACAGCTGGAGTTTTTCCCATCTCTTCTTTCGTTCACAACAAAGTTTACTGGCAACAAATTAAATTCTTCACCAACATGTTCTCATTTGAATTGAGTTTGAAATTTAAAATGAAGCTTTTGAATCTCAAACATTTCAATTCAAACAAACAAATGAGGATTCCAATCATCTGGTTGTATTGTCAGACAAAACGAAGCTGGAATGAAACCACGTTTTTATGGTTTGAAGCCTTATTGAGTTGTAAATATTTTATAACTCGTGTAATGTGCTGGAGACGGATGAATGAGTGAATGAACGGACGAACGAACGAACGAACGAACGAACGAACGAATGAATGAATGAATGAATGATGAATGAATGAATGAATGAATGAATGAATGAATGAATGAATGAATGAATGAATGAATGGACGGAAGGGGAGATGGTGAACAAGCGAGTGAAACGACAACAAGAAGGAAGTAAATTCGAATTGACGAGGAAAAGAAAATAAACAAATTAAGTAATCGATGTTATTCGACGATGTCTTCGAGTTTCCACGGCAACAAAACAGTTTTAATTTGAGGAGAATGAACATTTTCGGGAAATTCATGATAAAAATTTTTCATTTGATGTTTTTAAAAATTCTTTGGTGACCACATGTGTTCAGATATTTTGTTTATATTGATAATATCGTTTTGGGGATTTTACGAAGAAATACATTTAGTTCTTTTTTTTTAGCTATTCCAAACAGCTGAACAAATATGATTTATGTCTTATCATCATTCAAACATTTATCACTGCAGACCTATTAATTATGTTTTAAATGTTTCACTTAAGTTTATTATTTAAAATAAGTTTTATAAATAAACAAATAAATAAATAAAAGTTTTAAATTAACTTAATTCCATTCAGAGTCCCCTAACAAAACTTCAAATGGCCATCAGTTGGCAAATTGTCAACAAGAATCTTAATAACATTATCATATTGTGTCAAGAAAGATTGCCCTGTGAAACAATAAATTGTAACGAGGTAAAATAATTTTGAAATAATTTCAGATGAAAAAACCATAATTTTTTATCATTTGAAAATTAC
>JAJTWR010000329.1:17500-392500 GCA_021613335.1 Whitmania pigra
CGTTAGAAGCGGATGATGCGTTGAAGAGTTCGTCGCATGAGTTATTTTCTTGACCCGAATTGAAGCTAACCGCCCCTGTAGTGTTGACATCGGTCGAGTTAATGATGTGCCTCTCTGTGAGATAATTGAAATGAAATTTCATTTTAAAATTAAGTGAAAATTAAAATAATCATTTGCAAATAATTATCCGGAATGGAAAATCATTTCAGTTTGTCTGCAAAGAAGAGAAGCTGAAAAATTGACAAAAATTTCTTTGCATTCTCGGACCGAGTGTTTTGGAGTGAGTCAGGCGTGTCGATTTAGATCCAGTGTTTTTCACGCTTCATTGGACATGTTCAGAAGAAAACATCAGACGATGTTTTCCGTTTTCGATAATTAAATTTATTCTGCTTCAAGTCTCTACGGATTCCTCAAAACAAGGAATTCGTTGTTAATGAATTTTAATACTGCTGAAAACAACTCAGATGAATGTTGTTAAATGTTGTCGAATGTTGTTGAATGTAGTTGAATGTTGTTGAATGTTGTTGAATGCTGTTGAATGTTGTTGAATGTTGTTGAATGTTGTTGAATGTTGTTGAATGTTGTTGAATGTTGTTGAATGCTGTTGAATGTTGTTGAATGTTGTTGAATGTTGTTGAATGTTGTTGAATGTTGTTGAATGTTGTTGAATGCTGTTGAATGTTGTTGAATGTTGTTGAATGTTGTTGAATGTTGTGAATGTTGTTGAATGTTGTTGAATGTTGTTGAATGTTGTTGAATGTTGTTGAATGCTGTTGAATGTTGTTGAATGTTGTTGAATGTTGTTGAATGTTGTTGAATGTTGTTGAATGTTGTTGAATGCTGTTGAATGTTGTTGAATGTTGTTGAATGTTGTTGAATGTTGTTGAGTGCGTTTAACTAGTGAAAATATACTTTACTGAATTATAATACTTTACTGAAAACTCACCCAACAATGAAATGGCGGGAACGGAATGCAGACAGAAAACTGCGACGTGAAAAAAAATAACTTTCCAACTTTCAACTTTCATGTTTCAAAAATTTGTTTCCAGCAAAGAAGTTCAACATGGAGAGACTCATGTGGGCGATATTATGCAGCCCTCTCGATGACTGATAAATCTCTCATGGCCCCGGGAAAATGCATCCATCCCTGTCTCTGTTCGCTTCCTCCAATCAGATGAAAGGTCCAAATAATTTATAAATAACGCTTCATTAATATTCATTAAGGCTCATTACGATGCAAGAAGTTATAATAATTTCGCAATGGTAAATTAAGCTAGAAATTTTATTTACGACGTTACGTAAATTTCTTTCAAACTAACGATACACATTAAGCAGATAAATTTGAGCAGTTTGTCATTTTGCGATTAAATTTTCTGCATTATTCGAATATTCAAAGTTTAAATCTCTCGAGCTTTAATCATAATTACGTAAAAGTTGTTGCCCGCATAAAACTGGTAATGGATGTCATAAAATTCATTAAAAAAATTTTAAGCGTCGCACCCTTCCTTCTCCTTAAGCAGGAATTTTCAGAAATTACGTGATGTTTTTGTGATGTTTTTGTGTCCATTTCATCTGCAGAGGATTTCCACGCTGCCGCTCACCCAATAGAAGGCTTTATTTACATGAAATGCTGAAATAAAAAATCTCTTTTCTTTCCCGACACGAGGGAAGGGATTAAAATTATGGAAAAATTCAAGCCTTTAAAAGCGAGGCCTCTTTCTCAAATGGAGAAATTCTTTTGCTTTTGTGGTGCAGGTCAACAAATGTCACATCTTTTTTTTTTAATGCCTCTCACGACGACAACCATCATAACTGAATCGAACTCCCGACAGATGGGCACAAATCCTGATGGAAAGAAGGACTCCTTAGATGACAACTGAATCATTGAATTTCTTCCGCTTCAAGGATTCCAAGATTCTTTGAACTTCCAAGGAGCCATCTTGCTGGGCTCGAAGAAAAATAAAGCCATAGCGATCACGTGACACCTAAATAAATTGAAAAGTTTTGAACCAGAAAAGATTCTTTCACTTAAATGCTTTGCCCATTTTCAGTCACTCGTGATATTAGAACTCATTTCAGTAGAAAGATAAATATTCAGCTAATATAATCGGATGTTTAGTGAAAAATTTACTTGCGACTATTTATTAAACTATGGTTTAAAATATCTACTTGTTTTAAGAATAAATGGCCATTATTACAAAATTTGGCTCTTAGTTCAAAGCAGTTCCAGCCAAAATAGATTTTCAAGATTCGTTCAGTCTCTGTCGTGACTTTGTCGCACTGGCATCAATCAGAAGTCAGCTTTTTATTTTTTTTTTTTTGCTTCATCTTACGAAACAAATAACTTTCACCAGCGCTTTTAACACTCAGAAAACAATCGAAAGACATCGTAAAATGCTCAGATAAGAATGACCAGCGTTGAGCAAGTGAATGGACTGCTTATCTGAAGCAATAAAGCAGAAGAGATTTTATTTTTCAAGGTAATTTTGTGCATTTTCTGCTTCCAAGACATTAATCATTGACGCTTAACCGTTTTGCCTTTCCGAAGAAACGTTGCACTTCGCACGTCATTCTTGATGGAGCGAAGCCTCATGAATACTAAGAAAGTCCATTCGAAATTCTGGATTTATGGCAGTTTTGTGATGTTATTTTTCAAGATTAAGAGGCGAAATATTCAGCGCAAAAACAGGATGGAAATTTCGGAAGATGGATCGAGGACTTTGTGAATATTTTGAAAATGTATACCATGAAAATATCTGAGACAATGATTAGTTGTCGTCGGCCTTGATTAGGTCATCGTCTTGAGCCTTAATTAAGCCTAATGATTAAATCATTCGATTCTTTAAATCTTTTGGATCGAAACCTGAATGAAACCTGTGCTTATAAGAAGTCTTAAAATTATCTTAAATATTCTCTAAACAAGTTTATGAAAATAATAAGTAATTAAATTCGTTTTAACTTTTGTTTAAAAACATCATCACTGTTTTGTAACACGAAAAGAAACATTTTATTTCAACTTAAACAAGCTGTTAATAATTAATTTCTTGAAGTTATTATTACTATTATTATTATTATTATTATTATTATTATTATTATTAATATATTATTATTTTAATTATTATAATATTATTATTATTATTATTATTATTGTTATTATTATTATTATTATTATTATTATTATTATTATTATTATTATTATTATTATTATTATTATATTATTATTATTGTTGTTGTTGTTGTTGTTGTTGTTGTTGTGTGTTGTTGTTGTTGTTGTTGTTGTTGTTGTTGTTGTTGTTGTTGTTGTTTTGTTGTTGTTGTTGTGTTGTTGTTGTTGTTGTTGTGTTGTTGTTATTATATTATTATTATTATTATTATTATTATTATTATTATTATTATTATTATTATTATTATTATTATTATTATTATTATTATTATATTATATTATTATTATTATTATTATATTATTATTATTATTATTGTTATTATTATTATTCTTATTGTTATTAAAGTTAAAAAGGCAATCTTCATTCCTCGGGTTCACCAGACGAGTGGAGGATGTAGGCGGTCCAATAGATGACGTTGAAGAAAACAAAGGAAAGCGGGAAGCATTTCCTTGAAAGTTTGTCGATGTTCCTCGCTTTTTTCTTTCCGTCAGAATCAGGCTTCGAAGAAATCAGTTCGCATTTCTGAAGAATTTATCAATTAAGTCGAATTAATTTCGTTAACTTAAGATAGATTGTTAATAATTAATTAATTAATTTAAAACCTCGATGCAGTTGCACGTGTTCCTCGCCTTCTGTCGATCCTGTTTTTAATTATTTTCGCGGAAATTAATTTCAAACTTGTCAAAAATCAATTCAATTTCCGTGGAAAAATGATGTATTAATAAAATAATGTCAACATGCAAAAATAAAACTTTGTTTCATCCTCACCATTTGGAAACATTTTGCGCAATATTCAATCTAGAAAAACAGAAAAATATTTAGCATTTCCTTGAGCTGTAATAAAGATAAAACGAATAGTTAAATCAATATAAATTTAATCGCAAAGCAATGTGTTAAAATGAAGAACAATAAGATGAAGGACTTATTTATTTATTTATTTACCTTGTTTTGCGATTTCGAAGCAGGCTTCTTGCGACTCATGACGTTGACGACTGCATATTCGATGAGAGAAGCGAAGACAAAGATAAGACAGCTGATCATCCACACGTCAATTGCCTGTTCCCATGCCAAAGAGTTGGAATTATTTATAAATATCACATTCTGAATCTAATCAGCCATGTAAATTGTTGAATTTAATATTCAAGTATGGTTATTTGCAATAATCTAATCATCATCAATTGATGTTAATTCTGGTGACCTTGATATAGGAGACTCTAGGCAGACTGGCCCTAGCACCAGCACTCATGGTTGTGGTGGTGAGGACAGTGAGAAGTCCAATGGAGACTCTGGCAGGCGAGGATTCGATGTTGATCCAGAAAGAGACCCAAGACAGGATGACGATGAGGATGCTTGGGACGTACACCTGGATCAGGAAGAATCCAATGTCCCTTCTCAGGACGAATCTTACTTCTAAACAAGGATAGGAACCTGAGGGGTATTATTTTAATCACTGCGAATTCAATTGTTCGTAATTGGAAAAATAATTTAATAAATGTTATTATTTTATTCCTTTTCCTGCCGTTATAATGATTATTATAAATTGTTTAATCAAAATTGTATGCTTTTCACGAATGGCATTGATTTCTCATCAGCAAGTGATGCATTGCCATGGAGAAAAAACATTTAGAAGCCAAACATCTCTTTGATAACGTCACAAATTGCTTTCCTACTTCAAAGCCACCCTTGGGGGTAAGCAGCCTGAGGATGCCGAAGGGTCCCCGTAATAGCTTCATTAAAGAGAGATAGATGGTGATGCGCTTTATATATTATAATTTATGCATAATTCTACGAATTACAATAACCAAATGGCTTTATTACAAATTACATTCACTGTTTACTAATTTACAATCATAATTTCCACAAACCAACCTGCCGTGTAATTCTGAGAGCAGTCGTGTTGGGTGAATTTCTCGAGAGTGAACTGGGGCAGTTGTTTGTTATTTCCGAGGTCAATGGCTGGTTCGTCCTTTTCCTCCATCCAAGTGAAGAACATCGTATCACTCGTGTAGCCAACTGTGGATTGAAGAACTTCAGTTACTTCAATAAATTCAGCTCTTAGATGAAGGATGTCACCATCGTTTCTTACAGCTTTCTATTGAAATTGGACAAATTTGCGTGTCGAGTGGATATTTCTGAAGCTTCATTTGGCAGGAGAACGTGGCAGAAATTCTTTTTAAAACAATTTGAATTTATTAAACGTAGATTTCATGAAAAATATTCTTAATTCGAATTTAAAAATTATTTAAATAAGATTCTAATCTTAATAAAAAAAAACATCTCGATGTTGTATTGAGAATCAAACTTTGTGACGTAAAAAAGAATTCCTGTCGTGTCCAGTCTGAGCATCCTATTTGCAACCGTCACGTCGTGGAAGTTGGCTCTTTTTTCGTTTCTGAAGAAAGTATCGGGTATCCATATCCGCGGCCAAATGTCATCTCCCAATTTCATGGATCTCACTCCTGCCTCGCTGGCGTTGAACTGGAGCCTGCGATCCTTCCATCTTTGGCGGAGGTAGAAACTTACCATATAGTCCTGATAATACATAATCTTAACCTTACCCGTGGTTACGACTGGAAAGTGGTTCTTCGTGTTACTCACCATGGTGGCTTCACTGATCGAATAGAAGCTGTTTATTTTCACACCCAGTTGTACCTCTGTGGCACTCGCTTATACGTGGAATCATAATTTAGTTTTTAATTATTAATGCATTTGTTAATGTGTGGTCAAATTAATTTTGGTCAGTTTTCTCAAAATGACAACAAATAGATCATGTTGTTCTTGGTGTGAAATGCAGCTTGAAATGCTTAGTTATTTATTTAATTAGGTATTTTAAAATTTCAAGCATAAATTATACAATAGCTGGTAATTTTAAGCATTAATCCATCAGTTACTTTGCTCAAAAGGACTATTTATAGGTCAGAATTTAGAATTTCAAGTGGATGGGGGCGGTACAACTTGTTTTTGACTAGTTTGTGCTGATACAAATAGCTCTAAAATTGCAACAATGAGACCGTTATGCTGCAAACTTGATCTAAGTTTGTGTCTACAAATTCAATAAAATACAGACTTGTTGAAGGCGGATCATTCTTGGCGTACAACTTCAATAGAGAGGATATAACGGCATCCTGTCTGGTTACGTGAATGCAGAGTGGTTAAGCAAGCGTCTATTTGACTTAACAACACAACTTTCACAGATTGGTATTTATTCGAATGTGCAACTCACTTTGACTTTGCTCTTGTCTTTTTGGCTGGGGAAGAATGCCCCACTAACATGAAGGAGATGATGATTAAGCACGCATAAATAAAGTCCTTCCACTGCTTAGGCATAATTAATATAATGTTAAATCTCCTATTTATTCGTTGGACTTGAAGCTACCATTTTCAGTTCTATTATCAGAAAATGAATTTGAGGAGTGTGTTGTTGTTGGGTGAAAGTTTCTGTTGAAAAGCAGCAGCTTGCTGTTGCTTGAGATGTTTTTAGAGAAAGTTGGAGGAGCGCCTGCTGTTTGCTTATTTTTTTGGGTTCAAATGAGGAGCATACAAATGTTAAAGACATTTTTTAAACTTTATTTTTCAATAATAGTACGGCACTTATGAAATATTCTTAAATGGTACGATTTATTACTCGCCTTTCGCTTAGTGCTCGTAATTGTTGTTGGGCAATCCTTTTGTTTGAGATGTTTCCATTCTCAAAAGCTCGCGTCCCATTGTATGCTTGAAAATTGAGAGTTACATAACCACCTTTAACTCGTTAAAACTGACTTCTTGTCCGATAATGGATTACGACAGTTCAAGCAACAGCAGATCATCATCATCATCATCGAACGTTATCAATCTTCCTTGACAATTATTGGTTCTATTTAATTAGAAAATGAAATCGGCGAGCGATTTCTGAGCAATGTATCTAGATACTATTTTAACAATGCACATGTACATCGTTCACAAGAGGCAAGATTTAAAGGTATAATAAGATTAATAAGGTGTATATCAGGAATAAACAATGTAAATTTTCAATAATATATATATATATATATATAATAAGCAAAGTAAAAAAAACTACATTTCCACAAAAGGCAGAAATGACTCCAATTCCATGATAAGTCGAAGTACCGATTGTTTTGAAACAACAACACTCAAGTACTTATGACCTGCTAAATGAAGATGCAAGTTCAGCAAATATCAGCAGCCATAAATACAGGAGAAGACATTTAAGTCTTATTATGCAGAAATAGCAATAAATTATTGTATATTAAAACGTACTGTGGATGAGAAGTATCGACGATCAGAAGAAATGATTGCACTTGTATGAAAACAAAAACCTCAGAATTAAAAATCCCATAAAACCATAAAATGAAAATCTTGTTAGCCAAGCAAAGATCTCATTAAAGATATGAATTTTAAGCAGAAATTGAATCCATTCTAAAGATCCTAACTTACCAAATGAAAGCACTTATTTATAAATAGAATCTCTGAGTAAACCACCTTCATACATGATTAAACAATCAAAAATGCATGCCTTAATGAATTATGGGGAATGTGATGTTTACAGCAGGTCCAAGAACACCAATCATAAGATTTCGATTCGTGCACTTGAAAATTCCACTAAAATTGAAATCTAATCAGAGTGTGCCAGTGTTTCCCTGAATCTGAAAGTCCTCCGATGAAGTTCCTGGTGGACATTCTTGAAGAGACCGAGAGTCTTCTGAGATGGAGAAAGCAACCACATCCTCAGTACTTTCAATCTGGTCATTTGAATCTCTGGAAATGTAATGTTTCTGTAGCTGCTCATTTCTTGGTGACGTTTCCTTAATTACATCCGGAATGCCTGTGTTGATCTGCGTTGAACAGCTGGCTTCCAAAGCCTCGTTGTCCTCACTTAAGAAGGTGTTCGGAATCACGACAGAGGAAGAAATGTGCAAACGTTCTAATGTTGATGTTTTAGATGGACTCCTAAAATCAAGAAACATGGTTCCACCTTTGAAAATGAATTCAGAGTTCATATATGAAAATATCAACCTGTTTTCTAAGGCAGATATCGACCTAAGGAAGTTTCTGCTGTCATTTGCTCCCCTTACGACCTGCAGATGTAATTCTCGATCAGGATACGAGCTAGCCGTTATTTGGGATACTTCATCGTAGTCGGGCGGAATCTCGACTGGAGAACAAGATTTGTTTGCGTCATAATTTAAATTATCTACGTGAATTTACAAACATACCAACTTTGACTGCTGTTTTGACTTATGTGACTGACATAGCTGAACTGCCTTTCCAGTGATGCATAAGCAGGAGGAGGCGTTTCTGGCACAGATTGATCATTTACGTTGAGGGTCATTTGCACTGCATGGGTGTTTAATGTAGTGGCTGGAACAAAATGGCATTTAATCACAACTATACATCAAATACATACTGGTTCAAAATGCAAAATATCAATTTTCTGGTGGTTTTATGAGCAATGTATGAGTTATCTTAAAGCTATAATCTAATCAAATACATAGTAAAATATTATTTCCAATTAAAGTCTATATGATTAAACTAAAATAAAGTTATTATTTTTACTAATATTTACAAAATTAATCAATTTCAATCTGTTTCAAACATTACAAACCTTTATCTATATATATATAAATTAACTTAGATGATACCCTATTTAATTAAATTCAATTATTTCCAATTAAAGTCTGTATGATTAAACTAAAATTAAGTTATTATTTTTACTAATATTTACAAAATTAATCACTTTCAATCTGTTTCAAACATTACAAACCTTGGTTGCTGGATAAGTTCTTTCGACACAATCGTTTAAGTTTGTGACCGCAAAGCACCATTATTGCCGAAAGTATGGCTAACGATAAAATAACTGTTATAGGTATCCAAACTGAAACTCTGACGTTTTCCGCATTCTTAGTGGTTGTGGAAAAATTTCTGGTCCCAAGGTCTGCAAGCAAGCAAATGCAATGCAACGCAACGAAATGCTAGAAGCATTCATAAAAAACATTTTTAGATAACAATCGTCCCTAACCCATTCTCCTACGGCAGGTGAAGTGTTTTAGTTTACTAACTTATTTTACCTTATTGATTCACTTTTCAACTTCTAAGGTGAGAAATCTAAAAGTACTTTTTAATGTTGTTATTTTGTATAGATGACTTAATGCTTTAAATTTAATCCAAATAAAATAAAAATCCTTATTATTGATGCAATTAAGCGTCTCTTTAGTTAATTTCATTCGATTGAATTATTAAATTTTCCAGTTTATCAAAATATAAAATATTGTAAAAGCATGTTTAAAATATTCATTTTAATTGCATTTAATGAACCATTTTATACATTACTCTGATAACAAGTCAATTCAAAAAATTGCAATGAAAACTTAGCAGAGTTCATGATCCATTGACGCACTCTGAAAAGTAGCTGAAACTCTTCCCGAACTATGGCAGGAATCCTCAGAGGGAAACGTGTTCTTTGAGCGTTTCGGTCCTTGGATCCTCTGACACTCTTGGGGTAAGGCCGTACCCGTTGATCAGACAGGTCTGAACATGTTTTTCCGCCCCGACTTTTAAACGCATCCTATAAATTTTGTATTAAGACCAGAGTTTTAAATAAAATTAAGAAAGACATACTAGGTTAAGAAAAGGAGCATCTATTAAGTTAGAAAATTGCCATTCCGAAAGTAGAGGCAAGCTTAAGAAAAGTTTTGTCTGATAACTAGGTAAAAGTATAAAACATTAAAAGTTTTTAACTGAGACATAATTTGGGGATAGGGGACACATGAGAGGGCATCATATTACTGTATACTGAAAATGTTTTTCCAAAAGATTACTATCTTTTCGAGATTATAATTTCATAATATGTATGGTTTTGTGGGGCAAAGTTCAGGTGAAGGCATGAGCGAATCTAGAATACTCATTGGGGTTTTCCACGGACACCATTGTGACCACTTGGACCTTGTCTCACATTTCCTCAAAAACAGATGACCCTCCTTGATCTTATTAACAAATTGAGCAACAGGGTCAGATCAAATGAACTCAGCACCTCCCACCAAAGTGTCCAAAAAAAATTTATAATTTGACACAACAAAAAATGGTCTAGGTAATGGAGAAATACAAAATATTAGTTAGATATGACCGACATTTTAGAATATATTGCCATTTTTACGTAGTCACCCAACTTTTTAATTTTTGATTTTTTTCCAAAATCGACCACACATAATGTGTCATAACTAATGATTTAAATGAGATAGAGCAATTATATTTAGGGGATTTGTTTGCCTAACTTTAACCTAATTGATAATATAAAAATTAATAATTTGTGATTTTCGGTTTTTGAGAAATGCAGATCAGAAAAGGAGAAATTTGTAAAATTTGTAAAATAAGACAGTATATTATATTAATTTTTACCCCAAAAGACGTGCTAGGGCTTATTTTCGGGGAGTGTCTTGTATTTTCATATTCAAAAACCTATCAGCATATTTTTCAAGTTACATCAAGTGAGTTCTTTTGGATCATCATTATAAATTTCCAAACTCTGACCATTGGTCTCAACCTCTCATGTTTAGCGAGAGAACTCTCCTTAAATAACTATTTCTTGCTCACGTACCTTATCGTATTGGCAACACAACTATCAGTGATTATAAACAGTGAATTCTTAACCCACTTCAAAAACTCTCTCAGGTTAGGCGTCACAAAGTTTCTGGTCTTTGCTCGCCATTTGAGGATTAGTCGGATATCCAACTTATTTTCTTAACAGAAAGTTGTAAGATTCTTCACGATTCATATTTGTTTTCACTCGATTGGCTTTTTCTGTGTGCACTCATCATAAATCGAAACAAGGTAATGTTGAAATACCTATTAATGCTTAATCTGTTACATACACGAAACACTGAAGAAGATTCATAAAAACTCGATGCATCTGTGTTCTGATTGCATCTGTCTGTTTAAATGTTACTGTTACTAAGTTAATAGCTTTTAATTCAACATATTATAGTGTTGAAGCAGACTTATGGTAAATGCAGGCTAACGATTTTAACTAGGGCTTATTTTCGGGGTAGGGCTTATATGACGACCATCTTGCAAAAATCATGATTAGGGCTTATTTTCGGAGTAGGTTTTATTTTAAAAAAGTAATGTTTAATTGACGTCCGTTGCATACCTAGATGATTAGGACGGGAGGTTTTATTTTCGGGGAAACACGGTATTTATATCAAAAGGTTGGTAAAAAATTAAAAATTTCTTATAACAAATAATTACAAAAAAAATTTTTCTTAGTTCTAAGATTGGTTTACAACATATCAAAAATTTGGAAAAGTACTCTAAGCTTTAGTAAAATAAATTGACTTAAAATAATGTTGATTTTTCGAAAATCAGATACACATACGGGGCAGAAAATTCGCATGACGGAGTCGCTGATCTATACAAGCCTTTCTGCAAGGAAAACAAAAGTCGGCCGCTTTCATTAAAGTATTGCAAAACAATCTCCTGCCTTTTGCTGAGAGGACTTAAAGTGCTAATTTTGTATTCCATCAATGTAATGCCCCAATATTCATCCATACATCCAAACGGACAGAGAGCTTTTTCCAAATGAGAAACGTGAGGGTTTTTTTTATAAAAAAAAATTATTTTTATCGATGGACAAACGATATCTTTAAATAATAGACAAGAAAGGAAACATGATTTTATAATAAATAACTTTTTGTGTAAACAAATAAATTTTTATTGTTATTATTGACTTTTGACAAATAACTTCCTATCTTTTTTTGGAAACCTCAATAGCACATTCTTGAGATTTTTTATTAAGTTTGAAAATAATACTTCACCAAATTTAAAACATAATTGTTTAAGCACTATTTACATAACATATTAAAATTTTAAAAGTGTGCGTGACGTATTAGTTGAGATATCGTTAAAAAAACGGGTACTTCCTATATATATTTGGCTGAGTGTAATGTATAAAAACTCTTGTTGTAAATATTTTAGAGCAATGATTTTTAGTGAATTTTATTGCCCAGGCTTAGAGTACTTTTCCAAATTTTTGGAATATGAAAAAAATGATCATTAAAAAATTAAACAAAAAATGAAATAATTAATTGGTTTATATTTAGAATCTTTTCCGCCAAAAAATCGATAAGCGACTCTAACCTCCATGCTATTCTAACAAAATATCAATCGGTTTATTTGAAACACTCAACTTGCTGTACATACCTAAGCATTTCCCATGGCTACTAGGAAATTTGTGAAAATCGATTTTGACTCTGACTCGATTACGACGAGAGACAAGAATAGGCAAAAATCGGATGCGAGAAGAATCATCGCCAAGAAAACAACGGCCAATGACAGTAAGTGCAGGATTCTCATCGACAACCTTCGCTACAGTGTGACTGGAAAGGACCTGAAATGTCTTTTCAGCACAATCGGTGCCGTCAGGAAAGCTTCAGTCTTTTTCAGGGAGGACGGCACCAGCACTGGAACTGGAGAGGTGATATTCTTTAGACATACTGATGCTACGATGGCAAGGAAGAAATTTAACGACATGGCACTCGACGGTAGACAAATGAAGATAAAGTTTGTCTCTGAAAAGTCAGAGACTATCTCTCGTACAATTGTAGAAAAAAGACTAAAGGTCGAAGGCGCAGTCAAGTCTTTTCGTCAGCCACTCAAGACTAGAAAACCGAAAGTCTTTAGAAAGCACAAAAAGCAAGAAAAAATTGAGTTAAAAGTCAGCAAGCCAACAAAAGAAGAACTAGACATGGAAATTGACGGTTACATGTGCGAAACAAAGCCAGTCGAAACTGTCATTCAATGTTAGGCATGTCACCGCTGCCGATGCGTAAAATTGCAAAGCAATTTTATTAACTTACCTCTAAACATATCATTAAAAATTAAAAAAAAAAGCAATGTCTTCATACATAATTACTATCTACAACTAACAAAATTATCAAGTACATTAATACATGGGCGGATCTAGAACAGTTTGGCGCGGAGGCCACACACTGGAACTGGCGAGGATTTAGGGGAGAGGGGCACAGCTACTACAATTTTCGTTGAAAGTTATAAATTATTGAAATAATTTTTTTTTAAATCAATTTAAAATACATTTTTTAAATTTGTATTTATTTTGTTTTAATATGTTTTTTCAAATACATTTACTTATTTTTTTCTATTTTCCAAATGACGGTGAAGACCATACTTGCGCCCCCCCCCCGCTGATAAATTCGCCCTTGATATGGAGGAACGTCTGACGTTCATGTTCAAAGGGCCACCGAGAGGGGGAAGAGGTGAAGTATCTCTACCCAATTGACTTAACCTTGTGGCCACTTTGCCTAAGAACCTGCCTTTTCAAGCATATAATAACCGTTTATGCAAAAACTACCAAATAATAACTGGATTGTTAATGCTCTATTTAAAGGGATATTGAAAGTTCGTGGATTGCATCGGGCATATTGGCACATACTAGTATCCGGTTTCACCTTTGCGTAAGAAAAACATACCATAAATGCATGAAAATTTTAACGTTGCAAAAAGTCGACGAAAGTGTCTCTCGTTTTCCTCTTGCAATATCGACGCTCGAGTTAATGGAAGCCACTTGAAGAAACTTTATACTAATTAATCAGAGTTATAAATTTCTAAGGCTAATAACAATTATCAATAAAAGGTAACGAGTAAAAAGTAACATGAGCCGCCAAAATGATGTTGATGTGGGCGTGTTTATGAATAACCAATTAGCAACCATAAATACTCTGTTATGTTTTTGAGCTTGATGTAACCGGATGATGGTAAAGTTTTCCATTACAACTTGAGAGGATATGAGCGACACAGAGAATACATCGCAACATTTACCCCAGAATATTGATCCGTTTCTTGGTCCTCGAGTGGTGATAATAACAAAATCTGAAACTGGTTTTGGATTCAATGTTAGGGGGCAGGTGGGTGAAGGCGGTCAATTGAGAAGTATAAATGGCGAATTGTATGGTCCGATGCAGCAAATAAGCGCTGTTTTAGATGGTGGAGCAGCGCAAAAATCTGGGATTAGGAAAGGAGATAAAATACTTGAAGTGTGAGTTCAGCCATGACTTTTCAGGCTTTGTTCTCTACAAAAGTTATAACTTAATATTTTGTTTGAATTAACAGCAACGGAATCAATGTAGAGGGAGCTACTCACAAGCAGGTTGTGGACCTCATAAGATCTGGAGGAGATACTTTAGTTCTTACTGGTAGGGAAATGATGACTTAACATTATTCAGTAGAGTTGCTTTAGTGTATATTCCTATTTTAGTGATATCAACTTCTCATCACACGTTTCTTGAGGATTCAGATGCTAGTGAAGATACCTCGTCTTCTGCAAATGACTACTCTGAAATTAAATCCTTGCCTATCAGTATTCTTGATTATCATCTCCAAGAAAAATCTAAAGAGAAATTTATAGTGGGATTTCTTCGAAGATATTGCTTGAGGCAAATATTTCATTATTTTATCTTTCTCAGGTTTACAACATCTATTTAGCTGGACGCCATCTTTGTTCAAAGAGATACAGAGAATTTGCCACACTTCACCATCAACTAAAGCAGCATTTTCAGGACTTCAACTTCCCAAAGTTCCCCAGTAAATGGCCATTCCAACTCTCCGATCAGCAGTTGGACACGAGGAGAAGAGGTCTCGAACAATACCTGGAAAAAGGTGAGAATTTAATTTAGAGGTGAATTTGTTTGTCGCATGAATTTTTTTTGTATGTTTCGTTTTAGTCTGCTCGGTTAAGGTCATCGGGGAATCAGACATCATGCAGGAATTTTTGACTCTTTCCAGTACTGTAAGATTAATTTTGTTGTTTGTGGGTTTTTTTTTAAAACTTAAAATCAATGTTTTAAATCAATGCTATTTGATTATTTTGATAAATAAACTGTTTAAGCACGGTGAAGATGATGTTTCATTGAAAATTCTCATGCCAGACAATAGTCTGTTGACTCTTATGATTCAGAAGAACAGCAATACTGAAGAAGTTTATAAGGTCATTTTGAAGATCACGTTTAATAGCATCTTAATAGTTTTGTATCCCTTTGTAATTATCTCATCAGATGGTGACAAAGAAATTGTCATGGACATCAGAAGTAGCAAAGTGCTTTGCTTTGTTTGAGATCGAGGAAAATTACTTTTGTAGGTGGTTTTGATGTTCATGGCAGTGATTTTGATGCATCTTCAGATGGATCTTTTGTTTTGCATTAGACCGAAAGCTGCATGCTTTAGAACTGCCCCACAGCATGTACATTCATAACTACAACACCTATGTGTCTACATGCATTTGTCTGAGAAAGTTCTTATTTTCTCCATCGCTCGAGCTTTCACTCATCACCAATCCTACAATACTTTCACTCGTTTATCACCAAGTAAGATTTAATTCTTATTTATTCATATTGACAAATGAATTGTGATGAGATGACTGGAAATCCAGGCCCTGAAAGATTTGAATGATGGATTAATCCAGCTGAACAAGGAGGAGTTGCAGGAGTTAAAACGTGCTCAAGAATTGGACAAGAAGGAGGAGGTAACAAGAAACATGTAACTGGAAATGCATTTTTGAAAAGTTTTTCATAACAAGTGAATCAATTCAACCTAGCTGATCAAGCAACTCCAGCAAAGGATTGGTTATGGGGAAGTTGTGTTTCCCCATTGTGCGTGTGACTCGAGGAAGGGAGGTCACGTCATTGCCATTGTATCTCATGAATGCTTCAAATTGCAGGCTTGTTCCTATGAAGGTTTGCCTGAGGTAGGTCTTGATGTTATGTTTAAAAGTGCATCCACTCAAATGCAAAATGGAATGAAACAGTCTCAGGTGATAGAGTTTTCGTGGAGGGACATAAAAAACTACAGCACTGACGAGGAGGGAATATCGTTCAGCTTTGAGCACCAAAAAGAGGGAAAGAAGCCCAGGATGATAAGAATCTGCACTTGTTTTGTAAGTTTCTATATTAATATTTTAATATTTTTTACTATTTAATCAGTAATTAATTAGAGTTGGTTATTATTAATCCACTCGCTATTGGCTGTGATTAGATTTTAATGCATTTATTTGTTATAAAGATGCCATCATACACTTTGCAGTTTGCCTACATGAAGGATTGTTTTGACCAAATATACAAAGAAAAAGAATGATTTTCTGTCTGTTTGCATCTGGGTTTTTTTGAAAGTCTCACTTGCAAGGAGCTGACTACATTGAAATGCTTTGAAGATGTGCTAGTCTGTTGTTTGGAAGGTGTAGAACTTGTTATTGTCGACTAATATTTTTCGAGAAATATTTTCAATGTGCTTCCAAGGTTTTCAAGAAAACTTTAGTATTGTGGATTACTGAGGTGCGACTGGATGTTATTCGTTGTTATTGCCAGCTATTGGTTCGATTAAAACTTTGAGAAGCCTCGTGGTCTTGTTGGTGCATTTTTCCTCCATTCACAACACATTGTGCAATTGTTCTACAGTGTCATCATTTTCAGTTTTGTATTGATTTTCAATGCATTGACGTTAGTGTTCCACCACGTTTGTCGAGAACCTGTTGTGCATCTCAGTGGGTTTGTATATCAGTTCATTTACTAAAATTTTAAATAGAACATGTAACTGTATCACAAGTTGTAGCTTTTTTAAAATTTATTTTTGGGAGATGGACTGCATTATTATGAAAATCTAAAATATTACATATGTGCAACATATGTATGGAGACTGCCTTTAAACTAAAGTAACTATTTCTTCAGTTTGCCAAAGCCTTCCTTTATAACTTACAATTGTGCCCTCTGGTGGAAGCACTTTTTGTAGCTTTGAAGTTTGAAGCAATATTGACTGATACTAATTGTAAGTTCAAGCCATTGCAAAGCAGTTACATGTTTAAAATCATGTACATATAATGTCTTATTATAACTGCTCATCAAGTAAGCTGCTCGAACGCATAAGAAAGATCTTTTTTTTCACAAACTTAAAGCAATTACTTGTGGCGGTTTGGAGGAACCACTTCCGGAAGATTGAGATCTTTGGCATCTTCAGTAAGACATGAAAGAACTAAAAGATCACTCAGTCGTTCATTACCACAGGAACTTCTTTAATAGTTTTTAACGCAACCTACATTTGAAAGCGTTTGCTCATTTGAAGCTACCAAAACAATGTTAACCTCTTTTAATAGGTCGTTAGAAAGCTGTTCGGGACTGTGTTCCTGTTTGTCGCAGCAGTTTGTTCGTGTTCAGGCATCATGGAGTTTTATTAAAAATAAAAAAGGAAACGACTTATTAGACGACCCCTCCCAAATCACCTCCCTGCTTAACCCTTGGATGCCTGGGTCAGAGACGTAGCCTGGGTATTTTGCGCCCGGGGACAAACTATAGAATTGGCGCCCTTTTCCATGTCTATATATTTAATCTTACTGTATTACACTAAATTTGAAATTGTAATAAAAATCAAATTTTAATGGCACAAGGCATCCATTTAAAAGTGAAAAACCATTCTACAAATAGTAGCGCATCAGTCACCCAATCAGTCAGTCTAAGATGATTTACATGCATAGTAGTCTAATAGTGTTTAAAATAGATTTATTTTTCTTGATTTAACAGTTGCAAACTGATCAATAACGTCATCAAAGTCTGTTTTCTCAAGCGTTTCTCTTTCTATACTAAGAAGAGCAAGATCACTGAGACGATCCTGTCCCATTGATGCACGCAGACACGACAAAATAAGTTTCAATTTGCTGAATGATCGTTACAGCTTGCAATTGAAACCGCTATTGCTAACAAAATTTGTAGTGAAATTCGAAAATTCGGAAATACGTCGCTTCCATAAAGCACAATAAAACCAAGGAGATCCAAAGGAGTTTCTGGTAGAGTTTCAGTTCGCTTTCTCAGCAGCATTCTGCAGTCACCAATTTCGGTGAAGAGTTCGTAGCCATTAATGTCCAGGTCGTAGAAAGTTGCAAAATCTGCACAACTTCGACGAATTTCATCTTCATCAGATGTCAGAAGAGTCTTAACGTCCAGCAGAAATCCAAATTTTGTGTTCAGGTCTTTGAGTCGTGAAAAACGTGTTGACATCTCCTATTGCAGACGATCGAACACATTCTTCATAACACGCATTACTTCCTCTTCTGATGAGAGTCCTGCATCTCTTGCCAGTTCTCCAGGCATTCTCCTACGTCGCCTAATTCTTCTTTCTACCGGAATATCCCATGCTGTGCATTTTGTTCTGGCGTTTTCGACCGCAGCCAGGCTCAAATCATCACGAAGCTTGATAAATTCTTGCTCCAAAGATTCAATATCAGTCGCAGCTTCCTTGAAATTTATGGTAGGATCTTGTAGGCGCTTCTGTGCACGATCAATTTTTCCAAGAACGACATTGCAGAAGTGTAATAGAACTATGAAATTAAAATTCAATATACAGGTCAGTAACTGTTGTGCACCACTTCTAGTTTCAGGTGTCATAGTGGAGTCTTCCGATAATTTCTCTAGCAATCCAACTAGTTCATCCAGTCCTTCATGGATAGCTTTAAAAGCTTCAGATCGTGCACTCCAGCGTGTTTCAGACTCTCTTTTTACTGTTATGGGAAGAGCTCTTTTTAATTCTTCCCAACGAATTGTTGAATGAGAGAAAAACGAATATATGCTTTCAAGTGTTCCAAAAAAAGTTACGACAACAGGATCTTGCTTAGCTGAATACACACCTGCTAAATTTAAGCTGTGGTTGTCACAGTTGACAAACAGTGCTCTAGGATTTCTGTCACATATTCGTTGTTGAAGGCCAGATATATGCCCAGTCATCACCGAAGCATTGTCATAACATTGAGCTCGACAGTCGGCTAGAGGTATCTCATCAGAATTCAGTCTCTCGACGATGACTTTCTCTAGGCTTGCAGCATCTTTTGAATATATCTCGATATAACCTAAAAATGATTCTTTGATTTTTAATACAAGCTATCATATAATCAACGGTAATTTCAGTTAAAACTAAAAATATAATAACTTTCTTTTGGCAGTTGGCGGCCACCGGCCCAGTCCAAGCCTGGTGGGGGCGCTCGCTGCAGTGCAACTTTGCGTTAGCCTGATACCAATGGGAGTTTCAGAAATTGTTTTGACTTTTTCACGCTTTCACGAATGTTGTTTATCTTTGTCTATATTAGAACAATCACAACCAGTCTCTGATAAAAAGTTTTAATATACCTTAATAGAGTGTAATCCGTTTTAAACCACAATAAGTTCGTCAACAACACTCTAGTATTACAGTAGTAGCCACTGCAGAGTGCATGCAGAATCCGTATCCTGACTGGCAGCAGTGGTGGTGGGCTCACTGAGTTCACTGAGCTGGCAGCAGCATCAACCAGGTCTGGATGGCAGACGTATCAGACGATGGCTCATATCTGCCCTGCTCCAGCCGCCGCTGTTGGCTAGCTTGTGAGTGTGACCTGTTTTACCAATGTCGCCAAAATTAGGTAACCCTCATTTTGGCGCCCCTGTATCTTGGCGCCCGGGGACATTTGTACCCCTTTGCCCCCCCTAGCTACGCCTCTGGCCTGGGTCATCCCCTGGGGGTGCATAAATGTAACTTAAAGTTTGGAGTTGTGGCGTTAGATTTAAGCTTAGAGTTTTAAAATAACTGCTCAATTTTGAATGAAACTGAAAAGTCTAGTGGCGTAATATCCATATTAGTCAATAAATATTCTTGTAATAGTTGCAATACAAAATTAAATGTTTATTAGGATTTTTTTTCTTTGAGTAAGATATTTTTTCGTCTAACGAATGTTTTTTTAAATAATTTTTTAATGCTCTTCATGTTTGACTGACAGTGTAATGTATGGTTATAATACCTTTACAATAAATCTATAAAAACTAGTTCATATGTATACTAAACGTCCAAAATAATAAAATAATTAATAAAGTTTACAAAATGTTTGCTTAAAATTAAATTAAAGTATTATGAATTTATTAGGTTAAAATAAATTTATTATGCATTAATTTAACTCCCGCTTATTACATGGTATGATTTGAAATATCTCGCTCATTTCTAGTGGATTATTTTATTTGAAACGTCTAATATATTTATTATTTAATTTCAGTCAATTAACAGATTAACAAGAATTAACATAACATAACATAAATATAGACGGGTTTATCGTTTACAAAGCTTATTATAAACTTATTATCTACGTATTACCATATCTACATGTTATCTAAATTTAATTATTCATTGTTCTTCACCGTAGTTTCCAAATATTATAATTTTAAACTTCGCATTAGAAATTAAATTTGAGTGTCTGCTAACTTCAGCTACGTTAGAGACTAGGCTTTTACCATTATATAAGCGTCTGCTGTATCATTTATTATGTTTTCGCTGTTTAATGACAACATTCGTCGCTAATGGAATACTTATCAATGCAAGAGATTCGAAAAACAATTAATTGTGACTCTAGCAGAAACAGTTGAGACATAGTTCATAAGTGCAATTTGAAGAAAAGTACTTTGGTCATAACATGTCTTTTTATATCTTACAATATAATATTTTTATTTTAATGTTGTTTTGCTACAATAATTACCCAGCTATATATAAACAAATTGTTGCAATTTACAAAACGAATTTCTGAATTTAGTTAAATGTACTTTATTTCTTTATTTTAAGTGCGAGTTCACTTTTAGATCCAATTCCAAGCAGGGGAATTTCGTTATGGGTCCGCGTTCGCTCTCTTAGAATTTAATGGATTATTCAAAACGTGTACATGAGCTTCTTCATGAGAATCCTGTGGCAGTGTCTAAAAGCATCGAAAAAATTTTAGACGATTCTCAACATACAGGGGAACTCCTTCTTAGTGCCAAAAAACTGACCGACTTACCTGCATCAATTATTAACTATGATTTGTCGGATCTTTATTTTGTCGGTGAGTTTTGGTTTGCCATCATTTGTATATAATCTTTTTAACATAAGATAACTTAAGGTACATTGAGAAAATAAATTGTGATGTTATTTTTAAAGACTAGCCTCAGTTTGATGATTGATATGGTCTCATGTTGATTAGTAAAAGTTTTATCATTTACGAAAGTTAGCCTTTTTTAAGAAAATTTAGAAGTTGGCCATGAATACCATTAATGATATTGAAAATGTTAATCATTCTATGCCCAAAACATCAGGATTGATAATCTTAGTGATTCTTTTTTAGTTATTTTGTTAAAGCTTTATAAAACATTCAGTTTGTTCTATTACCTTTGAAACATCTTAGAGATTATTGAAATTACATGGATATAGGTTGAAAACTGGCTAAATGTTATTAAAATTGTTGCATTTTGGCTTCATTTTTTTTGACCGTCCAAAGTTTGTGTTTGCATGACAAAGGTTATGCTTTTATTGACAGGATAGATTGTGTTTTGTCAAAATAATTAAAAGAATTTAAATTAAAAATAACTTGTCATGAAAAAATGTGAATTCTCACTCTTTCACATTCTTCATCAAATTATCATAATCAGATAGTTTGTTTCTGCTAAGGCCTTTCAATTAATTCCATTTCAGTGTTTATTCAACTGGGCAGAAACAGGAAGGACTAGTAATTGTAGTGGCTGTTGTAATTATTTCTAAGTGGTATGATAAGCTTAACAAGTTAATTGGCATTGGTTTGTTTATGTTTTGAAGCGGTGAGTGATTTGATGATGTGAAAGTGAAACCTTTGATTTGTTGAAAGAATATCATTTGCAATAACCACGCTTTGCATTATTAAAGTATTATGGCTTTTAAGTTTTTACATTTGTTTAATTTTGTATGAATATTAAAAACATTGCAAACAAAATTAGTCATAAAAATTTCTTCTTGAGAATAAGTTTGTGATGTATCTCAAAAAGTCAAAATTGCCACAACATTCTAATTGATGGCACAACTCAAAATAAGATTTATTTTTGTGAGTGAATGTGGTGTGATTTATTAGCCCAACCATGTACAACTGAACCTTTATATTTCAAGTTAAATATGAGTAGTTGTGATAATTTCATAAGTTTCATTTTGTTTATTTGTTAAATTAAATTAAGTTTTTTTCATTATACTTAAAGAACTTAAAAGTTTGAAGTTTGTCATTGAAATTTTCTAATTTCTCTCTGTTGTTAATGGTAATATCATCTAAATAATAATGACTGAATATTATTCATAATACAACTTTGACCTCAGATTTGTCAAGGAATACACTCAGCGACCTGCCCTATTTCCTCTTCAATTTCCTGTCACTGGAGCATCTGGATTGTCGGCACAATTTCATCCGATCGATTCCTGCTTCCATCTCGACCTTCGAACATCTCGTCGTCCTCGATCTCAGGTGAAACTTGCAACTTTTAATAATAATTTACAGTTTGTATTGCAATAAAGAACTTTTTTCTTTGCAAATTTCATATTATGATGTCACTTGTAATTGAATGCACGACTAGTATGCTGCGTTGTCCACTAGTATGCTGCGTTATTCACTAGTATGCTGCATTATCGAGAATATGATTCACATCCTGACATGTCCAAGATAAACATATTTATATGACATAGGTTCATGCTTCCTATTTGCTGTATTTTGCTCCACTATACAGTATCAAGTGGACACCAGTGCAAACAAACAAATACTTTAAAAATCTTGAATACCTGCAACTTTATAACTTTTAATGAAGCATCAAAATTTATGAGAAGTTATAATTTTTCAATTTGTCAAAATTATAATTCATTGATTTTATTTGCATAATATTCAATTAATTTTAATTAGCAATGTTGGAATTTGCAACAGAGCTTGTTAAGACATTTTAAGAACTTTTGTTTCCTTATTTTTATGAAATAAATTTTATTCATTAATTTTCAGCGCATGTTGTTGAGAGTTGTTGCTCTTATTTTCAAATAATTTCAGATGCATACTTTCTAATTAAACATATTAAGAATGCCTTCTTTGTATTTTAAATGTATTAAGACCTTTAATATTTTTTAATGGTAACATTTTAAATGTTAACATTTTAAATTTTAATATTTTAAATGTTCTAGTCACAACTTGCTGACCACATTTCCTTCATATGCCTGCCATTTCCAATGCCTCGAAGTGTTGAATCTTTCGAGCAACAAAATCTCTTCCTTGCCAGAAGATGTTGGTCTACTGCAGAACCTCATGGAGATGGTGAGTCTTGCTTGCTGATTGCCATTGATGACGGTTCTTAATTAAATTATCTCCGCTTGCAGAATCTCAGCAGGAATTTGTTGTCAGAGCTTCCCAATACCGTGGGACATCTGCGATCGCTCAGGCATCTCAACGTTCATCACAACCAACTCACTTCTCTAAATCCAGGCCTGAATAATTTGGATTATTTGTTTTGATGTCAGTTGTTGATGATTGCCATTGCTATAGTGCCGGGGACCTATCGATGATGTTGACTCTTATGTTAGAGATTGGTAAAGATGCTTATTTGGATTAATTTTGTTTCAGTTCTTACGAGTTTGCATCTGGTGAAGTTAGACATCTCAGTGAACAAAATATCGAGGATTCCTTTTGATTTGTACCTCATGGCAACTCTGGATGACCTGAACATCTGCAACAACCCTCTCGTCATGCCTCCTCAACACGTACGTTGGCTTCGATTGCTCGACATTGTTCGACGTTCGCGTCATGATTCCTTCTTTGCGATCAGGTTGTTGTGAGGGGCAGGCAACACATCATGGCCTACTTGGCTTCAGAGCAACAGAAACAACAAAGAATGAAACTGAGGCAGGGATTTTCCAAAGGCAGGATGCAGAAGAATGGGCTCTCTTCCTCAACCATTGTGTAAGAAACTGTCTTTGAAATTCATTTTTTAGAGCTTTGCTTCTCAACTTTGAATTGTGTTTGTTTAAGAGTATTTCAAAACATTTAAATGAAATTTATGGTTATTTATTTAAAAAATTCCAATTCATTTGGTTAACGTTTGAAAAGTTTCAGGAGTGTATCGCACGACGATCATCAGTTGAACAAGCAGATGTCTGATTCGGACTTTGACATGTCGAAAAGTGCAACAAGAACATTTGACTCGAATAGAGATGTAATGTTTTGAACATTTTTTTTACTTTATTTTTATGAGTATTTCTTATGGTGGCTGATCTTACTTTCTTATTTTTATCAGACATTGGCACTTTCATATTTTAATTTTTTAAAGATAATTCACATTCTGGATTCTTAGTTATTTCATGTTTAATGGCTAGGTCTCATGTTAAGAATATTTCCGGTGCAATATTTTATAGCTAATGTTATAAAATAGTTCCCGATAAATCAACAGCTGAGAAGTGTCCGCAACAACACAAGGAATGTAACGAAAAGACATCTGTCGAACGAAAACACGAAGGTGTCGACGTGTTCGTCGATGCAAACGTTGCCGTTGAGCAGGACTCAGAAGGACGTGGGCGTCTCCGTGCAGCACAGTGCTTTCAAAACGAGTCTCGGCACGTCGGGTTACGTCGGCGACGACAACCTCCTCGGTCGCCAACCCGAGAGTCCGCAATCGTTCACTTCGACGGAGACTTTGAACTTCGACGAATCTCCTCAGAGCAGCTTCCTATCCTTGGTGTGAAAATAGGAGGATTTGTAATTTTATTGAATGTTATTGAATGTTTTCCACGTGCTGTCTCCATAGGACGATGATGCTTCTTCGGTCGGTTCGATTGGTGCGTCGTCCGATCACAAACCGAAAGTCAATGGCACGAGCGGCAGTCGACCGAATCTCGTCGACATCGGATTCATAGTCGAAGAAAAGTGCGTCAAATGAAGTCCTAACTAAATTATTCGTTTGGGTCCTTCATTTTTCACTTTGAATTTTTCTCCTGCAGAGCTGCAAACAGTCTGGAAGAAAGGGAACCTTCAACACCAACTGGTGATGATGAGGTTGTAAGGACATGTGCTTAGTTAATTAATTAATCAATCAATCGTTTGTGTGTTTGTGCATTTGAAGCAATAGATTTAATTACGTAATCACACATTTGAGTTTTAATCTTAACAGGATGGCGAACAACTGGAATTTTACAAAAGATACTCCAACTTTGTCAGCCAGCGAAAAAAAGAAGCGGCCAAAATTCTGGAATTAGCAGACGATCAAGTAAGTCGAAGCCGCTTTATTTTAATTACAAAAAATTCAGTTGATTTACAAAGAACTTATTTTTTTACAGATTTCTTCTGAGAGTAAAAATTCAGGTTGAACATTTTATGCACTTCACAATTTTGTTTCTTTAAGCATCGAAAGCTCTCATCATCGCATTGCCTATTGGCAGTACTATCTCCAAAATGCAAGAAGATGCTGGAAACTCTGAAAGGAGAGTTGTCGGAGCACAATCCGCTGCTGACCATCAGGAGGAACATGCAGCAATTGGAGAAAGAAAATTATCAAGTGAAAAGTCTTAAAAAGGTTCTTTGAGTTGTTCGTTTAACCTTTATTCTTGTTATGTTGTAATTATGATGTAATGCACGTGTTGGGTGCAGTACAGTTCACGTTCATTACGTGCATTATATAATTTGTGTTATGCATTCATGTCTGTCACGTAATTTCTGTTATGTAATTCGTAACATCGTCACGTGCAGGTTCTCCAGACTTTGTTGAAGAGGGAACTCGAAGGAGATGTCAGCGAATCGCTGAAGGATGGCGTTGTCCTCTGTGAACTTGCCAATCAAATTCTCCCCAACTCCGTGCCTCACATTTACACATCTACTCAAGATACCGTGAGCTCATTCGAACTTGCAATGCTTAGGAGATTCGAACACTTCCATCGCATTAAATAGATAGTTAAATAGATCTCAAATTTTGTTTTTAGAAATTGTCGGAGCCAAAATGCAGAAAAAATGTTGAAAATTTTCTTAATGTGTGCAGGAAGCTTGGTCTCAGCCAGGTTAGGAAATAGAGCTTGTCTTGCATAATGGTGATGATGGAGTTTTGTGATTGTTCAATACAATGGTGGTGGTGGCACATCAGATTGAGATACCTCAAATGGCTAGGACAAGAATAACCTTCTTCTTTTAGTGGCTTTCCAAAGATGCTCAACATGTATTTGACATTTTGTCAGCATTTATTTTTGTGTGAATGATTAATTGAGGCAATTACATTATGCACATCCCCTTCTAAATTATAGGCTGAAGTTATAGGCTAATAATAGTTGTGTGAGTTTGTGACTTAAAAAAATAATTTAAGTAAATTTTCTCCAACCTTTGAGCTTTCTCTTGATCGTTTCCAACATCTTTGACCTGCTATTCCTATGTCTGCTGACATCTTTTTTAACTGCTCACAAGTTTAAATCATCTTTTTTGCTTGCATTTGTAACGCACGAAGGGACGTAAAAAAGTTGAGACAGTTTGGAATTAAAATTTTTAGGAGAAATTAAATTTACAATCACCTGATCGATTTGATTGCAATTGCATTGTTTTAATTGATAATTGCATCGTTATAATTGCTAAAATTGCATTACGGGTTGTGGCACATTGGAGTTTATTTTCAGAAGTTAATATTCAAACGAGCTAATTGTGAATTGTGACTGGTTCATGGAACGTTTCTTACAGGAGGATGTGCTTAAATGGCAAAACCTCCTGGATACGGAGCTGCTTGGCAAAGGTGGATCTTTGACTCGAACGACCGGCGAACGAGATGTTCTCGAGTACCGGAAGCAGAAAGTATTTAAAAATGCTGGCAATGCAGCAGACGACGAATCTTTAATTTTTAATCCCACCCTGCAAGATCACGCCATTGCCATATTTTGCATCCTCTTCTTTCTTTCTACCTGTCTCTTCCTTCACTGGCATCCCCTGCCATCTTGATCATTCTGGATTGTCAATGTTTCTCACTAACAGTATTTGGGGCTCACACTGTCTGGAAAGCATGGATAGCTTAAAAAGTTTAAGCATTGTTTTCGTTTGTCGACATCTCTGAGTTTTGGCGTTCGAGTTACGAGTTCGCACCACGAATTGGACATATTTGTTGGCCTTTTCGATTGATTCTCGTAGGTTTGTGTTGTGTTGCTTTGTGAGTAGATGTTGTTAGATGCGTCGTTAAATGTGTTGCATCCTCATTTCGAAGTTTGCTTGTTTCTCTGCTAACATTTCTATCTGAAAGCTGCCATACATCATCAAAGTTAGTTGTTGGGGTTGCATTGGTTCTGTTTTCTGTACCATTTTGGGTTTATTTTTTGGAATGCACGACGTGCGGTCGTTTTTTGTCACAATCCAAAATTAATTTTCTATTCCAAGCCTCTTAGTTAAGGTGAGCCATTGCAGGTATTTTGGGTAACGTTGGTGTTCATCTGCGATGACAAATGATAGGATGCAAACCATGACGATATTTTTCTTTTGAACAGGAGGCAACATGTCGCGACCAAGATGTCTTGGAATGTCAGAATGTAGGGGCAGTCAGCGATACAGTTTTGTTGTTGGTTCGGACTGCTATGAATCCTCGCCAATCCAGCGTGTGATAATTGTTGGGTATTTGTTGGTGTCCGTAACCTCGTATCTGGTGATTTTGTTCCATTTTGTCTTTATTACCTTATTAGTTTCACTCAGTTTACGTTTTTATATTATTTACAAAAATGGTGATTTTTTATTTAGCAGGGTTGATTGTGATGATTGTGTTATTCCTGATAGTGTGGTCATATGATCCTATGATACTTAGAATGAGATCCCTTCAAATGTATGTCCGACAAAGGACAAAGATTAACCTTTCGTTGTCGATATTTTTGTCGTAACAGGTAATGCCAATTATATTTTGCACGTGAATGAATCGATGATGCTTTACATTGTGATGTCTTTTGTTTCTATCATCGGTCGTAATTAACGATATTAATTAATTAATCTTAATGATATTTTAGAACGAGTTTCCACGATTTGCCAAATACGCTACTGTCTTCGTGCTTCCTCACAGTTTCATCTGAGGAGCTTCAGTGTTAATGCATACTATTAAATAATATTAATAACTATTAACCATTATTACATGCTAAAGATTCCATTAAATTATTGGTAATGCGTATTATTAAAAATTGAAAAAGTTGAGTCGTTTGTAAATCCGATTAATTCAACGTTCGCCACCTTAACGCGATGAATGCAAACTCGTAGGACTTGCGAACTCTCAAAATCTTGAGACAGGATTCGTAGGGGCTTCGGCAAAGAATTCTATGGAAATTAACATTTTTGTGGAATCCGACCGTCCCTAATTGTTTATTTTGCTTTTTGAGTTGCGGTGGATGGTGGAGCTGAGGAGGCGGTTGGTTTGGGCGGTCTTATCGGAGGTTGAAGGCAATGAAGATGGATGGAGTTGCGAAGTTTTTGCTGACTTTGGGTACAACTGCATTATGCATAATCTTGTTTATTAAGGAGAGGAAAAGCGTCATAATTATGAAATATAATTTATAAAATTATGCATTAAAATAAAACGATAACGATAAGCACCTCGGTTCTTTATTAGTTAATTTGTTAGGGAGCAAAATGTAGAAATCTCAAAATATTAACCTGTCAGGAATTCAGCGATGTCCTAGCGTAATGTGAAAAATCGCAGCCCATGATAGTCGAGAGTATCGCACATTGTATTATTTCTTTGTTCTTAATTACGCAATTTGAAGTAAAACTATCAGCTGCATGACAGGTTCAAAGAATCCATCCGTAATGTGGTAAAATAATCGCATTGAACGTCCTGTTTATAATGGCACATTTATGCCTGGGGACATCTCACGTTCTCGACGCAATAATATCGCCATGAATTGGCTTAGGGGAGCATAACTATTTCCACTGTGAAAATAAAGGTTGAAATGATATCAGTAATAAAACTTCCTTAAAAAATAATTATTTTATTAGTTCGAATCTTACTAAATTCTCTGAGTATCTGAGTTGGTTCGACATAGCAAACGAGATTACTGACTATTTGAGATTCCTCCTCCGACGAAGAAGACGATCGTAACGGTGTGTTAATACGACGAATAAATAAATTAGTTGATGAAGGACGCTGGAAGAGAAAAAACAACTCGGCAGGTGATTCGTTTCCTCTGAAAGTTTCCATCCGGACAGAGCCATCCCTCTCGCGTTAAATTCCCTGGCAACATCTAAGATGACTTGTCAATAGGACCAAATTGAAAACACGAGAGTTTCGGCGGTGTTTACAGGCGTTGATGGAAATAAATGGCCTACAAGACAAGTCTGCTTGATGTGTGTTCATTCTTGACCTCCTGTAAGAAATAAATCAGTTGATATTTCACTGCATCAGCCTTTTTTTCAAAAATAACTCTGTTGAAAATGGTTCGACATTCGATGAGATGAGCTCAGCAGAACAACATTCATTTAATTCTTTCAATTATTTTGCTATCGTGTTTTCAGCTAAATATTAATAACTCTAACGGCAACAAGATACTTGAAATTATTTCATCCTGTCTGTTTCTTTATTTGATGTCCATTTCATAACTAGAAGATTAGAAAATTGATCGTTTCATATTTTGCACGTTTTATATATATACGCTCACTTTGTTAGCATAATACGGGTTAAATATATTAATTAATGTTTAATGTAATGACAATATTTAAAGTTTTTATGCTAAAATATTTAACGCGAAGAATTATTGATTTCAGACACGGTTTTTATCGACAATATAAAAACGATTCTTCAAAAGACAAATGTGCTTAATTCGGGTTAAAGAAGTTCGGACAGAAGCACGTGATTAGGCTGGCCAATCAGAGTAACGATGCGCTGAAGGAATGCAATTCAATCTTTCGTGAAGATTTTTTTATTTTTTTCTGGGAATGTTTGAAAAAATACAAAATCAAACATGGAAGTGTTTGGATAAACAAGTCTTATAAATGTTTCAAATTCATAACAAGATGAGAAACATATCCTTGCATTGAGATTCACCAACAACAAATTGGAATCGGTCGGGAGAACAATAAACATCTAATCAAAATATAATTATAAAAACTATATTGTCAAAATATCTTTTACAATTATATTTGATTTTTATTGAATTTATCTTACAATACCTTATCTCATAATTGTAAGAAGAAATTCATAATATAAACATTTACAGGACTTTACGCAGGTTGCGAAACTTGTTTTAAAAAAGTCGTTTAGGAAGTTAATGATAATGATGAATATTATTATTACCGTTGTTGCCAATCTTATTATTTACGTTATTGTTATCAGCAGCGTTATTATCATTATTATTACTTAATAATCGATTACTTACTTACTTACTTAATTAATTAATAATGCACTCCAAAGTGAAATGGTTGTTTCGTTATGAAACATTAGGAGAGGAAGAGAAAATTTACGTCTGTTCATTGCTGACAAATGATCTTTCAGAAAATTTGAAGTGTCCTCAGAATGTAATCATCCAATCATTGTTGAACTTATTAAACTAACTTATTACTACATAATTCTTAAACCACCATGAAGTCACCAACAATTTATTTGAGGAAATTATAATTTCCCTTATGAATATGTAAATTAGTTTCCTCTAACTTCGGTAATACCTGTTAATAGTGTTTATGGTTTTATGTGTGAGAATTTAATTAATATTAAAATGAAGATAAAAAATATAATAATTTAATATTAATATTATTAATATTAGTGGTGTAATTTACGTTAATTGATTATTAACATTAAAATCACCCTGACATTACGATAACGATTGGTGTTGTTACGTTACAATATCTTAATCTTATCATTATTATGAAATATTATTAATAAGTATAAGACTGTTACTTCTTGATCCAGATTAAATGTAATACCTAGTTAAATGTAATATTATTATTATTATATTATTATTATTATTATTATTATTATTATTATTATTATTATTATTATTATTAGTATTATTATTATTATTATTATTATTATTATTATTATTATTATTATTATTATTATTATTATTATTCTTATTATTATTATTATTATTATTATTATTATTATTATTATTATATTATTATATTTAGTACAATAACATGATGGGTGACAAACGGTGTTGCGAGAGATCAAAGCAAATTAGAAAGTCTCGCTTATTTACTTAGGAGAGAAAAAGAACCTGTAAATAGAATTATATTTGACAGCTCATCACTTAAATTACGATGGTTTTATTTTGCTTATGAGGTGGTTTACTCTGCCCCCGTGAGATTTTGTACGAAAAGCATCCTTTAATAACTTGCCCGTCATCATTATCATCATGATCATCATTACCATCATCATTACCATGATCATTATCATCCTCAGCAGCCACGTGCTCTCATGATGCACACGACAACAAATAAGCTCCACGAATCCAATGTTAACACTTTTCCAATCCTTTTTTTTTTGTCCAATCAGATTTGTCGCACGTGTCCAAAAATAACGCCAACCTTCATTTGATAGGTTACTACGTGGTACTTATTTCATATTCAAGAGAAAGCGATATTATAATAAATAAATTCAAAATGAATATTCAACGTCTTCGCGTGTCAATCAATTTATGTGACGCCGAATTTTCGAACCCAATTCTTGTTTTTGATAATGGAGGAAATTATGAAGGGAACTACAATTAATTGAACTCATGTGTTAGCACGCTAAAAATCTTTCTCCCCTTTGATCGAACCGCGTCGCGTTTTCTTGGCACTCGCCGACCAAAGCGGCCAATTCAAACACTTAGTTCCAATAAATCTTGTTATTTTTTTTTCTTTCAAAACTCGAATATTCCTTAACCATCGCGTATGGAATGCTCCTCCGTGTTTGATCGCATCTTCCCATCAGCTCGTGGTGTTTCTCGAAATTTTTCCAGGGAATTGTTTCACTTTAGAAAACAAAGTTTCTCAGCTTCCAAACAGGCATTTCTAGCGCAGCATTTGGTTCTACCTTTCAATCAATTCTAAACCTCTCGTTTATTCGTTCGCTATTTTTGGAAGTGATTTTTCGATCCGGGATGGAAATACTCTGCCGTCCCATTAAACAGTCGCATCTAGGTCAATGAATGACTACAATGGTCGACGATAACGAGTCTGTTAGTCAAGTATTTCGTTTAACAAATGACGTAACGAACTCGAGACTAAAGGACGCCCCCTCGGATGAAGTGAGCGCTCAAGGCAAACAAGTGCCTATAAGTTCGGTCGTTCTCCGACTACTTAATGGATGGGATTGATAGCGAGGCATGCAAAACGCAACATCGTCTTCGACTTTTCCTGGGAGAAATATTTATTAGAAATATTAGACATGGATGCTTGTGAAGTTTAAATTTCATTTTTAGGCATTCATTCGCGAGTGATGAAAACATTGAGAACATCGAAACTCTGGCTGTTTGAAGCGCTTCACTTTTCCTCTGATAAGCGCTTTTATTACCGTTTTTAAGAAAACAGAGAAGAAAAAAAACTTTGACGCCGGCGCAACAGAGATGCAAATCCGTCAAAGTTGTTCGGTGTCTGTTCGTCTGGCACTCTTCTGTGTAATCTTTCACGTTGCGAGCGGTCAACAAGGCGGCAAAATGATGCATGGACTGAACATGAAAAGGTCTCATTCCCATCTCTCCAATCAACAGACCTCAGAACTGCTGGCACTTTGGATCGACGGCAAACAGGTAGAGAGATTCATAGGTGAGTAACGATGGCTACCTGTTGATTCAATTTGCTTATAAACAGGTGAACCACTTGAGACTAGTTTCGAGTGCTCCTGTTAAAATTTAGAAAAGTTTTTGTAAACCTGGCTCTGATTGCAAATAAGTCGTGTTAGTTTGCACCACCAGTCAGCGCTAATTGCATGGAAGTCATGTGTTCTTAACACCAAATGAGATCCACGAAAAGTTTATTATTATTATTTTTACCTTTTTGCGGTTTCGACTCTCGATATTTTCTCGTTGCTGATGATTAATCGTAGTTGTTGTAATTTATTGTAGAATGAGTGGTGAGTAGTTGCACGAGTTGAGAGTTTGCGAAGGAGGCTCTTAAGTGGTCTCACCAGAAAAGCTGATTCAGAGGAACGTTTTTGGTCAAATAATTCATTGGAAAAGTTCTTCTTTGTTTATAAAATGCAACAAGTGCTTCTTAAATGTAAAGTTGATCTGTTTACGATGCTTGCCATTCACCACGTCCGACAATGGAAAGGTTGAAGAAGCATTTAATGCACTGATTGATGCATCAATGCATCGCAAGGAGGCTTAGGAGTGCATGGAAGAACATCGAAGCACGCCATCGAGAAGTTCAATTATTTTTCATTGCTTTCCAACGATTCAATGAAATTTACATTTTTTGGCAATGCGTTCCACTTCTCTGATTCGAGTGCTCATATTCGATGACGTCATTGCGCAATCGTAATTTCGTGCCTCCCTTAAAATGACGTTTTCCGACCAGTCACGTGGGTTGTTTTGCGATCACGGAATGAAATTAGCGAGGCGTGACGAGGGGCAATCAGCGAAGAATGTCGACCATCAACAGAACACCCGAGGCGACCTGTGATTGTCTATTTGGAGGCTGCATTTCATTTTCCACATTTCCAAACATGAATTGCTCGCTCGATTCGCCTTCAACGACTTTTTTTTTCAAAAGCAGCAACAAGAACAGGGACAAGGTTGCCAAGAGATCAGCCAAACTCAATGTTTATCGAGACTGAGAAGATATTTTTATTGCCAAATAAAATTTATCATTTGCATTTAGTTGCATTTAGTTGCATTCAGTTCTTCTACCAGCCATCGCTGAGATTGCTCGTGGTTCACAATTGTTTACTTATCCAAGCGGGTCCAGAATGTTTGTTGATCTAACAAACTGTCGTGCGAACAAACAGAAGATTGAATGAGGGGGCATTAATAATCAATTTTCCATCTCCTGTTGGAGAGAATTTGTACGAGAAATCAGGTAGAAATGTCTATTAATCGCTCCAATGTTCGATAGTCAGCGGTGGAATGGTTCTAATTAGAGGTGACGAAGAAAGCAGGAAATAATGCGAGGAACCTTCTTTGGCTGCTGACGGATGAATGGAGTGCCGGAGTGGAATAAATTCCGGCACGTGTCGAAGAAATTTGTAGCCAATAGTTCTCGGATTCTCATGAACTGTCGATGTTATGCAAGATTATCAGCTCATCATTCACTCTCAGCTTCAACTGATTGACAGGTCATGCCGAAGACATGTACCTCATCAAAGGGGGAGTCGTCAATGCTTACCTCAAGGAACCCTTCCTTATGAACAAATTGCCAGTCATGCCCCACGACATGGATTTCGTACAACTGTCCTGGAAAGCTGAAAAAGAAACGGTAACTAAGCTACAATTTCATGCGTCAATTTCTCGATGTTTCTCAAAGTATCGACGTGAAATGATTGCCTTCAGTTCAGGTACAAGTTCTCAGAGCTGAAGTCCTTAAACTCTGAACTTCTGTACAACCCCCTGCTCAGCATCCCGACATCGGGGGACGTTCCCAAGCATCAATCGGGTGAGTCTTTACATATGGATTTTAACAGCTTTCGAAGATCGGAGTGATTTATTGCTTATTTTTTAAACTAACGCTTGTTTAGCCGCTCGGAATACCTGAGAGTTTTTTAGGCGCGCTCATTGTTATTTTTCTCGAAGACATAAAATTCAATTAAAGACATTTTCATAATCTTGATTTATCTTGATTATTTCTTATCTGTTGAACACAATTCCTTTATCAAGCGATCCTCCTTGTTGTCGCTTTTTCCGATAAACACGCATCGTTGCTCTTCAAATTCATTGATTGATTGGTACGCTTGCTGTTCAACTTCAGGTTATAACATAACAGAACAGTATCCCCTCTGTCATCCCAATGATATCATTCTTGCTCACTCACTCACTCACTCACTCACTCACTCACTCACTCACTCACTCACTCACTCACTCACTCACTCACTCACTCACTCACACTCACTCACTCACTCACTCACTCACTCACTCACTCACTCACTCACTCACTCACTCACTCACTCACTCACTCACTCACTTACTCACTCACTCACTCACTCACTCACTCACTCACTCACTCGCTTATTCATTCATCCACTCATCGAAGAAGATCATTATCATGGCTCGGAGAATGTTTGGGACACACGTCAGATGAAGAGAGCGATCCAACTCGAGAAATGGCGGTAGAAACAAAGAAAATATATTTTAAGACCAATCTCCAACAACTGGCTGAGAACCGCAAATCAATTTCATTACCTGGATGTCTTCCATGATTGGTGACTGAACTTCTTTCCAGTGAGGCATGGAAGAGGAATGGAAGAAGGAGATGAAAACAGATGTGTCGTTAAGGAATGCGTTGATGGATAAAAAGGCATAGTCGAGGATTGGACCTGGATTTATGAAAATGAGAGTATCGTAGTTGAGTGTCTGTTGGCTCTTACGAGCGTCATAAAAGTCATCCATTGAGCAATGATGAAGCAACTTTTATTGCCCGGGAAGTTTGCATAGCCCCCCGCACTTATTCGCGTTTACTCAGAGGCATCTCACTACCTGGTGCTGCAGAATTTCATTCAAAGCTTGGATTTTCTGGGGTCTGTGTCGGGTTGAAGATTATTTGAGTCACAACATACCTATTCTGGTGATGTAATATAATAATGGTTATTTTATAGATGAGGTTTGACTCACAATACACATGTTCTGGTGATGTAATATAGTAATGGTTATTTCATAGATGTGGATAAAATTAACACCTGTTCGATTAGTTTTCGATTTTAATGAAATAATAAATTGTCTGATTTGAGTCATTATTAGTAAATAATAATACATTCATCTTATTGTTCTGTTCCTCGTAAAATGTCATTGAATTTCTTTTAAACGTTGACCAAATCATTTCCCCCCAAAAAGCATTTGAGTTGACAATCGCCTGCACGAGAAACAGGAGCGGGATTGCCATGATGTCGATAGTGCTGAACATTTACAATTCAAAATATGAGAAGATAGCTGGCTCGCCACTTGAGTTTCATCTGAGGAAGAAATGTGAGGCTATAGACAGTGAGTTGTTGATTGAAAAATTGATTTTCTCCCAGCATTCGATTCGTTTTGTTTGCTTTCCGTACTTCCTTTAGAAAATTTATTTCCCATCAGTTTCGTGCAGACAAACGTTATTTGTGAAATTTGTTAAGCTGAGGTCTGTCAGAAGTAAACAGTTGTTTGATGCTTGGAATATTTTACCGTCAGAAACCAGGATGGGTTGCAGATACGCTTGTAGGAATGGTGGAAGATGTGACATGAGGAAGTGTGAGTGCAGACCTGGCTTTACTGGACACAAATGTGAAATAGGTAGGAGCTTCTCATTAATATCTGAAGCCCTAATCTCATTAATTACCTGAAATTTACACAGTCCATCTTTACTTAATTCTTTAGTTAATAGTGTTTGAGAGAGTGATAAGAGCATTTCAAGTGCAACGAAGTCGAGGAGATATTTGTAATAAAACGTTACAAGCGAAGTTCGTGAGTCAACATAAATAGTCGAACGCACCGAGAACAAGAGGACATGATTAATTAATTCTCAATTAATTCGAATTAAAATATTCCACGCTTAAACGCCGTTGTTTGCCATTGTTTGGAAAGCGCTCTGCCACTGCGAAAACGGAGGGACGTGTTTGGACCGCGATCGTTGTAGATGTCCTCCCGGTTACCATGGCGACAGGTGTCAGCTGAAAACAGGTGAGTCTGTTTGCCGAAGTTCATTCGGGTTTGTCAACTTTGTTTGCACGTCCTAGGCCAGTGCGCAGTTCCCTGCAAAAACGGAGGATTTTGCACGATCAAGAACATCTGTTCCTGTCCAGAGGGTTATACTGGTCAGTTCTGTCAGAGAGGTGAGTCGAGATTCGGGCGTAATTAATCTGACACTGTTGTCATTGAGTACGTTGTAACAACAAGCAACTGTTTATTCAAGCTATCTGCCACAAACCTTGCGGTGTGCATGGTAAATGTATCGACGTGGACAAATGCGAGTGCTACAGAGGCTGGAGAGGAAAGCAGTGCAACAAAAGTGAGAGGTTCAATAGTTACAAATAATTCTAATTTAAATAGTTACAAATAATTCTAATTTAAATAGTTACAAATAATTCTAATTTAAATAGTTACAAATAATTCTAATTTAAATAGTTACAAATAATTCTAATTTAAATAGTTACAAATAATTCTAATTTAAATAGTTTTATTGTTATACGAGTTTAGTAATAAATAATAATAATAATGCATAAATAACCAATAACATAATATTATCTCTCCATGCAGCAGCAAAAGTTTCAACAGTTGACGAGGACAACGAGGGCACAGTGACCAGAAAAAGGAAAAGAAGAAGACAGAGTGAGGTTAGACTCTTTCTATGTTTACTTCTTCTCAAAGGTCAGAGTTCATTACCGTTTGACCATCGGAATGATAATCGGCGGTAGACATGTTGTGTTAAACCAAGACTCATTACTTATTCACGTTGAACCTTTCCCTGAGTCACTCACTGAGGATGTTGTGAATGCAGTTCTTATTTGGATGTTCCAAGTTCGCATTGTTCAATCGGCATCCATCCATCCATTGTTTATATACTTTCCGTTGTCATGGAAACGCAGATCATCACGTGCGGGGTCAAATTTCTCATCATTATCCGTTCGAGGTTGAATCAAGGAAGCGATTTTTGAATCCGAATGTTTTCTTTTCAAAGCAACCAACCAGGAAGGTTTTCGATCAAATTTCCCACGTTCATCAGAAAGCAAAAGTTATTAAACTGACCATTTTGGCTATCTTTTTAAAAAGTTGACTTGCCTGATGATTAAGTTAACGAATCGTTGGTCATTGGGTCGTTTGTTCAAACCCTGCCCTACTCCTTCCTCGATCCTTACCACTCGGCCTGGAAAGATGATGCTAATGGAAAGAATGACAGAAATTCTCCAGGTCTCGACAATGGAAAAGCAATCAAAACAGGCACTCATGTTACATCGGACAAATCTGATCAGTTTCATAATGCATCGTCAAAATTAATCAAGTGGTTTATTTTTTTTTATCTTCGATGGGTTTATAACCTGAAGAATCAAGTGTGCGGATGATGGAATGATGCGGAAGGAAGCATAAAATCTTGGAAGACATGAGAACGTGGAAAAGGTTTCATCCAACCACAAGAAAATAAACAGACGCAGATAACTCCTTCGTTAGGCAAACAGGGAAACGATGCAGGGGTATTTGTTAGGATAAAAATGTGCTTCGTTCTAAACATTTTCAGATTAATTTGGTGATAATTCTTTTTTTTCTATTGAATTTTGATTAGTAAAGGTTATGCTGGATCATTATCACGGATTTTAAAATGGATTAATCACAGTTGACGTTTAAGTCTCAATCACCTTCTAACATCCTTCTTTTATCGTTAATATTTAATTAATTTGTTAAATGATCAGCTGATCAAATATTTAATATTTATATTTGTTGAATTTTTAATGAAAGCAGGAAACGACCAATGACAAAAGAATGTCGAGAAAGAGTCCTTCTCAACAAGATGGCGTCAAAAAGACAAAGAAAAAACGAAGGAACAAGAAGGCCAAAGCGAAAGTGGACAGAAGTCTGGAAACTTAGAAGATTTACAACTTTGGGAGATGGAAGCGAAGATTCATAACTTGGTGTTCATCATTTTGAGATGAGAATGTCTTACGAGGTGTACGATAGAGGCTGTATATTTCTCATCGGACACATTAATTAGCCGTTGCTTCTTCATTCAATTGTTTTAATGCTAGCAGATTTTGGCATTTCAATTTTTTTTTACGAGACACGAACATTTTGCACTTACGATGAATGCTTTGTACGACGGTGAAGTTAGCAAGACTTCAGCAAGAACTTTAGCAATCAATAACTCTGGAACGCGTAAAGCCAGAAACATAATTTTTTGTTTATTAGAAAGGTCTTGCTTTAGCAAAAAATGTACATTTAATAAAAATAAATTTTTGGCTAAACCATAAAGCTTTGAGCGCCGATAACATAAAAATTCCTTAACGCGCTTCCAATTTTAAAAACATATTTATAATCTACAAAATATTTCTTACTAGAAATATATGTTTCATTTCTTTTTTGTTTCCAAAAGCAATTTCGACCGGAAACGAAAATGAACCGAGAATTAATTTTCCTAGTGGAGCAGAATACGAAAATAAGCCGTAAATGACAAAATGTCAATATTCGGCGCAAAAATCTAAAACGAAAACGATATTCGACCGGTCTCTATTTGCAACCCTCTAATCTAGAAGTGTTTCTATCAGGAAGGCATTTATGATTTACAATTTTGTTTTCAATCATAACTTTGTTAAACTACGTCAATTAAAATCGTTGCAGCTTTTTAATGTCATGCCATAACTACAATTTTCTAGAAATGTTTTGATTGGAATATTTCAGTTAAAAAAGGTAAAACTTATAATTTTGATGTGATAAACGCAGATTAAAAATAAAGGAAAATTAAAATGTAAGCGAATTTCTGATTATGCGCCTTTTGACGCTGGGCCCCCGGTAGATGCAATACAATCTAGTATTGATTACAAGATAAACTACTGATGGAAAGTTTTGACATGCTTTAGTATTTAATATATATTATATTACACTCAATAACTTGGACGTTTTAAATACCATATACAGATCTCACCTTTAATTTAATAAATCTATGAATTATTAAACGATATCAAGAGTTTTGATCCTGTTTGCCTCAGAAAGTGACTACGAACGAAATGCTAATCGATGAAGCCTATCTGCATAGGCCTGATTTAATAGAATACTCGCATACACATCACTTTTTACGAATATGATGATAATAATTTGAATTCGAGCGACATTTTCAATGTTGAGCAGCAAGTTCCACAAAAGCATTTTATCTTTCAAATTACCAAATGTATTATCAGCACGGTAACTTATCTCAAAGTCGAAGAATACTTGAAAGTTCTCAGCCTCAGCTATAAGAGTCTCTTGGGTGTTTGAATTACAAAACATAAAACACGAAATGAAACAACTGGCGTTATTTTTGTTTGTCCTGATTGCTCTAAATGGATCGATCAAAGCTTTCGAGTGGACATCGTTTAATTAATATAATTCTTTAAAAAATGAAATCGATGCCTCTGATGTTATTGCAATTATCCCGCAGGACAAATAGTCCTGTGTCTGACAAGCAGAGACTTTGTAGACGGGAAAGAGGTCGACATTCCTCTACATCGTCCTTGGAATAATCCACTTGAGTCCAAGCTCCCCTCGCACACTAGGCTTCTTGCTATATGTTCCATGGCTACCTTTGAAATTCGCTGCCCTGAACTTCTCGGTTCGGTGAACTGCCATTTCTTAACTTAGTCGGAAAACCCCTGCCAGAATAAAGGAAAATGCGGAATTGAAAATGATACCAAGATCTTGGAAATTCGTTAGTCTTACTTTAAACTTTGAATCTTATACACAAAGATAATACCGTGTTAAGATTGAATAATCGACTAATAGTCATCTTAGTTCACTTGTATTAGAACTTTATACCAACAATTGACATTTCAAAATATTTTAATGTAATTATATTAAATGAAGCAATATAACTATTTAATTGCATTTAAATTAATTTTCATGTGCTTGGTTAGCTGGAGCCATTTTGTGTAAAGGTGTTTTTGTAACAAATCTAATTATTAATATTAGTATTTATTAAAATAATATTATAATAGTATTATTTAGAATATTATTATTATTATATTCACAACTCTGATTCGAGCGCGCTTTTCTTAAAAGATATAAGGATTCGTTTTCCGGTGTTGCCAGTTTTCATTTATTCGCTGAGTCTGAAAGTTTGTCATATTACAAAGTAGCTTTTGTTGTTAATATGGGGCATATGGATAAGAATGCTCCTAATTACATTAACTATTCCGAAGCAAATTCTTTTGTTAAATGGTTTAATTCGAAAATGCCGTTTGATGATATGAAGATAAATTGTTACCTGTATCTTATTGCCTTGCTGCAAAGACTTCATTTAAACAATACGGGGGAATTGCGAGACCGCTTAACATTTGGGGAATGCGAAATAATGTTTCGTTCTTGTATTGATGCTGAGCCTGGCATGCCAAGTAATTGTTATTTTAAAATTTTATTGATGTACTCAAATTATGCTAGTGAATAAATTTTGACTCAAAATGTAACAAATGTATAACAACAAAATAGGTTTGCGTGACTTTCTGATGGGAGACTTCACTTTCATGCTGAAGTGCCTATGGCATCTGTTTGACCACTATGAACTGCGTCTACCCGAATGGGGCTTAATGCGTCATATACATTACTGCCCTGGATGATCCAATTGCTGGCTCGCCGTTTAGGGTCCGTGTTTTTTGACATTTCTGGGATGTTGAAATTTGATATTTTTAATTTCTGAGACTCCTCATTTCTGTTATAAACTATTCGTTGCCAATTTTTTTGAAATCATGTACGTTATATCTCAAGCGATTTTCTTTTGTGCAGTTGCACATATAAAAACTTTTATCAATGGAAATGATGGTATATAAGCAGTGATGTTTCATCTTTACATTTTGTACAGACGATGTTTCATTCAACTCCTCGTTCTTTCAATTTCTTTATTTTGTGTTGCGTAACTGTTCCAAAAAGTTGCCTGGTTCCGTTTCTAAAATGCTTCTCGTGAACGTTCTGGTGACGATGGTTTGTATTATAATAATAATGATGTTGGACGAAATGTAAAACTCCAGTCATATGTTTGATGCATATGTTGTTGGATTATTTCTAAATTTGCTTTATTTAACAAAATTTTCTTTTAGAGAAATCATTTTCAGTTATGGATAGACTCAGTTGATATAAATAACACAAATGCAACACGAGATTGTTATTAGTGTTTGCTAACCGTCACTGATTATTTGCATTACCATTGTCAGCACTGTGGCCAAGTCTTCTATGCAGACTGCCTATGCAAAACTGCGGAGATGAGAGCATGTATGTCATACAATGCTGGTCAAAGGTGCAACGCCATACTTTTCACATTGAACCATCATATGCTGCAGACTAAAACTATTGACCAGTTAACTACTCTAATTAGGCTCATCATTAATTTCCTCAATCAACAACTTTGCTCTCCAGGAATGTCCTTGTCTGCTTCATTCCATTTAGGCTCCAGAATGTTTTATGACAGCCAGAGGTTTTCTTGATTGTTCGATGTACATGACTATTACCGGTGCCATTAATATCTTAATTCTTTATTTGCATTCTCTCTATATCACAAAGAGTTACTGTTGTGCACTGTGAATAAATTCATAATACAAATCGCCCTGCTGTCTTATTAAACAGAAGATTGAAAAAACTAAAAATATTTAATCGCCAACAAACGTTACAAGAGTGAGACTATCAAGAAAAGGCACCATAACTGAAAACATAACTGCAATACAAACATGTTTCCAAGTCCTATTTTTGACAAGTCAGCCTGAGGTAAAGTTGCATTTTGCATGTTAAGGTTCTTCCTTTGTGGGAAATGATGCAATATTTAGCCTTATTTCATCACTTTGGGGTGTGAGTGTCCAGCACCTTCCTCAGGCTGTCCATGAGCCAATCGAGTGATCTGTCAAGAGAATGTTGTGAAAGGTCTGTTGCAGTTTTACCATTCCTCTTTGTTGACCAAGTCAATAGTTGATTTTGACTGGTAGATGAGCAAGCAACATCATTGTCAGAAATAATTCATTATCTGGAAACTGCAGCACTTCAGCTTGGCAGAAATTCACTGAGCCATCAACCTTTGTAAAGATTATAGAAGAACATGGATACAATTCCTTTTTTGCAATTGAACATTTTCCAACGCCCTGGTTTGTAAGACACTTCCAGCTCAGCTCTCTGCAACAGGTTTACTCTGTCTCTCCTTGGACGAAGACTTCTCCGCCGGACCCTATGATATATAAATCTGACTAGCAAAAAAAAAGGTATACATTACAAAATATAAAGATTAAGATTGTGGTGTCACCCAGGTGCGGTCACCCCTTAGTGATGCTACGGCACACCATTAAATGTAGCGATTGCAAGTTATGTTATACCTGCGCCCGCATGGCCTAACGGTTAAGGTTGAGCCTTTCACGTTGGCGACGCGGATTCAAACCCCGCTGCGGGTGCACCGTCCTAATCATCTAGCTATGCGACAGACGTTAATAAAATGTTGCTGTTTGTATTATAATTACGCCATATTTACTTATGAACTTATGAGTTTACTTATGGTGCATGGTTGAAAAGAAGTTGCTTTAAAGTAATTTTAAAATATCGTGTTGTTTTAAAGTTAGTTTTGTACAAATCACTAAAACCACAATTTCATTTACTAATACGTGATTACCATTACTAATTAAGCAACCAACTCTTTATTCAAAAGATTCGTGAATCCCAAGAATCTTCAAAACATGAAATTAAAAATTTTACATTCAAGGACTCCCCATGTAGACTCATACAAATGCTTTGTAAATGGCGTAAACACACGAGCAATTAAATGATTTGAAATTATTTGCTTGCTTCTACGAATCCATGAATATTCTGATTATCGCATAGCACTACACAGCTTCCTGATCAGCTCAGAGCAGCTGGTGCTATTGTGACTTTAAAAGTGTCTCGTGCGAACATCTCACAAGGTTTGTTTTGCATCGATGACAGCATGGATTGGTCTTCTTTACATCTCTTCTTCAAGTGTCTCCTACTTTCGTCGACCGTCACCTCGAACTTCAGGAATTCTCCACGGTGTTACCATGACGACAGTTCAAAATGCAGAGAAGGCTATTGTGGTGTTACCAGGAGCATGAAGGTGAGTTGTACGAAGAAGTTGTACGAAGAACTGTGTGAAATGCTTATGTGCAGTTGAACGATATGGAATCCTAGGACGCTTTAACCAGGATACCTTAATATTACGCATTAATGTATTACTATTTAATATTAATACTGCTAGGCAAATGTACCTAAGATTCAATAATGATTAATTTTAATTTTAAATAAGCGGCAAATCATGATCAAAATCCTTGCTCTTCGTAACATTACATCGTTTCGGAGGCGAACTTCATTTAATGACGATAACTTTATCTCATTTTTCATAAATTATATGACATGATATATAGTAATGATAATTATGACAATGTCCATTCTTCAACATAAATCGTTATTTCACAGGTTATCAGTTATTTTGATGTCAAAAGGTGGCTCGGGAAAGAGTCAAAATAATACTGTCTATCACCATGACAATAAAAAATAAAATGGCAAGAATAAATTTCATATCATGATAATATCTAATCTAATCTAATAGAAATCGATACATAAAATAAAAGTATGGTTGGGCCTTTCAAAATGAAGAGGTTTTGTTAATGAAGCCTACGATTCGACAGTAAAATAGCTAGACATAGGTGTACATCGTTGAAATAAATGATTTCGTTGAAATTTATTACCATCATCACATGCCATGAAAAATAATTGATGAATAAAATGTTTTCGATACATCTCATTATCATTAAATAATTTGGATCACAATTCGTTCATAAATGTGAACATTTTATTATAAGCAAATAAAATATTGAAGTATGAAAAAATTATTGATAATTGACGGGAGACATGAAAGGAAATTAAAACCCAACAAATATCTTTGACCGAGCCATCATATTTAAAATTTATTTCCAGTGTTATTATTGATTTACTTTTTTATGTTTGAATAAATTTTATTGTGTTTCAATTAGGCCAATTGTTATTAATTATAAAATAAAAAATAAAGTATTATTTAAATAAATAATTGCTCAGTTATTGATTTCAATAAAATTCATACTTCAATTAATTCAGGCAGCAGAAATTCAGTGCCATATCATGACTGTAAAGACTCTTACAAACATAACAGAATCTCAGATGAAATCAGGTGAATATTTAAGTTTTAAGCATTTTACAAATTTGTAATCATTATTTAATATTCTCCATCACATTTACTAATTTTTAAATTTATTTACTAATCAGCAGTTATTGTTAATGATTATCAGTTCTATTTATTGAAAACATCCAGGTTCAGAAATCATAATTGAACAGGATTTTCTATACTTGAGCGAGAGTGCTTATTGCTACCCTTATTTAAATTTAACTTGGAAGGTTCAACCAGGCAAGTGTTGAGTACTCTGAGTACAAAATAACTGGCAATTTTAAACAATTTCTAATGATGCAGAGCTACTCAGGAGCACTTCATATTTCTATTTGAGCATTTCCTATTTCTACCTTGGAGAGATAAAAGTCTTAAATAAATTGATGAACTTGTCTTCAAAAGGGAATCCAGATAAATATGTAAGTAAATTACTTAATTTGTAATAATTAAATAGAGTATATGCAAAGATCCCACAATTAATATTATAAATTGTAAACCATCTTTGAATTTATAAAATTATAAGTTCACACTGAAAATTAGACTCGGTCTCATTGCAGCAAATTTATAAATATTTAATAATTGAAAATCGACCACTCAAAATTAGCAATATTTATCAGGTTAGATTTTTCTTCTCCTGCCATCAAATTGCTTACCCTGGAGTGAGTTATCAAGCATCTGTTTCTGCATTGAATGAAAATCAAGAATTTCTTTCATCTTCAACCATTAAAACATCTGCACCTTGCCAAATTAAGTTCAGCAAAAACCCAGGTAATTGAATTATTAAATTTTTACAAACTTTAACGAGCAGCTCTTGTTTGTAATAACATTGCTATTTTAAATGTGTCTGTTGTTAACATTAATATTTTACATGTTTTATTGTTAACAGCTAGAATACAACCTGGTCCTAAGTTGAAAGGTGAATGAACATAGAACGAATATGCTCTAATATTAAAGCAATTATTTTTAATTAAATGCTGAAATGTTTAATTTACAGATGAATGGATTCCTAATGAAAGGATTCTTTTGGATTTTGGCAGGGTGGAGATATTCTTTACGATGCCCGACTGTTTGATCAATATTTGGTCATTGATGCTGCAACTCAACCATACCGTGTTTAAAGAAGTGTTTTCATTAAAAAAATTCAGATGCACTTGTCCTGTTAGTGATTTATTGATTTATTTACTCAAGTTGTCTCATTATTTGTTATTTTATCATTTTTATGCCAAAGTTATGATGTATCCATCCTGGCATAAACATTGAGATTAAGTGCTATATAAATGACTAAAGTGCCTTGATGCTGGTTAATGCAACATTTCACCCGACGAATAATTTAAATGAACTTTATCATAAAATTAATTTATTTATTGTAACTGGTGAAAGTGAATTTATTATGTTTAATATAATTTATGAATTTAATACAATTTAATATAATATATATGTAATATACATTCAGTTCAACAGCTCGGTCACTTTTGACAACTTACCAACTGGAAGTTACTCACTGACTGTGAGTCTCATTTGGTTATCATGTCATTTGTATGACAAGAGTGTGTTTATTATTTATGCTGATGCTAATTTCAGCTATTCAGTTTTAATAATTAGTTATTATGGTAAATGTTCCAGTTCTTAACACTCACCACAACTTCAACAATTGGTAAAAAGATCCTTCAACGCGAGTTGATGTTGCCTCAAGGAGTCCATGTTGAAGCACATCCCACATCTGCCATTCACAGAACAGGTAGATTCACTATCCTTCTGCTTAACCCGTGGATGCCTAGGGGGGTACAAGTTTCAGCGTACCCAGAGTTTCTTTTTTGAAATCCTAGATTCTCTTTTTGAAATTTGTTAATGAATTTGTTTGAGAATTATCTTTTACATTTGTAAATTTATCCCATTAGGCAATAAAATCTCGAACAGTCATATTCACAAACGTTAATTTTTGTCTAGAAATTATGATCTTACAGATGACATAACATATAACATTCTATTGCAGAATATAACATACATAAATCTTAGATACAGCATACCGTTATAACTATAAAATTTAACTTTGCCAGATAATTATTCCACTTGTTACACCAGCATTTATTTACAAATGTAAATTTTAAGCATGTCAGTATCTTGTGTCAAACACAACCCTTCTGTAAAGCATTATTCATCACAGCAGTTCCATGTTTATAAACATTGCTACATGGCGATATGGAATAAATGTTCTATGAAAACTATGCTGTTGTATTCTCTCGACCTGTGCAGAGTGACATGTAAATAAGTTTTATTAAAAACATTCAGTAACTTTTAAATGATTTGGAGATATAATTGTACCCCCTCAGGTAAAACTAAAAGATTTTTCATCTCAGGCATCCGAGGGTTAATTTATGAATATTCGTGATTAGAGAATTTTTTAAAAGGGATTTTTTTTTTATCTTGTTATTAGCAAAATATAGTTTGTTAAACTATTTAAACTGAAATCATGTAAATCAGTAATTGCTGATGATTTGTTTTGTTTTTAAGATTTGGTCATGTTATTAAGGTTATTTAGTTATGCTAAATATTAGGCTGTGTTAAAGAGGTTTTTTTATGTTATGTTAATGAGGTAATTCATTGTTATGGTGATGCATATTTTATGAAAATTGGATTTTAATTTGTTACCAAGATTCCACATTTAATTCCTTATTGCAAATTTGCTATGGAAACATGTTAAATATTACCTCAACTTTTATATTTTGTTACCAGGTGACAGGTACTTTTCCTACTGCTTTTGATTTTCTTCTGATTTCAAATTTTGTTTTAAATTTGTGTTTTTGAATTCTTTGTGTTCTAAATGGAAAACAAATGAAATTTACAAGGAAAGAAAGAAATATCAATTGTGAATGCAGGCAGCAATTTGAATGAAACTAAAAGTTATCAGACGGTGTGTCACAAGATTAGGTTCACGATGAATAATACAAATTATTATTAATATCCGCAATTATTCGAAATATTTCAGGAACAATGGCATCGTCCAACATCCGGTCGATCGTGGATTCAAATTTGGATGTGACGGAGGTTGCAAATGAAGATTGGAGGTTGAAGATGTGGTTCGTTGTCGGGATCAGCATTTTGATTCTGTGGGTGGTCACGTTGTCACTGTTCTGCTACAGAGTCAAAACCTCCAGGCAAGAGTTCAGTGTCTGCTTAAGAGGTAAGTTCAACTCTGTAGTATGGCGATTCGTTAATTTAAAATAACATGAACATTATGTGAACTCTACAAAATAGATTGAATAAATTAATTATGAGTGAATAAATAATTATAAATGAATAAAATAATTATCACCTAATAATATAATTACCAATGAATAAAATAATTACCAATAAATCAAATAGTTTACAATGAATCAAATAGTTATCAATGAACGCAAATCTTGTTTCAGGAACACTGAATGCAGTCTTCAAGGGCAGAAAAATTGTCCAAAGCAATTCTCAAATCGAAGTAAAACGAACTAAAGTGGCTCAATGGTCGGATAAGTTTGACTCAGGGATAGGCTCAAAATGCAGTAATTTCGATTCAATACCTGCCGATCGTTCAGTTGGTTTCGAGAACACATCCCTCGAACGCTGCTGTACGTGCAACGAACACTGTCCTGAATGTTCTGCTTTCAGTTTCGATTTCCAGTTGAAGTTCCATCCTCCAAGTGATGACATTGGATCCATAACCAGTGGGGAATTCAGAGAAACAATTAACAGTTTGAATCTGGAGTCCAATCAGCTCTGACAGTTTCAGACATTTTATTGTGAAATTCAACCCGTCCTCGGTTGCGCTTCGTTTTGTAGAGTTGTCTGTAAAATGTTTTACTTCAAATCTAAAGTGTTTTATCTCAGCTGTAAAATATTCAGTGTCAGTTGGACTTGTTTTTAGTTTTAAAATATTTTCTGTTTCATCTTAACAAGGTCTCTTTTTCATTTGTTCAAAATGTTCATCGATCTTCGGTTAAATCTCAAATGGATGACATTTTCTGAGATTTCTTGGACCTGCAATCATTTGTTACTCCGAGGGTAAAAGACTACTAGTCGAGGAAGAATTACATGAAGCTATTTTTACCTTCAGTCTTGCAATTATTTCATAATTTAAATTCTTTCGCATTCATCAACATCATCATCATATTTGTTTTAGTAAAATGTCATTTAAATGCTGATTAGTAATAAAAGTAAGAAAATAGCACCATATTTATAATAATGGCAGTAGTAATAAAATAATCGATAAAATCTAAATTTCTGGGCCTTCAATGACTGATCATAATTTCCACTACTTTCTACATGAAAATTGGGGTCAGCAATAATTACAGATTGACGAGATGATTATGTTTACGCAATTGAAATTATTCTTTCGTAATTACAGAAGTCCTCCACTTGTCAGAACAACTGACAACCATTAACTGTTGTACTGGTATTTTCCCATGCTTGAATTTCAATTTATTATTATTGTTGTTATTATTATTGTTATTGTTATTGTTATTATTATTATTATTATTTATTATTATTATTATTATATTATTATTATTATTATTATTATTATTATTATTATTATTATTATATTATTATTATTATTATTATTATTATTATTATTATTATTATTAATTATTATTATTATTATTATTATTGTTGTTTAGTATCCAACATTTGTCAAATTAATCTCATAAAATGTCTTTTTACTTAAAATATAATTATTGAACTGAGGTTGTACGTGATTTGATTTTAAACTTGTATTTGGCACGAAAAACTGGCCCCCGAACTCATGAAATGCCCCCCAAACAATAACGCCTGAAAGAAACCCTGCGTACAGCGTGTCGATAAGATCAGAGATCTGGGGATTATAATGGACTCATACCTGAAGTTTGACTCACACATTGATGCCATCACTAAAAGAGCTGCTACAATCTCCTGGATGATCTGAACTTCCTTTTCTTCCAAAGATCAGGATATTCTAAAGCTTGCCTTTTGCACCTATGTTAGGCCAATACTTGAGTATGGCTCAACAGTATGGAATCCTCATTACAAATATTTAATCGACAAAATAGAAAGTGATCAAAGGCGATACACGAAGTCAATTCAATCCTTAGCATCGTATCCATATATGGAGAGACTAAAAATAATTAGAAATAATAGAAACTATTAGTTAGTAGCTGCTTAGTTAAATTTTTCCACCACTGCAATCCTTCATGGCCAAATGTGTCTAATAAATAAATAAAATAAAATAAATAAAAAAGTAAACATTCAGCTATGGCCACGCAAAAGAAAAAGGATAAAGAAACTCAACCTGTTTAAATAAACAAATATTTGATTTCTTTTAATTATAAATGGATATAAAATGTAATACTAAAACATAAAGCAATATCAATAATGAACAAATGTTTGTAGTTTATTATTTCATTGCACCGCACATGTCTTTTTTATTTTAATGACAAAAACTTAATTAATACTGGAATAATCGGTATTTAGTATCTTTTAAGTCATTCGATTAGTACCTCTTTAAACCAAGCAGTAAATCAAATCACTAAACTAAAACATTTCTAATTTCATTCGAAAGAATTTAATATTAATCATTAGAAATTAGAAATAGAAATTTAGATATTAACATTACAAAAGGAACAAAAAGACAAATGAAGCTTTCAACCATTATTGAACAACCCCACTTTGATCATTATAAACCATTAGAAGGTTTGAATCGGATTTTTGGAGACAATTCGCTCGCAACATGGATGGAAAATGGTTTTGGCGAAGCAATGTGCGAATGTTTAGATACGATTCTAGTGGATCAGGTGACCCGTCATAACAGCCCGGCGACAGAATAGCCCCGACAAAACAGCCCCGTCAAAATAGCACGGCGTCAAAATAGCTCAAGACAAAATAGCCCCGACAAAACCGCCCCGACAAAACAGCCCCGTCGAAACAGCCCGGCGTCAAAATAGCCCAGGACAGAAAAATCCCGTCAAAATGGCCCAGTCAAAATAGCCCCGACAAAATAGCCCGGCGACAACATAGCCCAGGACAAAACAACCCGGCGACAAAATAGCTCGGCGACATAATAGCCCCGTCAAAATAGCCCCATGATAACTCCATGTCAAAGTATTTTTTAAAAATGTTGTGAAACTGAATCAAAATTTAATTCGAAATTAGTGGCTTGAATGCTTTGATCGTTTTGAGTATTGTTTGTTGTTATTATTGTTCTCCAGAAGTTTAATTTGCATAGTCTTGCTTATTCAAATTTGTATCTGGCTTACAAATTTGTGTTGACATTATCCTGATCACAAGTTGCTTGTGATGGGTCGTTTTCAAAATTGAAATACGTTTTGAACAGATTAAGAAATTTTCTGAACCAGTCAATTCTACGATCATTCATGCTGATGTCTTGTGAGAAAGACTCTTTTCCAAGAATCAATAACAATGAAATCATTGATGTTTTAGCATCGACTAGTGAAACGATGAAAAAGCTGTTATAATAGTTAATAGTGGATAGAAATTTTAGACTCTAGTGTTTCTTATGTTTAAGTTGATCAAAGTAGGAGTTAAATAAAAGTTCCCGGGCCGGTTTTTTAAGCCAGTCCGACCCTGGTGACAGGGCTGTTTTGACGGGGCTATTTTGTCGCCGGGTTGTTTTGTCCTGGGCTATTTTGTCGCCGGGCTATTTTGACGGGGCCATTTTGACGGGATTTTCCCGTCCTGGGCTATTTTGACGCCGGGCTGTTTCGACGGGGCTGTTTTGTCGGGGCGGTTTTGTCGGGGCTGTTTTGTCTTGAGCTATTTTGACGCCGGGCTGTTTTGACGGGGCTGTTTTGTCGGGGCTATTCTGTCGCCGGGCTGTTATGACGGGGTGCCGTGGATCATCATAAAGTGATTCATGTTGACAAATACATGTCTATTTTGGATGCAGTAATTCCTCGGGTACCAATTCTCGGAGAATACAATTTCATAAGCGATTATCTCAGCAATGGTCCGGTGTACTGCGATTTAATCATCGAAAATTTAATATCAAAAATTATAAAGCCCTTGATTCCATTAGCATACAAGCTTCAAATACCATCGAGAATGAAAGTTTTATGGAAAGCCATTTTTTATGCCAAGGAAACGACCATAAATGATAATGTCGATGTATTCTCGCAGGAATTTTTTAATTTCTGTGAATTCAACGTTTGCAACGACTTTTCTTATGGTTTCATGGGTTCAATCATTTTGTTAGGAAGGAAGATGCCAAGGGCTTGGTTTCAAAGTTGCTTGAAGCCAGAGGTTATTCTCCACATAAGATATATAGCAATGGATAATGAAAAGAATGAATATACCTACGTGAATAGTCTTTGCAAGTAGTTTGCATACAACGATTTGGAATTCGAAAAAATGCTTGAGATGAAGCTCCCAACATGGATTCCACTGCTCGATGCAACACAAATGTTTGATGGCCAAAACTTTGTTACGGCTTTAAAATGTGTATCACAACTCCTTGATGACGAAAAAATGTGTGTTCAACAATTTATTCAGAGTGAAGTTTTACACAAACTTAATTCTCTTTTATGTAATCCTGCTCAATTCGGACAAGAATCATTCGTTATTAAGTCATTTCTCACTGTTATTCTTAAGTTTGAGACTGTTGATGAAAACAATTATATATTTAGCAGCGACACATTTCAGAAGTTGGCTCAACTCCTTGTCAAAACTGCCAAATATTGCGAAATCAATTTATATGAAGATCGGAACCATACAAAAATTCAAACAACATCGGGCAAAAAATCCACTTTAATAAGAGGAGGTATCGTTTCATTCAGACTACTACAATGTCTTCATGTCTTGAACTACAGTTGGCATCAATAGTTTGACATTATTGAAGAACGTAATATAATTGACAATAAGTTATTTCAAAGTCACGGTATAAATTACCAAGGTCTTGACAACATTTTTCTAGAGCCTAAGCAGGGCGCACGTTTCTGGAATGGATCGTTGGAGACCATGTTTTCTGAATTGTTTCCAATTCGAAATAGAGCACTGACAGTGAAACATTTTGAAATATCAAGAAGCAATGTATTAGGAGAAATTGTTAAAGTGTTTGAGAGGAATTATGAATACTGGAAACATTGTGAATGGACTTTCAAATTCAGAGGCGAAATAGCAAATGGAAAAGGACCGACTAAAGAAGCTTATTCCATTCTGTCTCAAGAATTACAACGGCATTATTTTAAGCTTTGGCAAGGAGAACCTGTCAAAAGATCAAATGATAATGTGTTGTACACTTATTCTCCAAACGGTCTCTTTCCAAAAGAAAATGGTGACATAGAAAAATTTAAGGTATTGGGACAAATTTTGGCAAAGGTAGTCTGGGATGGTCATTTACTCGACATCCCACTGAGTGACAAACTCTTTCAACTTCTGATGATAAAGAAACAATCCCATTTAAGAAGAGAATACTTTGACTTGATCCATTGCTTCCCAATGCTTAAATCTCTTTCCAAACAACTGCTTCCAGTAAAAGCGAAAATAGGTGCCATTTGATCTGAGGTAGGCCTCTCACAATGTCAGAAGAACGAAATGATTAGCAATCTAACTTTTGATGATGGAAACTCGTTCGATGATCTGTGCTTAAGTTTCACTGTTCCAGGTACAGATGCTGAATTGATTGAAGGTGGACGTGATGTCTTACTATCTCCTCACAACATTGATTTGTATTTGGAGAAACTATGTCTTCACAAAGATGATCTCTGTGCTTCACCTCAAATTAAAGCTCTCAAACGTGAACTTGAGGAGGTTTTAAATATCCTATATCAGGTTTCATTCGCACCATATGAATTTAAGAAATCCATTTGCGGCGAACACTTTAAAAGATTGACGATGGATGATTTGCGCAAATGTTGCCAGTATGAAAACTCACAATCGGTTGAATTTCTCTTCGAATGCGTGGCATCCCTTGACGTCAAAGAACAAAAACTCTTCCTGAAGTATGTGACCGGCACGTCTAGCTTGCCGACCGGAGGTTTGTTTAATTTGAATCCTCGGCTGACCATAGAGAACGCGAAAAGAGAACCAGCTGACGCCTATTTACCTACTGTTCAAACTTGTAATAACGTCATATGCTTGCCAGATTACAGCAGTCTTCAGGTGACAATAGAAAAGGTTTTGCATGCCATTCATGAAGGAAAAGGATTTGCATTCGTATAATCTCCACTCTCCAAATCTTAGTTGTTCCCAAGTTTTTTCCTTGCTGAAATATATTTTTTTCTGTTTCTATTTGTGCAATTTTGGCATCTGAATTAAAAATTAAGGATCGTATCATCACAAAATGCAGCCTTTCATTTAAAATTGTCAGGCACTGAGAAGAAATCAGAAAAGATTTAACACGTTATTAATAATAAATAATTTTTGACAGCAACATAATTATTGACAATTGAGCGTTATCTTAGTAATATTTGTATGTCTTTGCTTTGCTTGTTTATCGAACCCTAAGAGTGACATCAAATCATGCCGCATTTAGGTACCACTGAGCAGGGGCCTCCATCAACTTAAAGAAACCTTATTTTGCTTGTCGGGTATCGGGGAGGGCAACAAAACTGGTGCAGAGTGACTTGAGGGCCTCCGCCAACACACTGTTGAAACCTTCTACGAGAGCTAAGGAAAGATAGGAGAATGCTAACACGAACCAATTGTCAAACCTTGTCCCCAGAGATGCTGCATTTTTTCTTTCAACCTCTCCTCCTTTTTCACTTGTTCTCTCTTTGCCAACAGCACTGCTAATACTTTCTGGCCCTGAAACATCCAACTCGGCTTAAAATTTAATTAAAATCCTGTTGAAATTCGTAAATGCCTCTTTTTGCTACATTTAAGCTAGAAGAGTCTTATAAGTTTATGCTTATGATCAGTTTAATGCGCAATCTGGCACTGCTTTTTTTTTAACAAGTTGTCTATGTCTGCTCCAACATTAGAAGTCGAAATGCGCAATGATGTTGCCAGTAAACCAGGGGTTCCCAACCTTTTTGCGCCCATGGCTCCCTTAGAGGACAAAATGTGGTCCACGGCCCCCTTATCAAAATTTTTCAAGAAAAAAAGTAATGAACAATAATTTAATGTCAAAAAAGAGCCTTACAATGTATTTTGAAAGCAAATTTTTAATGTGAAGATTGCTCCTGCTTCTTGTTCACAAGTAGATGGAATCTGGGCTTTGATTTTGACAGGGCCACTCTCATGACATCCTGGTTCTTCTTTGCCTAGAGCAGCAACTTGTTTTAATAAGCTCTATCTGCCTGACTACAGCACTGTAGAAGTGACAAAGGATAAACTTCTGTATGCCATTCATGTGGGCAACAAGTCCTTTCATAATGCTTAACTCAACGATTTTCAATCTTCATGGACCACGGACGCGCATGAATTTCTAGGCATAATTCGAGATGACCTAAAGCTAATTGCAATTTTTGGAGCTTTACTCTGCTGACTATGAATATTGCAATAAATTACTAAACTTACTAAATTAATTAAACTTAATTGGTAAAACTGTAGTTGTCGATGTTACTGTAACACTGGCTAGCCCGGAGTTTGCCGACCCTTGCTGTTGCTATACGAACAATATGAACTCAAAAGAATTGAATTGTTCAAATTAAAAAACAAAATTTCGATTTCGTTTCCAAATCTGTTTCGACGGTAAGCGAAAATAACCCCAGAATTAATTTTCCTAGTGGTACCGAAAACGAAATAACGTAATGAATAACAAAATGTCAATTTTCGGAGCCGAAAACATAAAAATAATTATTAATAAAAATAATAATTAAAAATAATGATTATGAATTATTGGGACTTTTAAATATTGCATTCTTTTGGGTTTTAAGCGTAAGTGTTGCTTCTTCTTAATTTCGGCATTCGGGAACGAAGTAAAATATGAGCAATAACGCAGCAATTTATAATCAATATAGCTGTTTTTAAAGAGATACTAAACTTAATAAATTAATAAATTTAATAATATGTAATATAAAATAATATTTAATAAATTTAATATTAATAAATAATAAATTTAATAAATTTATAATTTACATTTAAAGGTAAAATTAACAGGATATTTATTAAAAATGTAAATATAATAAAATATAATATCAAAGCAGCAATATAATAATACAATAAAAAAATAAGATGATTTTTGTCAAATAAATTACAGTGATTTGCCAGTAAGAGGTGTTTTATAATAGGACTCACTAAGTAAATCATCATTATCATCATCATGACTTTGGAATTGACGGCCTCCTGGCTACAACTTACCTTTCCAACAGAAATATTGGGTTCTGCTCCCAATATATCAGGCTCTGCGGTCACAGTTGAACTACTTGTCGGTGTTACTCAAAGCTCTGTCTTGGGACAATTGCTTTACACGACCTATACTTCACCTTTGTCCAACATTATTCATGACTTTAATATATCTTTCCATTAATCCGCAGACGACAAAAGTCTTTTCTCTATCATCTCCAATATGTCAGATCATTTGTATTTAGCCGATTTGTTTGAGTGCCTTTTGTATCCGAATAGGATGTGAAGGCACTTCTTACTTAATCGATCCACCATTTATATAGCGCCCTAGGGCTACTGGTTAGTGCTAGTAATTGTAATTAACAATAATACATTATCATGCTTCTGCTGCTGATGAGGATGATACAAAGGGAAATAATTTTAAACCAATAAAATGTTTCCGGCTGCAATATTTGACCTCCTCAGACAAATTCTTGTCGTTGTGATCTCCACATTAATGTCATTTGGCTTGTTTTTAAAAGCCAAAATGAATGACCTTTGTTGACTTTTGTTGACCTTTGTTGGCTTTTGTTGACCTTTGTGTCTCACTAACAAATTAGGAAGGAAATCTCACCTTAATAAAATGCCAAATATTCACTTTTCTTTAACTTTTTTTTTAATAAAATAAATGCAATAAATAAAATAAATGTAATAAATACAATGAATATTATAAACACAATAAATATGATAAGTGCAATAAATACATTCTTGCAACTTCTTTCTTATAAAATAAATGCAATTGATATAATATCTACGATAAACATTAAAAGCCCAATAAATCCAATAAATGAGTTACTTTTCTTAAACATATTCCGCTCTTGTTTGATCACAACTTTTTAGTTTTTTGGAAAAAAAGTATTTATTGAAGTGAATTGAGAATCAATGTAATAATGCGGGAACGTGCAATGAGTAAAGGAATGAATGAATAAAAGAATTTAGGAATAAATGAATGAATGAATGAATTAATTAATTAATAAAAGAATGAATGAATAAATGAATGGATGAAAGAATGGATGAGACTCCCTGCATTCCGAGGCGTCCGGCCAGTTAAATAAAGGCAGTCATTATTTCCTTTCCAGACTTTCGAATAAAAAAAACTTAAGAATTTATTTAAAATCATTTCAAACTAATAATTCTTATTTCGTTTGAAGATTCTTACAAGGTGAGTTGTTAGTAATTGCTATTGATGTAGTGACGTGTAAATATTAACAATTACTTTTACTTGTTTGGAAATATTTAAAATAAATTATTAAAAATTATATATTGTTAATAAATTATAAATTTATTAAGTTTGTAGATCTGAAAATTAAAAATTGCAATTAATTTAAAATATGTGCGTTTATTTATAAGCACGTATATTTATTTGTTAATAATTTCAAAAGAGAAGTAAAAGCAGACATTTACAATTTGCATTAATTTCACAGAATCAATTTTAAGCAGAAATGCAAAATTTTTGTTTTAAATATGAATAAATGATAATGTATTGCACCAACTTGCACATGTACCAATAATGTAATATCTAACCAATAATAGTTTAGTATGCTCTGAGCGACGAGATTTGTAATGGTTACGATCACATTAACATGTTTTGATTAAAATTGTGAATAATTATTATAATTTATTATTATGATTACCAACATCATCATTATCATCGTCATCGTCATCATCATCGTCATTGTCGTCGTCGTCATCGTCCCCTTCATCGTCGTGGTGGAGGAGTTTGTGATTCATTTGCACTTTAGATTATTGATGTGTATTAAAGCATCCCTAATAAATCCTGATAATGATAATGAAGACGAAGCCTATGACGATGATGATGATGGTTCTTAATTGCCCTAGGTACGATATTATTCCATTGTCTGTCACGTAAGATTTCGTGATTTTTTAATATTTCGCGTCACTTATGTGAATTTTAAATTTATTTTCTTTTTTAAGCTACAATTTACTAAAACGTTCACATTTGATTTAAATATTGGATTTGATTAAATTAGCGTCAGCATTTAGTCAGGATTAACGTAGAAACTTTTTTGAAACAGAAAACATATTTTACATGGCAACATTAATTTATTTGAATCATAAATATTATTCATTTGAATCAAAATTTTAATTTATTTGAGTCAAAACTCCTGAAAAAGTTTTAGAAACGATTACATTTTTCATATGTTAATTAAATTTTCCATCAATAATTAAACATTCTCTCATTATTTCGTGGCTCAATTCGTAAACATAAAGACGAAATAAATATTTTAACGGAATCCAAAAGTTCACATTTGCTGCAACACATCACCAAACAGAAGCAAATTTGAATTACTATTGCACAAATTTTCTAAAAGTTCAGAAAAGGACAGAATCATTTCTTAACTACTCTTTTTACCACAGGGAGCCTTTTAGCAGACAAATCATTAGAATACAAATTTAAATCCCTGGAATAATGAGATAATAAAAACAGTAATAATAACTAATTAAATGCGACATCACAAACAATCTTTTTCATTTAAATTAACGTATTTGTTTTTGTATCTAATGGTTTTAAAAATGTTTTTAAAAATATGTTTTAAAACATCGTGGAGTGTCGTGAACCTTTGAAGACAACGATCTGAAAACTAAACTAAACTTCAAAAACGTCAAACGTCCTCCAACGCGCTAAAACGTGAGATAAATCATTACCAGGTTGAAACCTTTTCTACGGATGACTGTTTTGATTTATCAACAATTTCTGGAAAATTTTTGAACTTATTCACGGTTCTTAGTCTCTTTTGATGCTCAAATCATGCAACTGTTCTGTCTGTGACTTCAAACAATTCATATCAAGATGTATAACATCTCATTGATGATGAGTGCTTTGCATCTCCAATAATTTCATCAGTTTGTTTCGAAGTGGTGAGATGAACAAGTTGCTTTTGACTTGGAGTTTAGTAAAATATAACTATAATAAATAAATTATAATAATTATAGTTAGTGCTCCCAATCTGCCGGACCGAGGCACAGCAGTTCATTTAGACATATTTATCTGGGTTCGTCCATCCATCTAATTATCTATCCATCCGTCCCTTCGTTCGTCAGTCATTCCTTCCATTAGCAAATCCCCTGTCACAAGACAATTGAACGAACGAATGAAATAATGAACTAATGAACGAATTAATGAAATAAATAAATAAATAATGAAGAAATGAAATTAACAACCTGTTGTTGTAATCCTTCCTTTCTTCGGGTCCACACTGAAACTGTCAGTGGCTCCACCGTCCTTAAGTTCGTAAATTACCTGATTGTGGGGATACGAATCCTCGTTCATGGCACTGACGATCCCCACTTCGAAACCCGGTTGGAGGTTCTCGTTCATGCCGAGGGAGTAAGCAGGGGCAAGGAAGTTAATACATAAAAAGATTCTTTTGATGCTCCATGCTGAGGCATTCAATGTTTTAAATCAGGTGTCTCCAAACTATGTCCCGCGTATTCATCCGGTCCCCGGAAACCTTTCTATTTACGAAAATAAATTACGGAAATTTACGTGTATCATGCCAGCTGTAGGAGAGGATATATTCAATGAATTAATAAAAAAAAATTTGCTGATTAGAACTTGGACTGGACTAACTTCAGTTGCCTGACTGTTGATGGAGAAAAAACATGAGTGGCATAAAGAAAGGCTTGGTTGGACAAGTGAAGCAGATGCTTGATGAGAAAAACAACCCACAACCAATTTTCCTGCTCTGTAATCATCAGCAAGCTTTTTGCGCTAGATATGTGGACATTAGCAGTGTACTGAATCCTGTGGTGAAGATGGTGAATTTAATAACGTCACATGGGCTCAACCATTGAGACAGTTCGGAGACACGTTGAAAGATACAGACTCAGAATCGCAAGATTTATCATATTATCCAGCAATAGGATGGCTAAGTTGTGGAAAAGTTTTGAGGGTATTTAAATTAAAAATGAAATAGATGACTTCCTGGAAAGTTAAAGCAAGCCACAGCCATTACTGTCAAATGAAAAGTGGGAATGGAAATTGGCTTTTGCTGCAGATATAACTAGTCATTAAAATTTTCTGAACCTAAAACTACAAGGAGCGATAAATCTTGTTTCTAATCTAAAAACCCACCTAAAGGCCTTCATATCTAAACTTGTCTCGTTTTTGGAACAAGTACAACAACAACTTGACGCACTTCCAGCAGTGCAAGGTCTTCATGGCTGAAGCAACAGCTGAGTTCTCCACGTCATTTGCATTTGAGATCATCAAAGATTTTTACCAGTTTTTGCACAAGGAAGACTTTCCTAATGTAAAAACTTTTGCATCGAGATACCTTTCAATCTTTGGGACAACACATTTGTGTGAACAAACATTTTCAAGGATGAAATACGTGAAGAGCAATTTGAGAACGAACTTGTCCAATGATAATCTCTGGTTACTGTTGATGTTTAAATCTAAAGACAGGAAATAATTTCACTATTCCCACTAACGCAGGTGTTCATGTGTAATGTATCAGTGTGTTATTAAATAATAACTAAATTAAATAATATTAAATAAATAATAAAAAACAACATCTATGTTTTGATTCTTTTTTGTTTGTACTTCGAGTTTGTAGCCGGCCCCCAAAGTGCTGTTTGGTATTTAATGCGGTCCTCGGGCTGAAAAGTTTGGAGACCCCTGGTTTGAATCATTCAAGAGAATGCAACACCTGCATGAAGTTTGGAAATTATTTTCTAGGTCATCCAATGATGCCGACAGAAATGTGAATTACGAATGTAAAAATGCCTAGCAATCGACATTAGCGAATATTTTGTTATTTTTATTATTTTTTATTTGGAAAAAATTGTTGTAACAACTTTTCCATAAATCTTCATTTTTCCACCATTTGGGAAAATAAAAATTTTATTTGCATTGAAACGATGTTTTATGAGACGAATAATTAAGCTGTGTGTATCGAAGTTAGAAGTTGCATGCAACATAGAGAAATTATGCAACAAAATAACTTAAGTAGGTATGAAATAGTATTGAGAAAAGATTAAAAGATCAAGCTTAATTTTGTATTTTATTTAAAATAAATAAAATTATTTTACAATAATAAGGCGGCGTAATTACGCTTTAATTAATTATAATTCATTATCAGTCGAAACAATTAAGCATTATCTCTATCAGTTATATAATATATATTTAATAAATTATTTTGTGTTTAAATTTAAGTGTTAAAAATATTTATCAATAAATTATTAATAAAAAAATCATTAGATGATAGTAATTCAAATATGATCGAGATATTTTTGCGACATTTTCGTAAAATATTTACGAATTGCACACAAAGCACATAAAACTTCATCACTGAAGCATGAAAAAACTTCCAGAGAAAAAAATTGTTGGACCTTTGAACTTTGAACTTGTGATAAAATAATTCCTATTATAACATACTGACCTTTTATATAAACATTATTATAATATTATTTAATGCTGATCTAGTGATCTAGGTTATGCTGACTCTATAATTTAAATTGAAACTGGACACTGAAAACACCGAAACGTTATTATTATTATTATTATTATTATTATTATTATGATTATTATTATTATTATATTATTATTATTATTATTATTTTATCATCATCTCATCATTATCATTATCATTATTATCATTATCATTATTATTATTATTATTATTAATTATTATTATTATTATTATTATATTATTATTATTATTATCATTATTATCATTTCATCATCATCATTATTATTATTATCATTAATTATCATTATCATTATCATTATCATTATTATTATTATTCTTATTATTATTATTATTATTATTCTATTATCATTATCATTATCATATCATCATCATCATCCTCATCATCATCATCATTATTATTATATTATCATTATCATTATCATTATCATTACGGTCACGGATGAATTGTTTTGTTGAAGCAGCAACACCTTCCTTTAATGAAGCGTTGCAATTGTTGCTGACATTTGCCTTTATCAACAACTCGTCCAAACAAGAATTGCTCTCAATGACTGACAACAACAGCAACAATCAGAAAGCAATTGCTTGTGGCTTTAATAATAATAATAATAATAGTTTATTTCTATGGCGCCTTGATTCTTCAAGGAACATTTTGAAGAGATGGGTCTTCAGCTGGCGCTTGAAGAGCTCGAGCGTGGGCTGAGACCGGATGATGGGGGGCAGGCTATTCCAGACGGCGGGCGAGGCATGAGAGAAGCCTCGGTTGACGATGGATGATATGTGGACAGGTTGATGGAGATGAATTATAGAAGATGAGCGGAGGTGATCGGGGATGTGACGGTGGCGAATGAGATGATGGAGATAAGGGGGGTTGAATGTGGTTAATGTGCGATAAGTGAGCAGAGATATTTTGTAGATGATGCGAAGATGGATGGGTAGCCAATGCAGTTGTGTCAGGGCCTCGGAGCTGGTGAGATAGGGATTAAGAAGAACAAGTTTGGCTAACTTGTTTTGAATGCGCTGAAAGGAGAGGGTAAGAGAGGCTGGAGCGCCATACAGGAGGGAGTTGCAGTAGTCAAGGCGGGAGAGGACCAGGCAGCGGGCGAGAGCAGCAGTCGTGTCAACCGAGAGGAGTGGGCGGATGTGTCGTATAGCCCAGATGAGATGATTGCAAGATTTTGCTATGGAGGAGGCATGCTGTTTAAAGCTGAGGTGGGAATCAAAAGTAACGCCGAGAAGTTTTAGGGTAGAAGAAGAAGGAAGAAGGGTGCCAGCGATAGTTATTGAAGATGGAGGGGATAGGTTTCTCAGTTGAAGAGGAGTGCCGATGAACATTATTTCGGACTTTTGAGGGTTGAGTTGAAGGAAGTTAACGAGGTGCCAGTCGTTAATGGCGTCTGTGCACCTTCGTAGATTGTCTAATTGAGCAGAGACGTTGTCGCTGGAGAGGACAGAGTAGAGACTCGTGTCATCCGAGTTTTGTACCAAAATGACATTCTACGGAGATTAGATTATTTTCTTTCGTCGAATTCTTGTAATGTAACAATATTTTACAAATTTTGCAACGTTTTCAGGAAAACAAATTTTTATAACACGCGTTATAATTTTAGGAACAAAATAATCTAATATTTCTACGAAACTCAATTTCTTCTCTGTGTCTGTTATTTACAGGCGTGACTGTGAAGTGATTTTTGTGAAAATAAGGTGGTAAAAATAAAAATTTAAAAAAATTAAAAAATAAACTTGTAGGTTAATTGATAAATTTATTGATCGACTAATCAAACTTAGGTGGATCTGATTCAGAATTCAGGAATGTAAAAAAAAAGGGGACACTGCGTAGGAAAACTTTACTAAATAGAACCATGAAAATAAATAAATATAAATTTAATTATAATATTTTGCAATACAAACTTATTTTGTCGCCGGGTTGTTTTGTCCTGGGCTATTTTGTCGGGGCTATTTTGACGGGGCCATTTTGACGGTATTTTTCCGTCCTGGGCTATTTTGACGCCGGGCTATTTTGACGGGGCTGTTTTGTCTGAGATTCGAACAAATTACAGCACTCTGCAAGGAAGACTCTCCATGATCACGGTGTATTATAATAATAAACGGTCATATATAATAATAATTGGTATATTTATAATAATAATTGGTATATTTATAATAATAATTGGTATATTTATAATAATAATTGATATAATTATAATAATAATTGATATAATTATAATAATAATTGATATAATTATAATAATATTTGATATCATTATAATAATAATTGATATAATTATAATAATAATAGATATATTTATAATAATAACTGATGGTCAGTAGAGGTTTTAGCTTCGAAAACAAACCTCCACAAGATAAAGAAGTTCTACCTGTTGTTGTTGGTCATCAAAAGATGTCAAGCACTGGAATAAAAATTGAACCTAAAGCGATTTGTTAAACACATCATTAAGGTTGCTGTGAAATGTTGCAAAAAAGTTCCATTCTGAAGTCTCAATTAGTGCCTTTGTAATTATAGTATTGTTCAATTAATTTTGAAACTGATTAATCCAAAGTTAATGAACAATTTACGAGGTAATTGGTGAATTTTTAGTCTTAAAAAACATTAAAAAATCACTATATAAAAACCGCAAGAGAGCCCATTCTGAATTTTGGAATATGGGTTCCTTATAATGTTCCACAAACATAAAAAAATAAATAGAAAAATACTTTTTGTACGAAATGACCTTAAACCGAATTTAAATGTTTAAATAGAAATATTTTGCTAAATATTGAAAATAAAAATGTTTAACTGGGTTGCCCAAACAGATCATTCAAATACAATCATTTCCATATAAAGTGATTTAAGTGCTCAAGAACTAAACTTACAGCAACTCACCATTTGACCAAAGTTCAACGACCCTTATTTCCAAGATTTCAGATGTTGTGTTGATTTGACGTGGAATTACCCAGTTGTAACAATATCATTGGTGGTAAAATATATGTGTGTATATGAAGTGCATTTCGGCTGTTATACGAAGGGCGTATCAGGTGTGTATTGTATATATCGTGTGTTGTGATGTGTGGTCATTTTTATTCGAGTTGGTACATGTTTCGAGGCTGCTTAAATCTTGTAATTGGGCCTTATACATGTTTATTTTTGCATGTTTTATTCTTTTCAAGTTTTTTGCTAGTTTTTTTTTTATTATTTGAATTTGTTGAAATGCACTCCCAATCGGATATTATTCAGGCATTCAAAAGCAAAACATGTCGAAGTTATGTTAAAGTTTACTTCTACCATCAATTACAATAAAAACAATTGCATTTTAAACATTAATTAGATTAAATAGTTTGTCCTGTCAAGGTTTCTTCAAAAATTCTCCTTGAAAACTTAAAAATCGTGAAATTAGGCTCTAAAATTCTAAAGAAGTCTGCAGCAGTCATGATGATGATGCTGACAGACAAGTGGTGAAACGTTGAAGTGATTGCGTTAGAGTCTTCGCTTGAAGTGAATAAATGAAGTGAACGTTTAATTCAGTTAACTGAATAGTTTTTATCACAAAATAATCGAAACGTGAATTGCAGGTTATTATGGAACTAAAGATAACTTACGATGTCGTTATGTTACGATTGAATTAGTTATTAATTAATTATGTATAAAAATTAAATAGATAAAATATGTTAGCAAATATTAAAAATTGTTAAAAACTGCTGAACTAATAAGAATGAGTTTTTTTTTTATAACGAAAGAGAAACTAATCTCTTATTAATCTCTTATTATTTAGAGTGTCACTCAATATTTCCATTTTCAATGTTTTTTAAAAAATATATTCAGATAATCCTAAAATCGGAGGCTGGTGAAACAAAATTATTTCTTTTCATGAATTTTTCTTTCAATAAAAGTTTAAAACTCTCAGACTCTTATAAGTGAATTTATTGATTAAACAAAATTATTATCAAAATATAAAGTGAAATAAAAATGTTTAAACAGTGAAATGTATGAATTAAACACAAATTACGATAAATTAAGATACTTAATCGTAACACTTATTTTGATTACAAATCTTCGCTTAGGATGACGAATGGAAAATGATTATATGAAGACGAAAGTTGAGATTTATGAGGTCATGAACCAATTTTCATCTCATCACTTTCTGAGGAATATAAGCACCAGGCACCTCTTAATGAGATCATCAAATATTGTCCTCGTCATCAAGTAAGCTTAGGAAATGAATCAAATCGTCCATTCATCAAATACTTTAAATTCATAAAACTACTACTGTTACTAATACCAGCAACTCTTTCTGTGTTCAACTCGTATTTGGAAGCTCATATTAAATAACGCTCATAAAATATTCCACAAACTGCTAAAAACTTAAACAAATGTTTTTAAAACGTTGGTTAATCACTGACTATGTTGGAATAAAATTTCCATGAATTATTAAAATGATACGTTGAATAGTTTCATAACAAATGGACAGCAAAACATTTGTCGCGAGACAAAAACGTGGAAAACGGAAATGTCAAAAATTAGAAGATTTTCCTAATTTATGGAACATTGTCCATCACTGTCCAAACTGGCTTCACTTTACGTTCATTTTATGGTTTCATAAATCAGAAAATGTGCAAGAAATTCTTACGATATCTCTATTATAATTTCTATAATTGATTTTATAATGAATTATAATTCTATTATAATTTCTATAATTGATTTTATAATGAATTATAATTCTATTATAATTTCTATAATTGATTTTATAATGAAATTATAATAACAATTCATGTAATTATAACAGTAATTTTATAATCACAACAATATTTTATAAATTGATAATAATAATATCAATAATAATGACGTGCTTAATTTTATTACTAATTAGCAAAAACTAATAACAATTATAATAATTTTAACATTAATAATATTAACAATAAAATAAATGTTATTTTTAAGAATTCAATTAGTTCATTTCGTAAGCTTATTAAGTTGCAGGGAGATGTTTTATATTCTTGAATTGAAGTTTTAATGAGATATTAAATCCTACTGAAATACAATGAAGATGTTTATATTATAATATATATCTCGAATATGCCTCCCCAGTCTGGAATCCACATCACAAATACTTAATTGACAAAATAGAAAATGTGCAAAGGCGGTTCACCAAATCAATTCCATCTGTGGCATCATATCCATACATGGAGAGACTAAGGTTGCTCAAGCTTCCAACCTTGGAAAGGCGGCGACTTCTGGCTGATTTAACACTTGGATTCAAAATATTACATGGCTTTACTAATACCTTTCTAATACAATCCTTCATTGCACAAAACTATACAGGAACACGAGGACATTGTCTTAAACTTAAACAAAGTAATTATTCTATAGACATTGTTAAATTCTCCTTTTTCAATAGAATCGTAAAGCCATGGAACGCATTGCCAGGTGATGTCGTTAAATCAACCACGGCCTCCTGCTTCAACGCTGTAATACGGGACATTGACTTTAGCCACTACTTAAATTACATTTAATCTATTGTATATGCTGCCCCTGTGTACATGCCGGTCGATGTCTTTTGTTTTCTCTCGCAATTGTGTTAGTGGTCCAATTGGGCCCTTCAATTGTGTCTAATAAATAAATAAAAAAAATAAAAAAAATAAATAAATAAATAATTTATAAGTTTTCAATATCTCGAGTAGCATGTGAATGCGTCTGTTAAAATGAATTTTAAATGTTTCTTAAGTTTTCGTAAAATCCATGAAAAACTAATTTTAAAATTAAAAATTTCCTCATTTTAAAAGTTAATAAACAACTTTTTTGTCGCTAAGTTTCAAATAACATTTTAAGTTGAGACATTTTGAATGAATTTATTTTTCGTCAATTTGGACTTTTTTTTAGAAATTTTTAATGCCAAACAAAAAGTACTAGTAATTGAAATTAAGAATTAATGTCGTAAAATTATCGAAATAATAGTAATATTTAAATTAATTTAAATTCGAAAAAATAATAACTTAAATCCAACTTTAAAAGAGCGAATACAGCGAATAAAGAACTACAAATCCCACAATCTTCGCACGTTATTCTCTCAAATAATTGATTTGGCCTTGTAATTTAAAGAAAATATTTTTAACAACTATTCTATTTTTATCTTTCTTTAGGTTTTCAATCTCTTTGAAAGAACACGAAAAACATGGAATAGCTTGAAACATCTCGTCAGACTTTGATTAACAAACATTGTTTATCATTGAAATGGCATCGAATAACATGACATTGTAACTATTAATTTTAATTAATCAGTAACACATAATGTAACATTTTCAAAAGGAAACTTTATTATTAATCTAATAATAACAATATTGTTAAAATTAATAAGGAAAACTAAATCCTAAGCTTGATTTTATTTTTTAAAAATTAGTTACAAATTATTTTATGAAATTCTACCTCTTCATCAAAATATTCACTTAAACTTAATTAGCAGTCCAGATGAATCTTCTTTTGTTGAAATGACCCAGGTCCTGTCGAAGGTTTAAAAAGAAGGAAGGAATGAAATTGTTGAAGGAATGAAATTGTTGCGAAAGGATTTTGAAAAACGAAACTTTAAGCACATTCTCGATGACGTGATATTCGATAATGGCAATTGATGAATTGATGTTTTATTGTTGCTGATGCTGCACATGATGATGTCGATGATTTTGCTGATGCTACTGATGCTGATGACGATGACGATGACGATGATGATGAATATGACTATGACGAATATTTATAATACAGATGTTATTACAAATTATAAATAATTTAACATTATTTCTAAGAACGTCTATTTTTGCGTTTTACAATTTCACCTGCTTGCAAATGCTTCTCCAAGAACACAGTTTTCTTACTGTTAAAATCAAACCTTATTTTTTTGTCAAGTTTTGCACGAAGCCACATTTGTTCTAAAGTATTTTTAAGTTTATATTTTAAAGTGGTATATTGTAATGGTAAATTATGTATTGATATATGCTTGTTGAAATATCCAAAAATGTTTAGTGTGTTTTTAATGTATTGTTTTAATAATGTTAATTTTTTCAAGATTTATTTTTAAAAATAGTAAATTTACTTCTTTACTTCCCTGTGACAACATAAAAATGCAATAAGTCCTGTCACGTGAAATGTGTTGCTTTCATCGTAGTTCTCATCATCATCATCATCATCATCATCATCATCATCATCATTATATGTAATTCGTTGTAGTTACCCTATTGGATGATTGTTTACTTAACATTTGTATCATGTTTCAAACTGCCAGATAAACATTCAATCATCTAACAACAACAACAACGACGACAACAACTACAATAATAATAATAATAATAGTAATAATAATAATAATAATAATAATAATAATAATAATAATAATATAATAATAATAATAATATAATAATAAATAATAATAATAATAATAATAAATAATAATAATAATAATAATAATAATAATAATAATAATAATAATAATTATAATAATAATAATAATTATAATAATAATAATAATAATAATCGCATGTATTATTATTATTATCGTATGTATTATTATTATCGCATGTATTATTATTATCGCATATATTATTATTAATAATAATTATTATTATTATTATAATTCGTGGTGGCGGGGTCTTCGGCATGGCGGGAACGCTGACAGAAGCAGACATGGGCGTCTGCGGCCGAATGCAACCATAGGTGGTTGGACGGAGCGCCAAAATCGTGCGCAGCTGGATTCGGGTTGAGGTCGGGTTGAGGTCATGCGAGGAATCTCAATCAAACGGTCTCTGCCTGAATGAGGAGAACGTTCGGGGTTTCGGACCTTGAAGGTCCCCTCGTAAAAAAGAGCACAAAATAAAAAATAATAATAATATTAACGACAATAAGCTGATATACTGAATTCAATTTGTCGACAGATGGCAGAGTTGTACATGGCAGAATATTACAACATGACCCTTGAGAAATATTCTATGAATAATTATTCAGAATCAGAACAAGTTGTTTTGAGCAGGTGAGTTGCGTTTAGTTCCACTTTTAAACCAAATAATTCTTATTTATTTAAAATCATATTATTTAGTAATTATCGTTAATTAAACTATTTCTTAATATTCTTACTATGATTTGAAAAGATTTTGTATTATTATATAATTAATTAAAAGTAAGTTTGTGGTAAAAAAAAATTATTAATTAAAATTTGAGTCCAAATCCTTCATATTTCAAAACATTCTCCTGAATAATGCGTAAGAAGCCACATAAATAATTCAATTTCACAAATCTCTTGCTTTGTAATTTTAAATTCTCAAAATAACTTATTAATATTAGAAAAATATTATATAATTTATAAAAATGTATTGTTGTTGAGGTTGGTTCTGCGGTTGCTTCATGTTGTGGTATTCGTCGATATTTCCATAAAATATTTATGCGCATAACCTGTCTAGAGTGTGAGCAAGTTTTCAATTGCAATCTTCTCATTATCTGCTCGGCTCGGCTGGGATGCATCGACGTCCGTCGTTTTTATTTTTGAGCATTTCCACTTATTTTCAGTCCTCCGACAACAATAACAACTAGCAACTACAATAACAGCCGCACAGTCCTGATTGAAAGAGGGGCAAGTGAAAAGTGAAAAGGGTTTAAAAGTATTAAAATTTCCCCAAATGACCTATTTTTGTTTCCCATTAGTTTATTAACTTAACACATGAATAATTATTCCGTGACCGCTGCTACGCCGAGGACCAGAAATTTCTGTCGGAGATCCTGCAGATCTACAGAAACAGTCACAGCAACTGCTCAGTAAAAGCATCCACACATTGAAAACAACAACAACAACACATTAAAAGCAACATAATAAAAACATCGATACATAATAAAGGACAACAACACATCAGAAACCACTCGCAGAAGGCAACGTTTGAAATGTCACGGTTGATGGAGTGAAGGATTTCTTGAACGACTTTAAAATCACTCGAGACAAACCAATGGCAATCCGTCTTTATTTTAAAATATTTTTTCAAGTTTTTATTTTTGTTTTCAACCGTCATTTTGAGGGTTACAAATGACCATGACACAAATTGTAGTTTTTTGACAATTCGGTTGATTGAGTGGTGGGACAATTTTCTTGGCGTAGAAGGTATTTTATGATCACGTGTTCGAGATGACATGAAAATGGGGAATTTAGGGATGGTGTGAAACGTATTTTTTATGAGAGGCTTAAATCGTGGATGATTTGTTGATGTTTTTGAATTCGAGTTTCTGAAGTCTGTACCCGTAAGTTAGAGTTCGCAATCCTGGAATGGTTCTTGCAAAAAGTTTTGGATCATGTTGAATCATGCTCTGAGGCTCCAAACAACGGAAAAATATTTGAGGATTGAGCGGACATAGGTGCAATACGCTTTGGTCAGATTTTTTTTTTTTTAATCTTTTCAGCGAAGCACTCAAGAAATAGACGTGCACTGACCTAGGCCTTGCGAATGATGTGGTTGAATATGGGCTTTAAGAATGAATTTACTGTCAATGAGGTTACCAATGGGTCACGGATGCTATCTGTGGAGGATACAATATCCGATATATGAGTCGTGAAGAAATTTGACGGTGCTGATGGTGATGATGATGATGATGATGATGATGATGATGATTGTTGTGTGTGTTTTGTTGAACCCTAGTTGAAATAGCATATGGAAAAATGAAACTGAATAGGAATAAATCAGCTTGCTTGTGTTAGGCGAGTAATAGAATGATTCAAATTCAAGAATCTTAGAGATATGATAAAAGGAACATGCAGTTCTGAATCAGAGAAAGTAGAAACAAGCTTCCCTTCTAGAAAGGCCATTGGATCTCTAATATTAATATTAATATTCCTTACGACTGGTACAAGACTAGATATGGCTTACATTGCAGGTTATTTGTCTGGTGTTCATGACAAATCATGAAACATCAATCAATCAACTGAGGATCAAGTGACAGATGTGCTGACCCAACCACTTGACGGAGTTGACAGCTGAACATTTTGAATGAAAGAATGGGATTTTCTTTATTTTTTGTTTGTTTTGCAGACATTGCAACAAAAAGGGAAAAAGATGAAAATGATCTGAGCTATGTTTTTTTAGTGATGTTACGTTAAGTTCACCTTTCTATTGAGTTCTATGGTTTTAGAGAGTTCTTGCTCAAGTGCAGTGATGGGTAGTTACTAACTATAAGTAGTTAACTACTAGTTAATAACTACTTTAAAGTAGTTAGGAAGTAATTGGTAATTGAGCGATAACGAGAGGTAAACACGGTTTCGAGAAGCTCTCCTTTTTTTCATAAACGGTTGAGCCAAATAGGTTGTATTAAGTTAGAATTACGTTCGTTTTGTTGGAATTTAATAAATTAATCGGTTTCGATTGATTTCGGTTGATTCCCTGAACGACTGTCTCGAATCATGTCTAAATCTGTTACATTGGAAAACCTGGAGATTATTCTCTCCAGAGTTCTTGAGAGGAATAATGAAAGCATACAGCAAATGCTGGAGACGTCAATAAAAACAATAACAAACACAATGAAATCGTCTATCGAGACAGTTATGCGAAGTTTTGCAGAAACAATGGCTAATCTTGTTTCAGGATTTAACAGCGTGCTGACCGTTGTCATGAAACAGTTTTCTGAAACCATAGACAAGTTCGGCGTGGGTGTGCAAACCAAGATTGAAACACTGGAAAACAAAATCTCTGAAACAGATAGACTGAGTGGGGAAGGAACCCAACACAACTTGGCAGAGGTGATTTCCAGAACCTTCTGGTCATTGGAACAAGAGAAGGAAGAAAAAAATATCAAATCCTCCAACGTGATTATCACTGGAATGAAACCAATTCCAGGCATTTCTGACACAACCCAATTTCTAAACTTTTGTGAAAATCACCTAACAGTCAAGCCATCCGTCATCTCTACAAAGCGAATTGGTAGGGACGGTAAGAGACTGGTGGTACGTCTTTCGGGTTCCGAGGTTGTCGAGGATCTCATTGGATCCTCAGTTCTGCTTCGTACCTCATCAGATCCCATAGCAAAACTAACTTTCTTTAACCGGGACCTAACAAAAAGAGAGGCAGAGATTGAGTACAACAAGAGATGCCAAAGACGAGAAAGAATGAAGAAAAGCACAGAAGGTCAGGGAAATCCTCTCTTTCCCAGGCAACTCCACCCCTGAAGAAATGATAAATAGTAGGATAGACACCTCCAGAAGACTTGATGTCCCAGTTTCATTTCACCAGAAGACTCTTAGTTATCCAAGTTTTATTTACGATCTAAAGTTTAATTTCCTGGACCCTAGTGTTCCTTCAGTCTCTGCGAATAATACAAAGAATCATTCACCCCTTTCGGTTAAAAGGAATTTCAAGGACCAGATTTTCAAACTTGCTCTTACTAATATTAGAAGCATTAACAATAAGCTCACTGAGATCCATTTATTTCTCCACAATTTCAATCCAAACATCTTGTGTCTGACTGAAACATGGCTCTCAAATGACATGCCAAGCAGCCTTTTTCTGCCTAATGGTTTCACCGCTGTCCGATGGGATAGACGTTCAAGAGGAGGAGGAGTTGCTTTGATTATAAAAAACATTACGTATCATCAGGTTCAAGTATCTCCGGATTATTCCCACATTGAAATTGTTTGTATAGACTCAAGAATTGGCTCTCGAAACCACCGCTTTATTGGTTACTATCGGAGAGGAGGATTCGATCTGGCAGCTGAACAATATGCTACAGACAGCATTAAATGCTTGAGGCATCTCTGTTTAGGTGATCACAAGCTTTGTCTTATGGGAGACTTTAACCTTCCTGAGCTCAACTGGGAATTTACATCTGCTCCCAATAACTCTATCTACAGGATATTTCTGGAGTTTTTCAACGACCTCGGCCTTCACCAATTTGTCAACTCTCCAACACGAAATAACAACATTCTCGACCTGATCTTGTCTAATGACCCACTACTGATTTCAACGATAGAAGTAACTTGCCCACTTGCCTCGTCAGACCACAACATCATCACTTTCCGCCTGAATGGTACAACTCCACATACGAATATATCATCGCATGGCTACTATGACTTTAATAGGGCGGACTACATTAGCCTGAACAACTTCATATTCGCGATCGATTGGATTCAGACTTTTCAGAAATGCTTATCAGTTGAAGAGTGTTGGACAAATTTCATGCTATGTCTGAAAGAGGGCATCAAACTGCATGTTCCCTTTGTCTTCAAGGGCTCTGGAAATATCAGAAAAGTTCCACATGAAACCTTACTTCTGAAAAAGCTTTACAAAATCAAACTCAAATACTGGCGCGAGTGGAAATCTAGTCCTGATCTTCAAAGAAAAATCAAATATACTAAGTTTTCAGAAAAATGCAGCAACCAACTTGCGGCATATCGGGCCAAGAAGGAAATGAATCTCATTAGCAAGAATAATTTAGGCAGCTTCTACAGATATGTTAATAACAAGCTGTTTTGTCACTCATCGATTGGAGAAATAACAAAACAGGATGGAAGTATGACTTCAAATTCATTGGAAATAGCTGACACATTCAACACCTATTTCTCTAGCGTTTTTACAGATGATGATGGAACTACATACGACCTCACTCGACGTTCTACCAAAATCTTGGATACAGTCCTAATCACTCATGATGCTGTCTTACAGACTTTGATACAGCTGGAACGTTCTTGCTCATAAGGCCCCGATCACATTCCTAATATTTTGTTAAAAAGCTGTGCTTTTAGTTTGTCATACCCACTCCATCATATCTTTAATCTCTCCCTTAGTAGCGGACTTATACCCACAATCTGGAAAACAGCTCATGTCATTCCCATTCACAAGAAAGGTCCAACATCTAGCCCCTCGAACTACAGACCAATCTCATTGACATGTACCTGCTGTCGAGTCCTGGAGAAAATAATTAACAAAACGATTCTACATCATTTAATTTCTCTGGACTTAATATCTCCTCAACAACATGGATTCAGACCATTAAAATCGACCACCACAAATTTGCTGGAGTGTTTTTATGACTGGACCACTTCACAGCAACAACATCAGCAAACAGATGTAATCTACTTCGACTTTCAAAAAGCCTTTGATTCTGTATCTCATCCGAAATTACTGAACAAAATTAAATCGTATGGTATTACTGGAAACTTGTATCAGTGGCTTTCCGATTTTCTGTATCAAAGAAAACAACATGTCCTCATAAATGGCTCAATATCCAGTTCGATTGACGTAACAAGTGGTGTGCCACAGGGAAGTGTTTTGGGCCCTACTTTGTTTCTAATCTACATCAATGACATAGTTGACTCCCTACCTAAGGATATCACAATTAAACTATTTGCCGATGATATTAAACTTTACAAATCTCTGCCAATGGAAGATTCTGATCTTCAGAGAGGCATCGACTCACTCACTACATGGAGCAGGAAATGGCAGCTAAACCTAGCCAAGGAAAAATGCTTTAATTGCTCAATAAAAACCAGTTCCAGGAATAGACCCTGCTCACAACAATACTACATCGACGATATCCTGCTCACCACTGTTGATCAAACCAGAGATCTTGGTGTCATCATAGACTCAGACTTAAAATTCCGGCTTCACATTGACAACATCACACACAAAGCTGCAGTCCGTTCAAGACTGATTCTCAAATCATTCACCTCCAGGGACAACAATCTTCTCACCAAAGCTTTCTGCGTATATGTCAGACCAATCCTAGAGTACAGCAGTCAGGTCTGGAACCCTCACCATAAATACCTGATCTAGAACATTGAAAACATCCAAAAGAAATTTACCAAGGCCATCCCTGCTGTCGGACAGCTAAAGTACCATGATCGGCTCAAGGCTCTACAACTTAAATCGCTTGAACATCGCCGTTTAATAGCTGACCTCTGCTTATTATACAGGATCATCAATAATTTAACATCAACTCACCTTAGAAACCATATTCATTTTGCAAGCTACTCATCCACTAGAGGTCATCAATTTAAACTAAGGTCATATTTTTGTGCAATAGACAACACCAAATATTTTTTCACAAATCGAATTATTAACATTTGGAATAAAATACCTAATAGCTTAGTTTCAGCTAGCACCTATAGTCGCTTCACCTCCCTTCTCAATGAATATGACTTGTCTCCTTTTCTCGTTTACTACTGATTGAACCTCTCGTTAATTTTCATCATTGCTTTGCTGTTTGATAGTGGGCAGGTAAGAGGCTTCGGTCCTCTACCCACTTAATAAAAAATAAATAAAAAAAAAAAAATAATTAATAACTACTCTTAAAAAAGTAGTTAAAAAATAGTAGTTAACTACTTTTAAAGTTAGGAAGTAATTAATAACTACTCTTAAAAAAGTAGTTAAAAAATAGTAGTTAACTACTTTTAAAGTAGTTATTAACTACAAATAGTTAACTACTTTTAAAAAAAATTTTAAATAAAATGAAGAAAAATATTTTTTTCTAATTTTACAATTTGTTACATCACTTTATAAGTAAAGTTTCTTTGTTTTCAACTTTTGCTTACTACCGCCATTTCTCGTTTCTGAACTCTTATTACTCTTAGTAGTCGTATTCTGAAAACGTTTTATGTAAATTGCGATTTGGTTTTATATAAATTTGCGATTTTAATGCCGCTAATTTTGTCAAGGCATTTTCTTTAGTTGTTGAGAAAAACTCTGTTACTGATGACATGGACACGGATGAGCCATTATGTGATATTTCTGAAGATCTTGTTGGCGAAAGTATAGCCGATGAAAACGAACAAGATATTGATAATGCGGATAATGTGCTTCTTTTGCCTCCTCATAAGCGCTGCGGTAATCATACCTTAAATCTTGTGGCTACTGTGGATGCAATGAAAGCAAGGGATAATCTGCAATACAAACGACTTTATGATAGATCAATGGCAAAGGTTGCATCATTATCAAACTCAGTTCATCGCAGTGTAAAAAATGCTGAGGTTATACAGGACATTACGGGTTCAACATTTTTAAAGCCAAAAATTACAAGGTGTCGTTAACTCTGCGGACAATGGGGCTCAGAACAGTGAATATGATGATTTATATGACTGGAAAATGTACCAAACTCTTGTGATGATGAGGTAGCTGAACAGCTTAATGATTATTTATCAAACTCCGCAAGAAATGTACGAACTCTACTTAATTATCCAACTGTTTGTGCTGCATTCATCAAGCTTAATTCAACATTACCAAGTTAGGCAGCAGTTGAAAGACTTTTTAGTGTAGCAGGGCAGGTTTTATGTAACAGACGATGTAAATTATCGGATAATCATGTTGACATGATGATCTTTTTAAGAGATCGCCTGAAACATCCACTGAATACTTCTGTTTTTGATTAATTTGGACAATAAAATTTTGTTGAAAATGTTACACTAGTGTAAATAAATATGCTAATAATTATATTTTGTTCAATTGTCCAGAAAATTAATTTTATCAAATGTCAACGGAAAAGTAGTTAAAAAAGTAGTTAAAAGTAGTTAACTACTATGCAAGTAGTTAAGGAGTAGTTACTAACTACTTATTTAAAAAGTAGTTAAAAATAGTTACTAACTACATTTATAAAAAAGTAGTTAACTACAGTACTAACTACTTATTTAAAAAGTAGTTAAAAATAGTTACTAACTACATTTATAAAAAAGTAGTTAACTTTTTAAGTAGTTAAAGCCCATCACTGCTCAAGTGTTTTCTGATTGTTCTTGAATTCTGATGAAAGAAATAAAAATCTGAAAATTTTTAAATGCAACCTGGTTTACAAAAAAATGATTTTGTTTTTTTTTTCATTTTTGTTTTTCTTCTTTTCCATTTTATTAAAAGTAATTCTGCCTCGTTTGGTTGCTTTGTTGTCTGCTTTCAAATTCAACTTACAAATGCAACAGTGGCGCAATCGACAATACTGGCTTTTAGACACGTTCAATAATTTCGAATTCATTGTTGTTTTTCAATATGGCCGAATTGAAGGGTCGCAGAGCTGCATGTCGGCCAAGCAACAAAGTGAAATGGCGAGACAGAATGACACGCCGAAAATGTTCTAAGCTTTAGTTAAAAGTCGACTCCATCTCCAAAATTTGAATCATTTCAACCTGAAAAAGAATTTTTCAAAGATTACACTAAGAAATTCGAAACTCACATGTTGGTAAATTCAATTCGAGAAATAAAAGCTGCACAAGTTTTTCTAATTAACCAAACACAAGACATTTACAAGAACCTGGAAACAGTTGCTTCTCAAATGTCACCTCTTCGAAATGTCAACGAATTTGTTTTCGAGTAAATTGTGGCTCAGATGTGGAAAAAATGAAACTTGGCAAAAGATGTTACCGCAAAAACATGGCATGCGGTAAAGCTGGTCACCTTAAGAAAGCCTGCTTTGCTGAAAAGTTAGAGAGGGATGTGACCTACGTTAGAACAATCCAAGGACCAGACTCGCTAAAACAAGAAATCAGATTTCGGAACCCCGTGTTGGCAGTGGTGCTGACGATAATTTTTGTGATGTTAAAAGTCTGGTACAGTCTGGAAAAGGTTGGGCCTCAACTGACCTGCAAAAATATTTAACATTTTGTCGTAGGAAACAGAATTTCAATTAGAGGAGTTTTCACTACTACTTCAAGCGATTCAACTTGGAAGCCAATTACGATTAATGTCACCGACATTGATGGTCTCAAGTTAATTGGCCAATTAAAAATTCAAGAGTGATGTAAATAAACTTTTGAGAAAAGTTAATTCAGTTTCATCAAAGTCTACATTATTAGCGACAAAAAAACTCTGTTCTGTTCCATTGCAGAACTATTGCATCGCTTGACAAAAATGACCGAAAGATGGAACTGTACATCGGAACAAGAAAATACTTTCCAACATTGAATTGTCTCAGATAAGCTGTGAAGCCGTATCCACCTTGATCATGCCATTAACTTCCTTGATACAAACAGGCTGGTGGTAGTGGATGTCTATCAAAAATATCCGTGCATACACCCAACTAAAGCAATTGCAGCTTCAGCTACCAACGAATTAACGAATTACTCGAAAATGATTTTGTATCCCCTTTCAATTGTTACAGACAATGCGCATGTATTCACCGGAGATAAATTTCAAGCCTATATGAAGGAGAAATGAATTCAGCATTTGACGTGTGCTCCTTACCATTCTGCAACAAATGGACAAGCAGAGAAATTTATTAAAAGGTCCTTGTCCAAAGCATCATTGCCAGTGGACGCTGCACGGCGAGATTTCTTGATGCAATGTAGAAGGACAGTCACTGAGTCAAATACTACACGGTAGACAAATTCGAACAAAAATAGATACATCACGCCCCATTTACAAAAAGGAAAAAAGGCAGCAGAATTTATCATGTATTCGATGGGACAACTATGCTACATTAAGTACTGCGGTCTTCGTCAGTCCAGGTGGGTTCCTGCCACTATTTTCAAGAAACTGGGCCGAATATACGTACTGTTGAAATTTGTTCCGCAAGGGCTAGTATGACAGAGACATGTGGAGCAGATTCGTCTCAGGTACAGAGCAGATCAAAATAATGAACTTGGCAATTACAATTGGACCAGGCAATCTGACAAGACCAGCCTTCTTATGAACAAGAAACCAAGGAAGATAATGAGCTTTGCAGAGCCTGAAAATTTCAAGTCCACGGTCGAAGAACGGACTCTTCCGATGAGATCAGAACACCTCAGACAAAAGTCCACCCGTGGACTTTAACTTGGAGAAGAGGTGTTGTGTTCGCGCATGCACTTGGCGGAATATTTAAGTTTCTGAACTTTGACCTGTTTTTAGTTTTTCTGTGTTGTTCCGAGTTCGAGTGGAGATTTGCTGTTGTTTCGAGTACTTTTCTTTTCAGTTATGTTAAAAGTCTTATTGTCTTCTTTGCCAGTTTGGCATGTTTGCGAGTTGTCTGCTTTCAAATTCAACTTACAAATACAACAAGAACGATGATGATGATGACGATGAGGTTGACGATGATGATGACGATGACGATGACGATGACGATGACGATGACGATGACGATGACGATGACGATGACGTTTTTGTTTGGTGGCGTGTTGCACCGCATCTTCTCGAATGAACCTTGAAGGCATTTGTTTTGGATATTTGCAATTGCCATTTGTCTCTCTCTAACACCATCCTCTCACTAGCAGTTTGTAAGGAAAATTTGTGGGAGGATGAAAGTCTTGAGTAGAGCTTTATAATTCATGAGAATAGTTTACATTAAACTGCGTTATCTGCACATTTATTCACAAGATAATTTATGTATTGGGTTAAATAAATAAATAAGGAATAGCGAGCACGCTCCCTTGTGTTACGCAATGGTAATCACATTTCCATTGTTGGACATTCGCCTTGGGGCTTAAGTTCTATTTGACTTTTGTCGAACTTCGGATTGTAAACATTATTTTAAATTATTTTGTCTTTAATGCTTGCATATAATTGTCTACTAAATGTGTGTTAATAACTTTTAAATATAGTAATGTTTTTTTTTGAAAATATTCAGTAAAATCTGATTAAATTTCATTAATTATGTTAAGTTATAATACTTCAGATACAAAAGCATGAGGTTCGTCATCGATTTCTACGTCGTTGGTTTGTTGTGTTTGTTCGGAGTCGTCGGTAACTTAATCACTGTGGCCGTCCTTTGGAATGATCAGGACAGGAATAATCCAACGACTTGGCTGCTCAGGTGATGATGATGACGACGACGACGATGATGATGATGGTGACAATAACGACTAGAGTGATGTTGATGATGATGCTAAAGTTAATTAAATTAAACGTTTTTTCATACAAATACAAAAATGTTTGTTGAAAGAGAAAAAATTCTAACGAAACGTTATTGCGTTAAAAAAAAAACAGGTGTCTGGCTGGTGTGGACATCTTCTACCTCATCAACTGTTTCTGCTTCCAGCCTTTAAAGTCCCTGGTCGGTCTGCCTCTCTTCTCGAAAAGCTTCCTCCATTACTACCCTGTCGTCGACTTTATCGTCAGACCTTTTTCGTCAATCGCTCAATCCATGGCCGTGTGGGTCGTCCTGCTGCTCACCATCGACAGGTACGTGGCAGCCTGCAGACCCCATAGTCGTCACCTGCGTTCGGTGCACAGGGTCAGGTGGGCAACGGCCACGGGTGTCGTTGTGTCGATACTTTACAACACTCCACTCTTCTTTGAGATCGTCATCGTCGTCGAACCTCAAACTGGCATCATGTTCTCAGCCTTCACGGATCTTCGCAATAACTTTTACTACTTCATTTTTTACAAGACCATCTGCTTTCTCGTCTTCCGCATGGTTGTGCCACTCATCATCGTCTTCGTCCTCAACGCCTGCCTCATCAACACGCTCGCTAAGCGCCACAAATTGAGACGCAAAAGGATGCTGGCAGCAGCACACAGAGCGAGAGACAACACGGACGGAGGTGCTGAAGGACACAACTTCGCAAGCCATGCAGCTATTCTCATCTCAGCCATGGGTTTGCAGAAACTCAAACAGAGAAAAAACTATTCGATAACATCGATGCTCGTGGTCGTGATCAGTCTATTCCTCTTGTGCCACGTGCCAGATTCCATACTCAGATCTCTGGCCATCTTGAGTCAGGTGGGTGTGTTCAACGAGCTAGACATTCTCATTTCTCTCAACACCTTCGGCAATGCCATGCTTGCTTTCAATTCCTCCATGAACTTCCTCATTTACTGTCTCCTTGGCAGAAAATTTCGTAGGATTTTGTCTCAACTTTGCTGCAAGAAATCTCATGGAATGACTTGCTGGAAAGATCAAAACAAGGAAATTCGATCGACGCGCAATTCGAAAATAACGGAAAAAAGCAAGAACGGAATATTTGAGGAGGACTGCACGAGACCCCACTTGGGTGAGTAGCCCCCCACCCCAATCTCTGGAAGAATCCAAGATTCCACTTTTTGAATTGAGCGTTGCCTTGTCAGAAATGGTTATTTTTCAGTGCACGTAATTTATTTTGCTTGAGGAGCGAAAACAAAGTGCTGGCAAGGCTGTTGTAAAATAAACGCTCAACTTTGTAACCTGTCACATGGAAGGAATAGTGAATAGGAATTATTTATCCGCAAAAACGTTGGAAAACTCTTAAAAGACTTCTTGATTTTAAAAAGACGTCATTTTTATCTGAACTGATGACGTCATTTTTATCGGAACTGCAGATGAATTATTTGATAAGCTTGTACAATTAATTGATTTGTAAAGATTGTATGATTAATTAATTTGTAAAGTTTGTACAATTAATTAATTTGTACAATTCATTCTTCGTATATTTTCTCAATATATTTTTATAGCAAATTCTGCGACAAGTTTAATAAAGTTTATTAAAAAGATGGATTTTCAAGAAAGTGATTGAATTGATTTTGGAAAAAGTTTCAGAAGTTTATTTACTAAAATAAATTTAATTTTAACAAAAAAAAACAAACCTATAATCGAAAGTGAGTTTTTTTTTTAAATCGAAATTGTTTCATGGAATTCAAAGTTTATTTCGTGCGCTCAAATACGAAGGCAGTCATTTGCAGCATTGGTTACGTGATTTTAGGACGGGTTGCCAAACAATTTTTAGCTCAAAAAATTAATTTAAAATTATAAATATCCGCAATTAGTAATAATTTGCACAATAATTGTTGGTGCATTAACCGGGAATAAATTTCAAGCATCATCTTGGCCATCTTAATATAATATGTCACCGTCATCAAATTCATATTAGTCGTCATCATTATCATAGTCATCGTCGTCGTCGACATCGTCATCGTTATCATTGTCATCATCATCATCATCATCATCAAGATCGTGAATTTGTTAATGGAAAGAAAAGAGATTTTAAAAACCAGACCCCTAGGATATTTGCCCACTACTCCAACCCCTACTCCTACGCCTGACCACCATCACCACCGGCAGCAGCCTCATCAATATTATGACGTCACCAGCTTTCAACTTCATTCTAGCCTCGATTAAGAAGTTCAAATGGAACGATGAAATGGATGACGTCAGCTTAAAACTCGAGTCACGTGGTCTTGTCATCTGCTTCGTTTCGCTGAGGATTATTGATTTCTAATTATATATTCATTATCATTAATCATTCCAGCTTGCGATGATGACGATGACGATGGTGGTGATGAAGACAACGGCAATGGCGATTGTTCAACGGGTTGCCAGGTAATTAACATAACGTAACATTAATTTGTTGTGGTTTAAGGAGACTAATTAATGTCTGTGTCCACTCTTAGTTTTTTATTCAATATCCAGATTTCGATGGGCGTATTTTACCGATTCTGAATTTATTGTTTCCTCATCAAGCTTATTCCAAAGATTAATTACTCTGGTTCTGAAGTAATAATTCTTTAGAGCGCCCGTTTTCTTCCTGTGAAGATTACATTTACGCCCTCTCGTGGAACCACTTTTTGTGGCTTCAAAGGTTTTAAATTATCTCTTCCTGTTAACATTTTTAACGTTTCTGTGAGATCACCTCTACTTATTTCTAAAATTGTAAGCTTACATCTTCTTAATCTCTCTTCATAACTCAAATTAATTATTATTATTATCGTTTATTTACAATCATGGTCTTCTGCCTGAAAACAATGACTCCAGATCCCAACAAAGGATCATAGGCAGTCATAACAATATACATGGAAACTCAAAATTCAAACAAAAGTTAACTCAAGCCAACAATTCTAGTGTCGTGGTCCAATATAAACAAACATAAGACAAATATAACTAAAGCAAGTGTACACACAATCATATACAAAGGGTTATTCAACAAATTAGATTAGTCTCAGTCAAGGACTTTTCTTAAGAAAAGCACAGAATTGCACAGAGCAATTTTTGAGTTTCAATAGGCGATAGGTTACCAGGGATGCAATTCAGATAATCTTTAAATTTTTTTGATATCGTTCCAAGTGCACTTATAACCACGGGTATCACCTGAGCTCTCACCCCCCAAATTCTCTGAATTTTTATCTGTAAGTCCTTGTATTTAGTCAATTTTTCCACTTCCTTTTGGGACATATTTGAATCATCTGGTACAGCAACATCAATTATCAAGCATGTTCTTTTGTTTTTGTCATGATAGATGAGATCTGGTCTGTTTGCAGGTATTGTCCTGTATGTAATTACTGAGTGATCCCACATCAACACTCCTTGATCTAAATTTGTGACTCTACTTGATGTATGTTCATACCATTTATTGGTAAGTGGGTTTCCACATTCTTTGCTGATCTTCCAGTGAACGTACCTGGCGACTGATATTAAATGGCTGATACTTTCAACATTTCGGTGGCACATTCTACATGAACCGTCGGTGTCTTGATATAGGATGATCTTCTTGTAATATTTTTTCTGTAAGGCCTGATCTTGAGCTGCAATTATTAAACTTTTGTCCCAGCTTTTAGATCACACTTTCTAAGCCATTGTACACCTGATTCTTTATCTGTGGTTGCATTATCAAAATTTTTAATGAATTGTCCTCTATGGCATTTTTTAAATCCTGTCCATATCAGTCAGCCAAGTTGGTATTTTTAGTGGTTCTTTCATTATTTAATTGTATGCATCTGTTAAGGGTTTATGTAAAGCAGTTAGTTTTTTAAGCCAGAAATTACGTATTTTATCTGTATCTGGACTTTTCCAATTATGTGTTTGATTGATTACGCCCTTATCTCCTCAACTTCAAAATCCCGCCATTCATTTATATTTAAATTTGTATACATATATATCTTCTTCATGTTTAATCCACTCTGCATAACTATTATAATGTATGCCCTTTTCTAGAATATTCCTCCAAAATGTGCCAACTGTATTTCTTCTGTGAGTGCTTGTGTTATTTCAATTTGCTTTGAACCAATGCTTGTGTTGAATTTCATGGTGTCATTGCGGAACATTCTGTTTTGGTGCTATTGTTCATTTCTTTTACTGTACCTTCTTAGTCTCTGAGCTTTTGATTGAAGTTTCATTGTGATATCTTGTTCAAGTTCATTAATTTGGTTTGAAGATATTGTGTTTATCCCCATCTGCTTCTTGTGGTTCAGATTTCCACTTTTAATTTCCTTTATCGCAGATAATTGCTTTCTGTATTTATTTATTGTTTTTTGGATTCTCATATTATTAATATTTTTGTTATTATTATTATTATTATTATTATTAATTATTATTATTATTATTATTATTATTATATTATTATTATTATTATTATTATTATTATTATTATTATTAATTATTATTATTATTATTATTATTATTATTATTATTATTATTATTATTATTAATTATTATTATTATTATTATTATTCTTATTATTATTATTATTCTTATTATTATTATTATTATTATTATATTATTATTATTATTATTATTATTATTATATTCCAAACGTTTGGAAGAAGAATATAAGGTTTAAGATTGTCTTTGATTTAATTTGTGATTTGTGTCTAATTTGGTCAATTTGTTTAAAATTTTATTCAGGATTCAAATTAAATCGTAGAAATGCGCTCATATTTCCAAATTATTTTCTACCTTTAAATATTTTGTCTTTAAAAGATTTTTACTTGAATACAAATGCATTTTTAAGTTTAATAGACAATTATTTTCAGACATTTACCTTCCAAATTCAAATCAAAAAGGAAACAAGAATTAAAGATATTTAACGTGTGTTTGAAGTATTGTTTTTAGTCAGTTTTGGTCACCAGTTGACGTTGAAAAAATTACAAGTTTTAAAAATTTTAAAATTAAAAGCTACAAGAATGTGATAAAACAACTCCTTTGTTGTTAAGACCTGTTAGCGGTCAGTTGAAAAACACTCCAACACAAGTTGACAACTTTTAAAAAGACATAATAATTTTAATTCGAAAAATAATAATTTTAATAAGACGATGATAATGATAATGATAAAAATAAGCGACATAAATCAAAATCAACATTTGACAATTTTGGAATTTTGTTGAAAATGTACAACTAGAACGAATAAACCACAAAATTAAAATTCTAGTGTTTTTGGTCGGTGTCAGAAACACCGTCTTCTTGTATGAACTTTGACCGAATGCAGTGATTAAGAGGCTGCAAGTTTGGTTCTTGAGCACCTAGAAGGATATTATTTATATCAAATTAAAGGTATTTGAAGGCTCTATTTGTGCAATCTATTTGCAATTTTTGTATTTTCAGTTTTTACAAGACCCTAAGGCAAGTTCGACCAAACATTAATTTTCGATTTATTTTTCCAATCGTTCAGAACATTATAAATTAGAAAGAACGCATCTGTTCTAAAAATGAGAATAAAACAAAAATAACAGCTACAAGTGTGTCATATTGGAAAGTTCATTTTGATGATCAGTGTAGTATAGAAGTTGGTCACAGACTTTATTATTAATAACTAACATTATTGTATTTAATAATACAAAAAATATTAGTCCAAATCATCTTAGTGAAATAAATGACTTTACATGAAATAAATAAATGTAATATTAGCTGATGCTGCCATTAATATCAATATCGTTTAAAAGGTGTTTTTGAAATCAGAAAGATTTCTTGTTGTCGGTAGGTGGCAGATGTTCATTGCAGTTGCCAGACTTTGCTTTTCAGGGATGTCATTTCATGTTTACCCAGTGGGTTCAAACCCTATCACAACGTGAGATGACCTTTCTTTCGTCTAAATCCAGGTGGGGGGCAACGACCCTCCTTCTCCAAATGACGTCCCAGTTGCTTTTGTTTGACTCCACTCCAATATTTAAAATTAATTACTCGAAAAAATATTTTTAGTGAATTCATTAAATAAATTATGTCAAAACTTGTCAAAATAAGCATTATCAAAAAAAGACAGGCCAAATAAAACATCACAATCTTGTGCCAATTTTTCGAAATCATTATCATTACTTTGAACGCTTAGCGCAGCCATGTTGGCGCGGTTAGATAAAAATCTGGACCTGTTAGGCGCCCTCACAAGCAGTGCATGTGACGCATCGTCAGCACCTTCGTTTTGTTCCACTTTTTCGATTCCGAGTTATTTTAAATCTCTGTCACGTGTGATTGTTATTTGGATCACGTGATGAAAAACTGCTGTCTCTTGCGCTGTGGTTTTTAACTGCTGAGGTGGGCCAAATATTTTCTAAGTTAGTAAGTATTTTTATTAATCGGTTTTTTTTTAAGATTCGAAATTAATAAACACTTCAATTAAGAGTCCTTACCATGCTTAATTAAAAAATATTTCGATTAATCGTTTTTTTTAAAGATTTTAAGTTAATGAATATTTCAATCAATAGTTTTTAAGGATTTTAACTCGTTGTAAAAATAAATAATTGTGAATATTCTTTTCGGTTTTGCGAAAAATAATGATATAAATTACGTTTGCAATCGAATGAATTTTCTAATAATTATCCCATGTTTGAAATTATTATTTCTTAAAATCGGCCAGAAACGATCTCGATTAAAATTTCTCAAATCATTTAATTAAATTAACATTCATTTTAAAATTTCAATCAAAGGTTTTGTCAATTATATTTTACAAAAAACTTGGCTTAAAACTTCATTTTAAAATTAAATGTATGAAATTCATCATAAACTTATTAATGTGCAAAAATAATTCCATTTTTCCAAAGATTAATAACGATGGCAATCATGGTGACAATAACAATGATGATTACGGCGATTTAAGATGCTTTCTAAGATACAGGAAAATAATTTAATCTTTAATGCGTTGCAACTTCATTACAATAACAAGTGCAGGACTGAACAACGTCTGTATGAACAACATGAACAATTATTAATAAAAATGAACAGAATTATTTGATGATACGACAACAAAATTAATATTAAAAATTGAAAGTAAAAGTAATTAAATTTTATTTTATGGTTAATCACTTAATCATTGAGAATAATTATTAATTACCTGATTTAATAATTTTAAGTTATTGGATTTAATTGATTACTCGGAATATGATGTAAAGCTTGATTATGTTTGTTCTTGTAACTATCAAACATTAAGTAATTGATCAATCATCAGTATTTTTGATTTTTGGAAGTTGAATTCAAAAATAAAACAAATATTGTCACAAAATGTTTCTCCAAAACTTGAGAATAAACAGTGTATAGGTAGATAAATTTCCATTATTGTTTAGATAATGAAAAAACTTGGTAAGTTTTAAATAGTAAACTATTTGACTCAACTATCCTATTTTAAGCTGAACGAAAGTTTGTTTATTGGGCCAAATATAGAAAGGTTTGGGACGCATGAAAAATGTCAACTATGAACGATGATGAAAAAGATGCTTGTATTGCCTATTACCCGCTATTAACAGTAATTAATAGTAATTAATATAGGGACGTGATTTGGGGAAGACAAGGAGGTAACGCAAAAAAGTTCATCTCCTCAGATTTTACGAGGGTTTCCCCCCTCCTATCCCTGAATTTTTCTTGAAGCGAAAAAAGTCGTCTTCTAAAGTGCGAGGGTTTGCAACCTCTTGGAAAAAGCTGAAATTACGTCCCTGTATTAACAGTTATAAGCAGTTATTATCAATTATTATCAATTATTATCAAATTCTTAAGAAAAACCAAAGACTCAAACTTCAAAAACATTGTCGAAGACATGCTGAGAAAATGCGTGAAGCATAAGGCAACTTTTCCAGGAAGATATCAAATGAAACATGAAATATAAAAAATCTGCCAAAGGCGGTGGAATTTCAACGTGGCAGAAATTGTTGGATGCTGCAGAAGTGCCAATCAGCATTAAACGTCTTAAATTACGGGCTTTCACGAACATTCGAAAAGTCATCACAAAGTGCCAAATTAAGGTCAATAATTTTCCCTGCAAATGTACTCCAATTAATAAAAATCACTCGAGTTTTATGTTATTATTTTTCTTTAATTTTGAATAAATTTTCATTCACAGTCAAAATGTCCTTCAGGATTGCGATAACATTGGGGACATATTTGTCACCCAAAAATCTCTGCAATAATTATCAATTAAAAATTTGTTTTTGTGAACCTACATCTTGCAGACCTACTAATTATTATTTATTACATTTATTGTAGTTATTAATGCATGTTAATTAAAGCAAGTAAGTAATTACATATAATCATTTATTTATTTTCTTATTTGACATTAATTTTGATCACTACGGAATGGCATCATCAATTCTACTTTCCAAACATAAACAAATAGGCTTAGAATATTTTGTAACAATGTACCTGTGATGATGATGATGCCAAACATAAGGATGGCTGGATGGAAGGATGGATGGATGGATGGATGGATGGATGGATGGATGGATGGATGGATGGATGGATGGATGGATGGATGGATGGATGGATGGATGGATGGATGGATGGATGGATGGATGGATGGATGATGGATGGATGGAGGGATGGATGGATGGATGGATGGATGGATGGATGGATGGATGGATGGATGGATGGATGGATGGATGGATGGATGGATGGATGGATGGATGGATGGATGGATGGATGGATGGATGGATGGATGGATGGATGGATGGATGGATGGATGGATGGATGGATGGATGGATGGATGGATGGATGGATGGATGGATGGATGGATGGATGGATGGATGGATGGATGGATGGATGGATGGATGGATGGATGGATGGATGGATGGATGGATGGATGGATGGATGGATGGATGGATGGATGGATGGATGGTGGATGGATGGATGGATGGATGGATGGATGGATGGATGGATGGATGGATGGATGGATGGATGGATGGATGGATGGATGGATGGATGGATGGATGGATGGATGGATGGATGGAAAGCAATTCCTCCTCTTCGAGTACGGATGACTTCGATGTTGATTCGACCTTGAGTTTTCAACGTCATCTTGGATTACGTCAACAACAAGTACATCGTGAAACGTGATTGGCTGATGGGATTGGGTCCTAATGTGACTGGTAGTTTAATTGGCTGAATTTGAAGGAAAATGCACACCAGTCTCAAAATTATTTCTTGTTTGTGGCTAATTATGAAGTTGTTCTCGAAAAAAATGACACTTGAATATCATATTTCTTGTCATAACAATTATGTTCGTTAATCTCGTTTTTTTATTGAATTTAAAGTGAAATCGTTGAATTAATTTTCCGACACATGAAACCAAACTTATTACTTTAAGATGCCTACTCAATATTCATGAACCTAACTCTTTCGTAGGAATGCTCGAGGGAAACATGTAAATTATCGGAGCCACGACGACGTGGTTACCACTAATGGACACTTGTCTGCTCTGAATTATAATAATGTAATAATATATTAATATAATAATATAGCAATGAAATCATTATATAGTTGTTACATTTTAAAATTTAAGATTTTTATTTATTTGTTCTTGTTTTGAATGTTTATCGATATCAACGACGCTTATGGAATCATAAATTAATAACAATAAATTTAAACAATTATTAACTTTATAGACGTTAATATTATCTTTATAGACGTAATCACAAGGCAATAATTTCATAATGTCATATTAAGGATAGTTAAAACAATAGAAATAACTTCATAACAAGAATAATTTTATAATTCGTAAGACCATAATTTCGCAAATAAAGAATCTTTTAAAACCCAGTTTTTTTTAAACAAAACTAAATGTTCTCAGACGTCTGATGCTTAAATATTTTAATGTTACAATTTATTCACATAATATTTTACTTTCATGGCAGTAATAATTATTTTTAATTATGATTATAAAATTTATTAATTACAATTATAATCATTGATTAAATAAATAATTAGTTAAGGCATGCAGTTTGGCCGAATGAGTTGCGTTTCTGCATGAGATGGTAATGACAGTTACCGTGTTCGAAACCCAGCCTGAACTGCCAAGAAGCACGCTCAGGCAGGGGCCTATATAAATGGTAAATTAATTTTAAAATATCTTCAAATCTTATTTGAATACATAAGCCACTCAAAAGAACTGATAAAAGCATATACGAATTAATTTCATAAATAAGTAAATACTGATACTTAAGGGGCCGTCCATAAAGGATGTCACGCCATTTTGGAACATTTATTTTTTTTTAATTTTCTAATGTGTGACGTCACACATAGGTTAACACCCCCCTCCCTCTTCGAGAGTGAAGTACTTTATGGACGCTCCTAAACATTTCGAGGCAAGCAAATAAAATAAAGTAATTAGATTTGATAATTTTAGAATTGTTTAATATAATTAATTTTTATTTTATTTATTTATTTTACCGGTCGAACAATTAAATTTTAATTATTTAAATTAAATTAAATCAAGCTAAAGAGCCCTTCAACTAAAATAATAGCTAAATAGTAACTAAATAATAAACTAAATAGCTAAATAGCCACTAATACTACCAGCTTCAGCAAAAATGATACAACCAGTCAACATCGAGCGAAGAAAAGCAGGTTACAGATTAGTCGGTAATTGATAACAATTTTGGAAAATCAATCTCGAGGATTAATGCTCTGAAACGGGAGAAAGTGCCAGCAGATACCACCTCGTCTAGTAGGGAATTCCAGACAATAACAACTCTTTTCAAAAAATTTTTTTAGCAGCATTAGCTGAGCACTTCTCCGCACGTGACTTAAAGCAGTGTCCTCGTGTTCGATTATACTCTGCGAATTGAACAAAATTTAAAAGATCACTTTTCACGAGACCATTCAATAATTTAAACAAAATGCACAAATCAGTAATTAAACGTCTATGTTCGAGTGTTTTGAGCCCTAGAATCTTAAGTCTGGCTGAATATGGCTGCTGACGAAGGCTGGGAATTGCCTTTGTGAATCTTCTTTGTACTGACTCAATTCTTTTAACAAGGTATTTGAGGTGGGGATTCCATACAGGGGAGCAGTATTCTAGTACAGGCCTAACATATGTGCAAAAGACTTTTATTAGAATGGTTAGGTCTCTAGTAGAAAAAGACAATAGAATCAGTTTGGATATAGCTGATGCTTTTTTAATGGTGTTATCAATGTGTTTGTCAAAGTGGAGAGAAGAATCATTGATTACCCCTAGATCTCGAACTATGTCAACTCTTGTCAACTATTAGCTTGTTGCTATTAATGAAATATTAATGAAAACTTCTTCTATATCCAATCAGTGAGAGAATCTGGCATTTGTCAGGAGTAAGTTGCAACTGCAAAGAGTTTGCAGATGGTGCCTGAGTTGACAAAAGTGCTGGGTAGATCATTTATGAAGAGTATAAATAAGGCTGGCCCTAGAACAGTGGTCCTCAACCTTTTTTTCGCCGCGGACCGGTCAATGCCTGATAATTTTACTTCGGACCGGGGAGGGGGGTGGTGTTTAGTGGAATATTACGTAATAAAATTACAAAAATTAATTATGTAATTTCCTGCACGATTGGAGCCTGGTGAAGTTCAGAAGAAAAGCAAAAAAGATAATAATGAAATTACTTCACTGTAATCACTTAATTAAATTATTAAAAATTATTTTAAATTAAAATTTTAATTTAATTAAAAAGTGTATCCTTTTTTTGGTAAGTTAATCGTTATTCTTAAAATGTTACAAAATCAGACTCAATAATTTTACCGAACACGCTAAGAAAGAGATGGCAGTGGTTGTTCTCAAGCCCTACAAACTATTTTAATTTTTTTAATGAAATGGAAATCATTTATTGTTCCTTGGGCGGCCCGGTACCATTTGATTCACGGACCGAGGGTTGAGAACCACTGCCCTAGAACACTGCCCTGAGGGACTTTATTTTATCAGAAATAAATCCATTAATATTGACTCTTTGTGATCTCAAATTAAGAAAATCCATAAGCCAGCCATTCAGATTATCTCTAAAGCCATAGGTGTATATTTTGTTCATTAGTTTAACATGTGAGACAGAGTCGAACGCCTTACGGAAATCCACGTAGATGATGTCTAAGTTTTGCTTGTTCTGTAAGGCATCAGTCCATTGTTGGGTGCATTCGAGGATGTTAGTAGTGGTTGATCGAGCTGGAATAAAACCATGTTGGCTGCACTCAATTAGGTTGTGGTGTAACAAGTATTTCATAAGAGATTTGTTGATTATTCTTTCCATAGCTCTGCAGCAAATTGATGTAATTGGTCAATAATTTTTAGAAGATATGGTGGGGCCTTTCTTGTGAATGGGTGTCACCAAAGCAATTTTCCATTCCAATTTATGATCCTTGAAGGATGCATCAATTATGCGGGTTAATGGATTATTTAAAGTTATTTTAGCGCCAAAACACATGTTGAAAGTGGTGAAGTTAAAAAAAATTCAAACGTAACAATTAATAATTCTTGCATTCTTAAAATAAACGCAAGTCAAACGTAACAACAATATTTTCTAAGTTCTTATTCCAAAAAGCTCCTAAAATATCTCATTTATTTTCATCCCTCAGGCATTTTTCTAACTATAAACCAATTAAAAGAATTTTTCAGCATTTTTTTACATTATAAAATAATTTTAAACAATAACGTTGCAGTTAAGATTTTTAATGATAATTATAATTTATTGAAAATCTTCAAAAATAATTTTTCCTTTCGATATGAGCATGCATGTACTTTCCAACAGAAGCATTTTCAACAGTTTCAAGTTGAAACAAACAAGGAAGACTCACAAAAATCATTTGAAAACATAAAAATATTTAATCTAAACATAAACAATTGCCATCACAATTTATAACATAACAACTTGTTATTAATAATCACAAATTTTTCAGCAGCTTAATACGTCATTTTTACGTCTTTTATAAATTTGTTTTAAATAATTTTATTTCATCAAAAATATTTACCAACTGTTCAAAGGAATTTGAACTCATTTTGTTTTAGAATTTATGCTTGATATGTCAACATTGTTATTAAAAAGTAATGTTTTCACTTTCGAAATGATATTCAAATTTTAAGAAATATTGACTTCAAAAGGGAAAAATATAGAAGATTATTGCTGTAGTCCAGGCATATAATTGTACAATTACACTGTAAGTCATAAAATCATACATTACACAATTATATTAATAATTAATTCAGCTTAAATCACTTAATTATATAGAAAATCATCACATAATCGCACATTACATAATTACATCGTCACGCCATCTCGTTGCACGCCTCCGCAAAGAATTTGCTTTCAACTTTTAACAAGCTTTATCCTAATAAACTTTAATTATGTTCAATTTGAGCCTGATCTCTGAAATCAAGTAAATGTTTTAAAGAAGAATCTATAATATTACATACAATAGTAATTCAATCATAATAATTATTATTACTAAGACTTAAAATAATCATAAAAATTAATAATATGTATTAGGGCTGCAGATAGATTTAGTTTACTAATATTAGATTATTTTTTAAATCGCGATTAACTAGATCAATTACTTTAATCGCAGTTAACGCACACTTCCATTTTTCATCAAGTTTTATTCGTATAAGTAACTTAGGGCAATATAGTCCGTAGCCAGCCAATTGCTGAAGCATACGAGCCTGTTTATGTTGTCCGGAGACAGGAGACACGTTGCTGTTTACAACCAGATAAACAGTTGTTGCCAAATAAAGAAAACAAACGTTCACATGGCGATGTGGTTGCTGGAGTAACCAGGTATTTCAATGGTAGCTTAGCAACAAGTCCATGTGATGGGGAATTCCGCCACCATTCCAATGTTTCAACTCTACAATGAGCTAAAGCCTTCGTTGCAACAGATGATACTGGAACCTTCGTCAAACCAGTGTTTCCTCATCAGAATCAATGCAATATTAATAGAAGATCCTCGGGTTTTTGCCGTGGTACGCAGCTAAAGCAAACGAATGAAGCGTCTAAGTATTAACAATAGTGTGACCGATGATACCGATGTTACTGTCATTTGCTAATGATGACCAATAATATCCTGTTAATGCTGCACGCTCAGCCTCGTTTAATCTTACTTGAACTTTTTTTATTGTATGTTTTAAGCAAATCATCCACATGCTAATCTTTAATAGGTCTTGATAGCACATAGGACTGGTTATTTGCAGCAATACGTATCACATCTTGTAGTCCTTCATCTATCAACATATTCATGGCAATCCATTTAGCTAGGGCCTTAGTGATTGCATCAAATTTGCCATGATACATTAATTTTGTTTTTTCATTAAACTCCATCACTGTTGGTGAAGGCTTGCAAATGGCAGATGTCATCAATTGATCCTCAGCACTAAATGGGTGTTTGCTTGCAAATGATATGTAAGAGAAGACCTACTGCGATACTTAAACTTATAATAATAATAATTAATAATAATAATAATAATAATAATAATAATAATAATAATAATAATAATAATAATAATAATAATAATAATAATAATAATAATAATAATAATAATAATAATAATAATAATAATAATAATAATAATAATAATAATAATATAATAATAATAATAATAACAATAATAACAATAATAATAATAATAGTAATAGTAATAATCATCATCATCATCATCATCATCGTCAATAATATAATGAATTTATTATATATATATTGCAATGAATATATTGAATATATTCCAATGAAAATTATTACATATAAATTATGCTGAAATGCAATTATTTCATTCAATTCAGCCTCAAATCCATGTTGATTTCCCTGAAATTCTTCAAATAATTGTTGAAATAAAGATAATTTGTTGAATAAATGAAGAAAATTGAATTGAAATTCGACGATTTTAAAACTCTGCTTCGCAAAGGTTAAGAATGATATTTACAATTAAAGTTTGTTATAATATTTATATTAATATGATTACAAATAATTACTTTATTTATTTGAAATTTAGCGTTTCACAAAATGATCGCAAACTTCAATAATGCTAAAAATAAATATTCTGAATACTAATAAATTACTATTTAAAGGGGTGAGGTTTTTGAGTTCAAACCCCCCAAATCACTCAATCACCTTAATTAATTAACCAATTTCGTTGTCAACTGAAAATGTTTCTGTCTAATTTTATTTCCACCTCAATCTATCGAACAACCTCAAGTTGTTTTAAGACCTGCAAAACTCTGCCTCTCAATCGTCGTTTCACAATTTCAAATGAAGGCAAAAGAATGAACAAATGAATGGATGGATGAATTAATGAATAGCTGGACGAATGAATGAATAAATGAATGGCTGGACGAATGAATGAATAAATGAATGAATGGATTAATAAATAAATAAATAAATAAATGAATGAATGAATAAATGAATGGATGACTGAAGGCAATGTTTTTCCACAGAGTCACAATGAGAACCTCATGAGGTGCACCCGAGACTATTTTTAAAAAGCATTTTGAACAACTGCTCATTCTAGATTATTTTTCATTCAATAATTGCAGATTATTATTTTGTGTACAACTTGAAAGGATTTAACAGAATTGAAATATAATAAAATAAGGACGTAATAAGTATAATTATGTAATATTAAGTTTTCAAGAAAATGTTAAAAAGTTATAAATATTCCTTTGAACATTTTAGGGTTTCTAATCATCAAATATTAAAATGTCAATTGGATTACAAGAATTTTATTTAAAAATAAAATGCAACAAAATAAAATTAAAGTAAATTAATGACTTTAAATTTTTTTGAAATGAATTAAGATATCTTTAAATTTAAAATATAATAAAATAGTGAAAGCAAAACTTTCCAAGAAATTCCGTTCAACATCAACTTGTTTTTCGTGGAAATAATTAGATTTAATAAAGAGATTTCAGTTCTAAAATTTTAAACACAAGAGATCAACTTGCAGAATAAACGTTTTAAACACATCATAAGATATAATATTATTATTATTATTATTATTATTATTATTATTGATTATTATTATTATTATTATTATTATTATTATTATTATTATTATTATTATTATTATTATTAGTATTATTATTATTCTTATTATTATTATTATTATTATTATTATTATTATTATTATTATTATTATATTATTATTATTATTATTATTATTATTATTATTTATTATTATTATTATTATTAATTATTATTATTATTATATTATTATTATTATATTATTATTATTATTATTATTATTATTATTATTATTATTATTATTATTATTATTATTATTATTATTATTATTATTATTATTATTATTATTATTATTATTATTATTATTATTATATTATTATTATTATTATTATTATTATTATTATTATTATTATTATTATTATTATTATTATTATTATTATTATTATTATTATTATTATTGATGATCATCATCATCATTTCTTTCAGAGATATTCTACCTCGTATAAATAAGCTTGTTTCATTTAAGACCAGGAGAAGGCCCTTTGCATCTCAATGTGACGTCACGAACATCATCATCATCATAATCATCATCAACAACATGCACGAACCTAATTCCTTGCCCGCAGAGGATTCCTCATCAACACCGATATTTTCCTTATCATCATCATCATCATCATCATCGCATTCCAACTCATCCACGTGGCCACCAGGGGATGGTGGTTGGACGGGTGAACCCCAGTGGCACGTGTTCGTCTTGTTGTTTTTGGTGGCCGCTGGTGTGGTTGGCAACAGTTTGGTTTGCGTTGCTGTCTGCGTCGAAAAGAAGCTGCAAAACGTCACAAATTACTTTTTGGTTTCCCTGGCCATCGCTGATCTTCTCGTGTCTGTCGTGGTCATGCCCTGCTGCATCGTCCAAGAATTTGTCGGTAATTTTACGCCATTACTTTTTACATTTTTATTCATTTCGTTATTTTGAAAAATCGTTGCTGTAAAAAAAAGTCAAATCGACGGTTTTCCACCCTGTTTATGAAAAATTTAGGCCATTTCTAACGCTTAGAATTTTTGTGAGTTTTTGAAATTCTTGCACTGAAATTTTCAGAAAAATAAGAAACATTTTCTTGAAAAATAACTCGAAGCATTACGAGGAAATGCGAGGATTTCGTGTGATGTTTGCACAATCCACCCTGGTTCCCACGAAATTCAAGTTCAAATAAGTCATTTTTAAGCCAATTAAATGTTTCGTGAAATTTTTTAATAAATGCAAGACTCCTTCCCAGGAAGCATGAAGCAACAACTGAATCAATGCATTTTTTTGTGAATCGACAACTGATTTAATGCACTGCTTGGTGAATCGAGAACTGAATCGGTGCATTGCTCGGTTAATCAATCTCCCCCTGTAAGAGTGTCGATTAAAAATAAAACATTCCAATAAAGTTGTTATTAAATGACAGAATTATTCCGATTGTAGAATGAATGTAATATATAAGTAATGCAGTATAACTTATTATATAAAGAAATATTATGTATTATAAAATAAAGTAATGTATGGATGAATATAGCATAATACAAAATAGAGTATTATTGTACAACATAAAATAAAAAAGTACCTGATTTCATTCCCTCTTCAGGTCACTGGCCTCTCGGTGTGGCCTTGTGCAACACATGGTTGGTGGCTGACGTGACCCTGTGCACATCGTCCATCATGCACATGTGCACCATATCCATGGACAGATATCTGGGAGTCAAGTTCCCTTTAAAGATGAGAAACAGGTCAAAGTTCATCGTCGGAGTTAAGGTCATTTTGGTGTGGCTCTTCTCTTTAACTCTTGCCAGTCCATTAGTGTTCATCGGTAAGGATACACATCAACGAATCAATTAACTTTAATTTTTATTTAAAAAAATACTTTTCAGTGCACAGCTGCACATCGTCAGAATGTTTTGTTCAGTATTATTACAATTAGATTATTACATTGTTATTGTAATTACTAAAATAAAATTAACTCAAACATATAACCCTAACCCTAACCAAACATAGATTGAGACGAATATTTGAAATTTGAAGATTAAAATTCAAGAAGTATTCTAAGAAACGATCTTTTGTTTATTTTCTTAATTAAAAAGGAATGAGTAATTCCCTGGAGATCTTAAACTCGGATGGTCAGTGCGGCATCTTCAATCCTTACTTTCTGATTTACGGGTCCCTCGTGGCATTCTTCGTACCCTTCATGATCATGTTGATCACTTACACGCTCACCATCCGCCTGCTGAGCAAGAGAGCAAGAACGCTCAAATCCACTTGGAACGACTCCTGCATGGTTCGCTCCGTTGGAAGGAAAAAGATAAGGTCAAGGTCGAGAAAGTGGGTCAGTTTGAACAGCACCACTGAAAGCTCAACTGAGAATGAAACTATTAACAGTACCAAACTCCACCGAACTGGGAAACGTTCCAGAATTTACGGATTCAGTAGGATGCAACGTGAGGTTGGTGACCATTTGCTTGGTGAGTTTGAAATCATTTTCACTCAAAAATAATGCAGATGTTTGCCAACCATTATCGATGATGGCATTTCATAGTAGCCTAACATTAGCATAAATTACAGAAGAATCACCTTTTACCACTAATGCCAATTTTTTTTCTCTTTTATAAAACAGATGGCTGAGGAAAAATAAAATGAATGAATTAAATGTGATGGATCGCACTGACATGTTGAAAAATTTTTCGTGAATCGGAAATAATAGCCTTCAGCAATGAAATTCATCTGGATTTTGATTTAAAACCGAAATAATGCTGTCGTCAGAAATGTGTGCAAAGTGGAAATTCATTGCAGTCCAAAAGAAAAAGATAAATTATTACTTGGAATTTCCATTTGAAATGCAATCATTAAGCACTCCCAAATATTGCACACTGCACTTTCTAAAAAATGTTTTATATGCCAAAAAATTTTAAAAACAAAGTTTTAAATTTTTCTTAAGCTTATCAAATTAATGTTATCTCCGACGCCAATAAAATTTATCGTTTTAATTTTAGTTCGTTTTTTAAACGCGAAATCAATTGAAATCAAAATGACAACAAAAACGAAACATTTCTATGTCAAATTTTGAGGCAGCAATTAAATTTTATCTCGTTTTAATTGCTTATTATTTTAGAAGTTTTAAATGAAGAATTCATTCATCCTTTAGTTCATTCATTCGTCGGCTCGTTCGTTCATTCATTCATCAATTCATTCATTTTTAAGGTTAGAAAAATAGAAGGTTCCAATGTCAAGTTACATTCGTGGTCCTCAAATACCACCATCGAGCAGTGCTCGAATTAAAAAATATCCATTTGATTTTAGGCTGAAATAAATGCAGATCCGAGGCACACAAAGTCCTCCGAATCTGATGGTCACAGCTACGGAAGCACCGAGGATCTGAGGTCTCTGAGAAGGCGAACAAAACGAAGTTTGAGGAGGGTTTTGATTGAACCGATGATCAGAAACAAGATGAAATGTCGACCTCCCAGCTTCAGAAAAGACGACAACAAAACAAGAAACTGTTCGAGTTCTGCGGATTCCGAGCTTCAAACTTCAGGAATTTCAACAAACGTTCGCACTTTTGGCTCGAAATCTTTGAGAAGAGGAAGTTTGAGGTGCACGAGATGCTTCGACGGTTTGGATTGTCAAGCGTTTCACGGAAACTGCAGAGGAGTTCAGAGCATCTTCAAGCGTCACAACTCCAGGAACTCTGCACCTCCGTCCTACACCAATCTCGCCTCAAACTTTTCAAAAGCACTTCCGATGTCTTTTAAGCACGGGAAAGATAAAAATCAAATAAAAGCCGACATTTTGACGGCCGGGAAGTGTTGCCAATTGAAGAACTTGTTGAGACCGACTCTTTCGCTCGACACGACACGCATTCACTACGAAATGTACAGAAGTTCCGAAGATTCTGATCCTTTTGAGTTGATAAAAGATGGAAATGAGGCGCGGAAGCATTCCAAATTTGAGGAAACACTTCAGAATACCACCATTCTCATGAACAGAAAGTCACCAATATGTGATAGTGTCAGGTATTGCAATTATTGCTCGATCATGCTTCTCGTAATTCTGCATTATGCAAATATTATTATGAACATTTTATTATTATAATAATAATTAATGTTAAAATAACAACAATTAATTTCTCTTGGGAGAAAAATCAATCACGTTTAAGCCTTTCTTTATTTTAGAAAGCTTTCAGAGAATCGTTTTTATTAAAATGAATTTTAATGAATTTGCTTTTAAAGTGATTTTTATTTTACCGAAATGTGACATTTCTGGATAAACTAACTTTAAAATGACTTTTAAAAGTTAATGAATTACAAGTGATTTTTATGATATTTGTACATTTTTATGAACATTTATTTTGTAATTTACAAGTTATAAATAATTCCAGCTTTGACAAAAACATGGATTCTCCTCTGCACTCGTTCATCGAAAGATTCCTCGTTTCTCGTGAAGCAGGAAAACAGGGGCAGATGAATTCAGTTAGGACCGAAAAAAAGGCGGTAAAAGTTTTGGGCGCCATGTTCTGCTTCTTCTTTCTGTGCTGGTCTTCATTCTTCGTCATGAACATCCTCATTGGAATCTGTCGTAATTGCAGGTTAACTAAATTAATAAATAACTACTAAATAAATAACATAAACTAACAAAGAATTATATAAGTAATTAATTAAACTACTGATAAATATATAATTAAATGGATCGTTTCATTCATGTAACTTTCTTTTATCAATCACATGATTAAGAATCTCCGCGGATTTAAAGCGGATCAAAACATCTCATTCAGTAAAGTCCAAATCATCTCAGTTATGCAAACGGACTATAATCAAATAAATAAATAAATAAAATCTCATTCAGTAAGAATGTAAATTGCTAACATGACTGAATGTCAAGTAATTAATTATTTAAACGCCTTTAACAGATTCAACTCGGTATTGTTCAAATGTTTCCTGTGGCTGGGTTACAGCTCGAGCATAGTCAATCCCATCATCTACACAATTTTCAACAAAGCTTTCAAGCAAACCTTCCAATCTCTGCTCACCTGTTCAACGAAATGCTTTCTTTACAAAAGCTCTTCCTCTTCTTCATCTGCTTCGTGTTCTTGTTTCCCGCCGAAAACTGCCGTTGGTCCGTTCGTCGACCCCGTCCACAGGCGAAGCACAACGACGACGACAACATCGTCGTCCAACTGCAGACGACTCAGCACCAGGAAAAGCATCGCCATCAGTTTCAGCGAAGAATGGCTCGACAAGCATCACGTGAGGATGAGCTGCAACAACTAATCATAATTACGTCAACCACTGCAACAACTAATCATAATTACGTCAGCAACTGCAACAACTAATCATAATTACTTCAACAACTGCAACAACTAATCATAATTACTTCAACAACTGCAACAACTTATCATAATTACTTCAACAACTGCAACAACTAATCATAATTACTTCAACAACTGCAACAACTAATCATAATTACTTCAACAACTAATCATTAACGACTTCAGTCTCCAAAACATTTTCCTCTCCGTGAAGAGTAAAATGAATTCGTTTCCGTGGAGACCAGGTGAAAAGAAGCGGGAAGAAAAAAACGAAGTGTGATCAAATAAATGATGACTTTGCACACGACGGTATTCATCTCGATGCGTTGTATCAGCATTTATTTCAATGCGTTGTATCAGCATTCATTTTAATGCGTTGTATCAACATTCATTTCAATGCATTGTATCAACATTCATTTCAATGCGTTGTATCGTCATTCATTTCAATGCATTGTATCAACATTCAATAAAAATGAGTTACGAAGCTGAGTTTAGGGGTCATTGTGCGATTGCTATTATTATTATTATTATTATTATTATTATTATTATTATTATTATTATTATTATTATTATTATATTATTATTATTATTATTATTATTATTATTATTATTATTATTATTATTATTATTATTATTATTATTATTATTGTTGTTATTATTATTATTATTATTATTATTACTATTATTATTATTAATAATATTATTATTTATAATAAATTATTTTATAATAATGTTATTATTATTATTGCTATTGTTATTATTATTGTTATTATTATTATTATATTATTATTATTATTATTACTATTATTATTGTTATTATTATTTATAATAAGATTTTTATTATTATTATTATAAGTTGTAATTATTATATGCTGTTATTATTATTATAGGTTGTTATTTTATTGTATTACATTGGTTATATTTCCTGATCGAATCTTTCGACGATTTACAACTTAAGATAAAATTTTGGCCCACTTTCTGATTGAGTCAAAAGCAGAGCATGTGTTTAATGTTTTCGAGGCGAAGATTATTTCTCAGCGAAATTTGTTTTTGTTTTTTTTTTTTTGAGATGGTTCGAGTTGAAACAAATAAAGAAAAGAAAAAAGTAATCGATAAGCTCATAATGATCAAATGACAAAGTAACTCATAGTGATTAATTAACAAAACAAGTCGTGGAATCTATAACCACGCTCAGTCGATGTCAAAACATCGCTTGTGATTCCAGATGAAATGTTAAAGACCTCGTGATGTCCTCGTGATGCTGGAAATTTTTGAGAGTTTGTACTCAGTGGACTCAATGGAGATAAACTACTTCCACAAACACCGCCTATCAAGTATTCTTTCTATTCAGATATTGAGACGAGATGGACTTTTGAAAATGAATGTCTCGAGACAGATCTAGAGAAGATTTAAAAGGAAGTATTCAGAACTGGTAAGAGTGTATATGTGTGTATTTTATTAACGTCCATTTCATAACAAACTGATAGGAACAATGCTGAACGCAGGTCGATGGCTCAGCCAGGGTTTTGAAATCGATCGGGGCAAATCCGTGTGTTTACCTAAATGTTGTAGCAGTAAAGTATAGTACGGGTGGTTTAGCGACAATTAATTTTACAATAAGAACAATTTATTAAATTAATTAAGATTAGGTTATTACACATATCCAGGTCTTTTTAATTACTATAAATAATTGCCGTCTTAGGTTATGTTATTACTTTTTATCGATAGCAATTTCACATTCAGTGACGCGGTCCCCTTGTGTCTGAGGCGTCCCCCCGGAGACGAGAGAATCAAAAAGGAAGTCATCTCATCACGGATGATCACGCTCATCAAGCTCCAAAGATACGCTCCTGCTCCAACGCCAACTTAGTTAATACTTTTTTGTTATTGCGAATATTAATGTAATTATGCAAAAGTTTGCATAAATTTTATATTTCTCTAAGTTTTATTGGAATCAGATCAAACAGTCGATCTTCTCGTCTTCTCAAAATGACATAAGCCAAGGTCTTAGCTATCTGGCATTTCCTAATCTTCAGCATCTTATGTAGCTTAAGTAGTGGCTGAAAAAGGAATCTGCTTTAATTGAGTCCAATGGAATAGCTTTTTAAAGTAATATTTTTATTTTTAACAGCAATTCTGATTTTCTAGCAATATTAATTCGCCCCAATGCATTAACCAAATTATATCCTAATTTAATCCTAATTCAAAATATTACTTTTTGTTAAATTATTTTTTAAACAATAAATGCTTTCCATTTATTTGAAATTAGAAAGAAATTAGCTTCAGTTTTGTTGCGAACTATAAATAAGCAATTAAGTTGGAAATCTACTTTTAATATCCCGGGCTTTCCCGATTATTAGTACGATTTGAATGCGATTTTTATTATGTCGCTTGAACTACGAGAGCTACTTAAAGTCTGTGCAAACGCAGACACGGATAAAGCCTCTGATCGAAAAGTATTTTGGCTTGACATTGCTTAGTTAAACATGTTTTTTATATTGCTTAACAATAACATAACGGTAACATGTATTGTCATATAACGCAATTGTCTTTTTAAAGAAATGGTCAGAACAAATAAAGGCTATGCTGGATAGAAAGGCAATATGTTTCAAGTTGCACAACGGAGAAGGAGGACAATGTTGCTGGGATGTAATATTTAAGGTGAAATTCGTTTCATTAAACCAGTCCAATTGGAAAGTCCTAACGATATTATCAACTGTTTTAGTATGCTGTGCGCATATTTCAAAAAGACCATTTGGCTGCCTGTAAATCCAAATCAGGAAAATCAAATAAAAGGACACATGATAATCTTTTCCTTATAAAAACTGTTTTGAAGAATTCTTCAACTGGTAAGCAATAATTTGTTTAATTGCCAGTGCAGGTGATTGTGAACTAATGTTAATGTTTTAAAACAGATGGACAAATACGATTAAAACCTGGAAGTGTTATCAAGCTTTTAAACAAATTCCTCACTGTCGATGACACCAAGGAGATGTATGCCCAAGACTTTTTGAGTTGTGTTTTCAAATACTTTCTGAGCCTGAAAGAAGCTTGGATAAACTTGGATCACAAGCTGGCTATAGGTGGTTGAGTAATTAAATTTAATTTTGCAGTTTTTTCTTTCTGTGTTGTATTTGCCTTGCGTGTCGTATTAGGATGGGAAGGCACTTTTGAATTTGTCTGCCGTCCACTTTATGTAACATCCCATACTCGGTACAGGCCGGGTTTCTCACAAGATCCCCAATTCGCCTGTTGATGGGATATGGGATGAAGTAATATTCTGTAATTTATTGAAATGCTATTCAGAACTACTTGGACATCTAAAGGACATAATGGCTGAGCAACAATCAGGAATCTCATTTGATCAGTTGAGTATCAGTCGATATCTCTGCACGTGCGTCGAACATGTCATCAATTCGAAGACTGGACTGCCAGGAGATTTTGCAAGTCAAAGCAATGTTTTCTTCAAGCTGCTCAGAAGCTCAGTGTTGGTTTTAAGATGCCCATTTTTGGTATTTATAACTGTGAAGAAATATTCACTAACTGCTAATTTGGTGGATGACGGTGAATACTTGGGTAATGACTTATAAGTTTACTTCTATTGAAACAGAATTTCTGGGAGTTCGGTTGAGTTGTGCGAGCACCTGCTGAGGATTTTAAACCTCGTGGTGACCTCTTGGTTCCTTGATTCGAGGAATTTCTTCTGCCAACAAGGAGAAGAGGTTTTTCTTTCCCTGCTCAACCTTTGGAAGAGAAGACCTCAGGAGAAGCTAAAAGTGGGTATCATCATATGTATCAAAGCATTATCATACTTTATTCCTGATACATCCTTGCTAATTTGTTATTTAAAAGTATGGCAGCTTCACAAACAAATCCTAATTAGAAATTATTGTTTCTATTTTCATAGATTCAGTTGGCCATGTTTTATCGAATGCAAATTCTTTTGCATCATCCTTGTGGAGTGATTAAAGAAGAGAGCGGAGCTTATTATGCAACAGATTTAGAGGAATGGAAGGTGAGGTCCGCTTTGGTTGATTTGAAAGTCGATGGAATAATATTCGAGGTCGATAATATAATATCAAACAATATTCAAGGTGTGCTTATTTTTAGAATATGCTCAAAGAATTGTTACATGTTCTGGTCTACAGTCTCAATGAGACCACAAATAGAGGAAGATTTTCTTCAAGGTGATCATTTGTTTTAATTAAACTCACAAATTGGTTATGGAATGGTATTATGGTCTTGAAATATCATTATGGCTTTGGGATGTTATGGTGATCAGACTGGTGGTTTATGTTAACAAATATGCTTAATTTTATGGTTCGACAAATACATCAGGCTCATGTAATCTGAGCACAATTTTTCGGCACATTGCATTTCCATAAATTCTTAGGTCCTCCGTTAAATGAAGTTTCTTGCAATATTCTGATTTTCATAACCAATTGTTGCAGCAATTCAGAGTCTTCCGAAGAATTGAACTGCGCTTTTGTTGACCTCGTTTCTGAACTCCTGTTCATTGTGAGATTTTGAACATTTTGCAGTTTGTTTATGTGCTGACATTTAATGTCTTCTTACACAGCTTGAAGGTTTAGGTGGGGAATTCTTCTTGGAGGGTGATGTTCCATGCCCCACTGTAGAAGGCACATGCCCTCCTTTGGCCAAGAGAAGGAAAGTCACTGGAAACATAAGAATCTGGGATTGGATACATGGCACCATAAAATCAAATCCTTCCAAAGCTTTCTCATGGTTTGATACTTTGATATGTTAAAACCTTTATCTAACTGATGCTCATGATTACATACATCACTTTGTAAATGCAATGTTATTGCTCTCAATTGAATTTTCTAGTCTTAGATTTGTTGCCAAATTTTAAATCTAGGACAGAAATCCTGCATTCTCTGATATCAAAGTACCCCACAGTTATACCACCTGAAGATTTGATCACTTTTGCTGAAGACTTCATTTTGCTTTTGCATGAAGACAAGAGAGCCTGTCTTTTTGAAAATACATTAAAATGCCTGAGCACGATCATCACCACCCTTCATAAAAGCCATGGTGACACATTGAAAAAGTTGAATTTGGTCAAAAATTTAACACAATTGGTTGAAAGGTTACAGTTGTTTTAATGCTCTGCTTTAGGTCGTACGTCCTACACTCATGGATTGAATTTTTATCTTCAGTTTGATTACTGCCAGACGTGCCGTAGATCAGAGCTTCGTGCTTTTGACTCGTCTGTTAGAATTTGGATTGTACACTCCCTCGGAAGATTTGTGGATGCTGTTTAGGCACGACTTCATCAAGCCTTCGTCATCATCTTTGAATTTTATTCTTTCGTTTCTTGCAAATTGCATTCAAACCTCGGACTTCTCGTTCGGACACAGGAGCTTGAGGCTTTTGTTGATCAGATGGTTGCTTCCGGAGAACGAGATAATCGGAGAAGGTAAGGATGGCCTTCTAAAATGTTTACTGATGAACACTTTATTTAGACTCTATTTATTTAATAGAATGTTCAACTCCCAGCATGGCTTCATTTGGTGTTCTCACAACTGAGAATTTTCCAAACTTGAAGTTAGCAGCCTCTACACTTTCAATGATCTGCATGACCAAGCCAAAGCTGTGTTATTTGAATGCACGCTCATCAGATCTTGTTTCTAAGGATTCTTTCCCATACCAACATCTCTATGATTCATTTACAGAGAAAAGTTTACAAGCTGCTGGGAAATTGCTGCTTATGACATCTTTAAATAATTTTGAATTAGGATTTTTGGAAAATACAGCCTTAGAATCCAGATTAGAAGTTCATCAATCCGATGATTTGACAAATGTCTCATTGCTGCCTTCTATGAATAAGGATGTTTTTGAAATACTTCTGAGAGACCTGCAACACTTTTCATTACTGGGATGTAATTTAGAGGTAAAATATTCTTCCTAAAAATAAAAACTCATTATATATTTTCATCGATTATTATTTAGTTGCAGCAACTTGAAAAGCAAACAATGATGTGCTGCTTGGCACTGGAATTTCTGTTTGTAAGTCACAAGGAGTGGAAATGCCCATTGAGTGATGCCAAGTTTTTTCAAATAATTGAGAGATTAAAAGTTTGTTAGAAACTGATTCTGTTACTCAACAATGTTGATGCTATTAATTAATAAGTTGTCAATTTTTTTAAGGTATCATTCCAGAAGCTATTTGAAAATATGTCTGCCTATTTTTTGCACTCCAATTTACCTGAAGCAAAAAACATAGTAAAAGCCCTTTTGGGATTACTCGAAGGATGTGCACGATCAGCAGAATCGGATTGTGCAAAGTTGTTGAGAAAAATTTTACCTTCAGGATTTCCTGATTTCTTCCTTAAACTGATTAAAAGTCAAAGCACTGCAATGACTGGAGACAAGGAGGATCACGATGATGACGACGACCTATTTGAATGCACAACTCCTATGCCAAGTCAGTCCTATAGAGAAATAAATGACTTTTTTGATAACTCCCAACAGGAATCATCAAATAGTTCCATGCCATCTGTTGGATTACATCCTTCTTCTCAGAGAGCAACTGAGGATGACCAAATCCGAATTGCCATGACTCAATGGCTTTGTGCCTGGATGAGCTTGTATGCGGACGATAATTCTTACACCATAAGTGAACTGCTTAGCTTGTCTTCCACTTGCGATTCGATGCAAACGAAGCACGGGATCGTTGCCGCTCTGACGTCCGTTCCTCGACTGGAAGATGATGTTATTAACCAAATTGTAGACTTGATCAGATCTCTCTCAGAGAAAAGTTCAAGCAAAGATCAGGGAGCCATAAAAGTCATCTTCAACCTTTTGATATCAATCTCTCCACATCTCAGTGGGGAAGCTCTCCAATGTGTCTCAAACATTATTTCATATTATTGGAGGATCATCCAAGATAATTATAATGAACAAACTTGCCTCTCTCTTGTTGCTTGCACACTTGCACTCTTAAAAAATATTACATTTAGGAACAATGATTTGGGAGATCAATCGTTATCCGTGTGCAATTATGTTTGCATGCTGATGAAGAAAAACAAATTCATTTTTAGAATTTTGGCAGTTCACATAATTCCAAGTCTTTTTGGAAGTTTTGAGAGCTTTGAGACACAGATCTATTCCTTGTCAAAATCAGAGCAACAAAAAATATTTCAATCACTGGAAACAGTAATTTCTGAATTGCTCGAAGATGGAAGCATTCCCATTAGCTCATTTTTACATTGTTTAATAGCTATTTGGAAAAGTTCTCTGGTCTGCCAAAAGAAAGTTATTCAGTTTTTACTTAGAATCAGGAAGCATTACCCATCAATGTCTCTACCTTCATTTCACAAGATATTGAGTCACCTAGCAGAGGTTGAAGGGAACAGCAATCAGAAAGCATTTGTAACCAAACAACTCCTTCACGTGGTTAAGTTTTGGTTGGAAACAGGATACAGTATTAAAGACTTTCCCTTCCAAATTTTGTTGTCTGCAGATATTGCTCAGTTTCTCAGAACCTATAGCAAAATGATTATTCCAGACCTTGCAGCTAATACTAAGCATCATTCAGAACTTGAAGAAGTGAGTTTAATTTTGGGGAAAAATAAAAAGGAATTAATTACGGAGAATCTACCCGAAATTCTCATTCTCTTGCTACCATTCTTGGCTGCTTTTGAATACAGATCTGATAAATATTCTCAATCCAAAGTAGAAGATGCATTGGAATGCTGCAAAAGGTTGCCTGGTGTAAAGAACTTTAAAAGTTCATTACAGGAGAATTTGATTAAAATAATCCAAGGAATATTTTTATCCTATTACGATATTGATGAAATGAATCTTATAATTGAAAAGGGTTTGGGTGGAGACAGTAATTATCCAGAACCAGACAGTCTGCATTTCAATAAATCCATTGTACTACTGATAATTAATTATTTGATGTCTTTGTGTAAAGCCTCAAATTTTGCGCAGTTAATAAGCATGGTTCCTGATGGCTTGCAGATTGTGGTAGTAGAGATAACTAGTGCATTTCACGAACAAACATCCATTTTCGAAAAACTTAGGAATGCTATGTCATTGGAGTTGTTAACATCTCTCTTGATTCCAAATCTAAAACTTATTTCTGATAATTCACTTCCATTTCTCATCCAACATATCTTCACATTTTCTACGAATTTCCTCCATTCGGCAATGGCGAAGATGTCAACCGATGCCTTCAAAGGGAGGCAGATCTTAGAAATGGACCAGATTGTGAGAATTGTGTGCAACACGTTCTCGTCTTTCTTCAGAGCTTCTGCCAATGTCTCTCCTCGAGAAGTAATTTATTATCTGCCACTGATTGTTTCTTCTGCGGTTGACCTAGTCAGAAGTCGCGGAAGCTGGAGCAACGTGGGCCTTGAAATACTAAAGCTCCTGTACTGCCAAATAGGAGGAGAAATAACTGAGGCTCTCAAAAAATTGGATCCTCTTCCAGCAACCATTATTGAACATCTTGGTCTGAATGCTTGTCATGAAGTCAACATGAACTTGAAAGAGGTGGTTGAAAAGTTTTTGGTAACTGGTGTGTATTTCAAAGAAGCTTCTGATGTAGGGGAGGTCATTTTGAACAGACATCACGGGGTCGAAGGCCTTCTCACGAGCATTAGAACAAATTTGTGTGACCTACCTCAATTTGTTTCTGATATCAAAAGTGATGCGATGGAGTCGTCAGTCAATCGATACACAGATTTTCTGTATTTGTTCAATTTGATGAAAACTCAGTTTGAGATGTTGCTTGAAAGAGGAGATTATGACGATGCAGAATTGTTGAATATTGCCTCGTGTCTGGGCTTATTGGGTCCCATAAATTTTGATCATGCCTTGGAGATAGAACAGGTTTTGAATGCTGAAGAATTTCCTTTAATGTCTTTAAATGATGAGATTTCCTTGCATTGCACCATCATCAAAAGATATCTATCTAAGTACCTGGTCGATCAACGAACTGAAGTTGTAAGGACGACATGCAATGTACTGAAACATCTTCTCCAATGTGAAAAAGGAAGAAATGCTCTTAGAAAATTGGAGGAAACTGAAGGGAACAACAGCAGAATCTTTAAAACTTTACATCCTTTCATGCATGGAAAAAAAGATGAGTTACAAATTGCAGTCACATGTGACCTGGTGAGTTTACTCAGTAGTGATGACATGTGGAAAGGCTTTAAAGCTTCCAGTCAAGCATTTGTTCTGAACTTAGTGTCTTCGACTGAATTCGTCTGCGATGAGTTTCTCAATTTGCTGGGTCCGATCTGCAAGCTGAAGGTTGGGTTGTCTCGGTTTCTGTTACCATATTTGGTTCACAAAATACTAGCGATTCCTGGTACAAGTTTGGTCGACCGCATTTCAAATCACTTCGAAATGATTATTTCTGATTTTGTGGAAAGAAATGATTCGAGCGTTGAGACTATTGAGGACATCCTACATGTATTCCAATATTTGAGATCCAAGCCTAAAGATAAAGGTACAGCATGGGACAGTAACTTCTGGTTGAAAATTGACTTTTTGCTGTTGGCTCAAGCTTCTTTGAAAAAGAACAAATTCTATTCGGCACTTTTGTTTTCCGAGCTTCATTGCCTTCACACCGCTGACATTGGCCATAAAGAGATTCAAAGTGTGTGGATGGAGGCTTACAACAAAATCGACGACATCGATTCCATTCACGGTTGCGGCAATCACGTGCTGCTGGAGCCGTGCAACAGAATGAAAATGTTAGAAAGAAATAAAGAGTGGAACAAGTCACTTGTCTTGTCTGATATGCATCTGACACACAACACTTTGGCCAACTGCCCCCAGAGCACATTAAGTCATGCTAGTATTTCTCTGATGAAGTCCCTCCAAAAACTGAGTTGTCACTATTTGTTGGATTTTAGTCTCTCGAAGTATCGAGAGTTCCGAGTACCCGAAGACGTGAAAGAGATGCAATACCGAGCCGCATGGGAAATGAGCAACTGGGACCTCAGTGTGATAGAGAACTTGAATGAGAAGTCTGGATATCATGAATTGATTTATGGAAGCTTGAAGGCACTGAAGGACCAAAACTTTCCTTTGCTGGAATTCCATGTTGGCTCTGCCAGGAAAAACTTGGTAAATTCTGTTGTGACAAACGAGTATGAAGGGATGTGTATGGCATCACTAAAACCAATTCTAGCAAAATTAAGGTGTCTTTCTGAACTGGAAGAACTAGCAAATGTTTTGAAGGAGAAGCCTGTATTGATTGAAGAAGTATTGACTAGGTGGCATTCAGAAAGGTACTCCAACAATTTTGATGATATTGAACTGTTACTGAAGCAGAGATGTGTTGTTTCACAATTAATCCAAGCTCCAGTAGTTCCGTCGATTGCTTTCTCTCAGATCTGCACCCCGTTGTCTTGTGCTTCCAGCTTGTCAAATGATGGAATTTATCACAACCATGTGGAACAAATCATTCTTCAGCTTTCAAAGCATGCTCTGAAAGCAGGCAGGCTTGAGTTGGCTGAAAAATCAATTATGATGATGAAAGAAATGTCACCAGAGATAGAAAATCTTTCTGCCATTCAAGACTGGCAGCTGGAAGAGGCAAAGATTTTCTGGGCACGAGGCGAACTGGATATGGCAAAGTATTTGATCAAACGACTCGTAGACAGACAAGAGAATTCCAATTTGGGTGCAAAGTGTCTGCTCCTGTACGGAGACATCCTCGTCGAAACGCAATCTGAGACTCCGACCGTGATAATGGAATCTCTCTACAAGAAGGCTGTTAAAATGCTGGGCGAGGAAGTGACGACATCGGAAACATCTGTCGACGCTTTCTACTCGCTTGCCTCGTATGCAGATGCTCAATATAAAATTAAGGTCGAGTTCATGGAATCTCCCACCCACGACGACAAATTGGAACTGATGAGGCAGGCAAGAGAGGAGATATCAAAAATGAAAGCGAAAAATCAAACCGACGTGAAGATGAGATATTTGAAAACTTTGGAGAAACAGTTGAAAATTGATGACAATGAAATGCAGCAGTTGAACAGTGACTGCAAGCAATTTCTTATTTATTCTCTTGAAAACTATCTCAAGTGTTTACAGAGGAGTCCAAAATACGATTCGAGCATGTATCGGCTGATTTCACTCTGGTTCAATAATCTCGATGATAGCGAGGTCAATGAAGTATTGGCAAGATATGCACTTCAAGTATCTTCTCACAAATTTCTTCCACTAATGTACCAGCTAGCAGCACGAATGAATCTCTCCAATGGTTTGTTCCAAACCACTCTCGTGAATGTCGTGGCGAATGCGGCAACGGACCACCCGCACCACGTTTTGCCAATAATATTGTCCCTTGCTCATGCCAACCTCGATGAGTCACTGACCAAAAATATCAGGAGAAGCACGAGCAGGAATTTGGGTAACAACCAGAACGAAGTACCTGACGAGGAGCGCATGGTTGCTGCCCAGAATCTTATTGCTAGATTAAAGACGAAGGTTCCAAATCACATCAAACTTCTGACCAATCAGATGGAATTATTAAGCAGGGCATATATCGAGCTGGCTAATTGGAATGTGGACAGTTACAAGGGAGAAACGAGAGCTATCAAGTTTCCGAGCAGCACGACCCTCCTGCAGATGAGTCATCATCCCTCTGTTGCCGTGGCAACTATGGAAATTCCTGTCTCTCCGAGTGGAAAATATAATGAAATCGTTCACGTGCTTAAAGTAGAAAACACATTTTCACTGGCGGGAGGTATAAACCTTCCGAAGATAATCACGTGCAGGTGCTCGGACGGTGTCAATAGGAAACAGCTCGTTAAGGGTAAAGATGACTTGAGGCAGGATGCAGTTATGCAGCAAGTTTTTAATTCTGTTAACGGCTTCTTGAAGAGAGACGACGAGACCAGAAAGAGGAACCTGCGAATCAGAACTTACAAGGTCGTGCCTTTGTCTCAGAGGAGCGGGTTGCTCGAATGGTGCGCGGACACCGAACCCCTCGGCGATTATTTATGTAATCCCGTAACAGGGGCTCACCAAAGATACAGACCTCAAGATTTGAAACCCATCGACTGCAGGAAGCAGATGAACATGGTCCACGGCACAACGGATGAAAACCAAAAGCTTGCCACTTACTTGAACATCTGCAAAAGATTCCAGCCTGTATTCAGGCATTTCTTTATGGAAAAATTTCTTGATGCAACTAAATGGTTCCAGAAGAGGCTGGCATATACCAGAAGTGTTGCTACTACCTCTATTGGTAATTTGCTTAATGTTCTATTTTCTTAATTCATCCAGTATTTAGATTAACAAACTTTGGCCTAGTCAGTGTGGTATAATACAAAAATTAATTGATTCAATGTTCATTCTCTGTGCTTATAACCTTGAGATTTGTATACTGATTTTTTTATTATTCTAATTTCGTGACTCCAAATATAATTACCTGAAAACAGTTTCAATAACCTTAAAATTTGACTGAAAATTCTAAAAATGGAATTTTTGTTTAATATTTGCAACAGTCGGTTACATGCTCGGCCTGGGGGACAGACATGTCCAAAACATCCTGGTAGATGTGAAGTTGGCCGAACTGATACACATCGATTTTGGAGTTGCCTTTGAACAAGGTTGGAACCTTCCAACTCCGGAGACCGTCCCATTCAGACTCACAAGAGACCTGGTGGACGGAATGGGGGTCACGGGGGTTGAGGGAGTCTTCAGGAGGTTTGGTGCATTATTCCATCGCTTATTATTAATTATTATTATTATTATTATATTACTTATTTACTATTAATTATTGTTATTCTATCACTTATCCATATTATTATTAATTATTATTTTATTACTTCATAATTGACCATGCATTAACTTAAAACTTGCTTAAAGGTGCTGTGAGAAAACAATGATGGCAATGAGAGCCAATAGAGAGGTGCTAATGACTATAATAGAGGTCTTTCTCTACGATCCCCTTTACGATTGGGCCATGTCTCCTACGAAAGCTTTTCAAGTCCAAAACAGACACAATCTCACTCTGGATTCCACAGAATCTTCAGAGAACGACATACTTACTGGAAAATCGGGTTGGTTACAAAGTTTTGAAGTTTTTAGCAATGAAATGTTTTATTTCTGCAAATGGGAATAATTAATCCAAGTAATGTAAGATTAAAATTCTTACTGAAACTAAGAGTTGTCATTATGATATATTGTGCCAATCTCTTGTAGATAACAGCCATTTGAACAAAGTGGCAAAGAGGGTGCTCTTGAGACTGAATCAAAAGTTGTGTGGCTTTGAAGGAAGCATCCAACTGAGTGTGGAAGGACACGTCAGCCGCTTGATCCTGCAAGCCACTGATCCAAAGAATTTGAGTCGCCTCTTTCCAGGCTGGCAGCCTTACATTTGAGTTTTACTGGCCATGTCATATGATCGAATGAGTTCATTTAATTCTGTGCGCTTGCCTTCTTTCACGTTTCTAGCAAACCTTTGTTCTTGCACTTCTATCTTCAATTTGAAAGTTATATACAGTTGTTGTTACGTTGTTCGGTGTATTCATGGTTTAATAAAATAGTTCTCGTCTAGTAGGTACTTTCTTGTGGCGCATGAATACTAAACAAAAGTAGGCTTTCGCAGAATAGGGGTTCGGTGTTGGCTCTCATCAGCATCACGAGGAGACCGGGGTCTGGTTTGTCCGGATGGGTTCCAGACCCATGGAAGGTCATGCATAACAGCCTCGAAACATTTGCTCCTAGTGCCTTAAGTAGCAGCATGAAAGTTACCGAGAAACCCCTGAACGAATCAAAAATCATCCTCGCTTCTCTACTGCCGCCATCGTCGTCGTCGTTTGCGTCTGCTTCTAACAACGTTATTTTGAATGTGATGCTGCAGTTATCTGGCTAGGTAATCCTAACGCCATCGGCTGCAAACCAACACGTGACTGAACCCATTGAGATGTCGTATATATTTATTCATGAAGTCATTCAACATGGACAAGGAACATTTAGGCAAGTTGAAGAGATCCTGCTGCTTTCGCATCCGTTTTATGTTCCTTGGGCGTACATCATCTTGATGAATTCTGAAAATTTAAGAATTTTTTTTACGTAGGTGTGCGAGAATGCGAGTTTCACGTGTAAAATGATATTCTATAAGCTTCAAAAATAGGCGATTGTAATCAACCTAAGGCTGGCCTGAAAAGCTCCGAGATCTGATGGATGGGGCGGTCTAAATTTTCGCGCCAATAAGCAAGATCAGAACGAGCGGTTTTCAAAAGTTACCTTCGTAATCTATTTTTCCATCGCCATTCTTATCAGCAGCTCTAATCATGGCTTTTATATCTTTATCCGAAAGGTTTTCGCCCAAGCTTTTCATAGTCGCTTTCAGTTCTGACTTATCGATTAATCCATTTCCGTCTCGATCGAATACCTGATAATAGGTCAGTGAAAGAACTTTAATCTAAGACTTAAGAAAAAACAGATCATGAAACATTTATATGGGACATAATGAAACGAATTCACTGCTATAAAAATTCTAAAGAACTACGACCGAGAAATGAATCAGACCTTGAAAGATTGACGCATCTCTTCCTCCGCTCTTTTCCTCGCTTCTTCCTTGTTTGCCTTCTTGAAGGAACCCCTCGATCTTTCCATCAGTTTTAAGAACGAATCGAAGTTAATGCGTCCTATAGAATAACGTCGACAATTGTGTACTTGTAAAAAAACGATAAACATTCTTTATTTAAATGATCATTTCATTTCTATGGTTTAGACATTTTTCGGTTAGGTATGAGTCGTTCACTCCATACTTAAGTTGGTCGATTGCTGCAGAACTGCAGGCAACTGCACCGAGAACTTAATTTTTTAATAATTTTCCGCTGGTTGCCGTGCGATTATGCGCAATTTTCAGCGAAAGACATTCCTTCTACTCGCCACTGTTGTCGATGTGCGTGAGAAGGTGCTGGGCTTCAGCTTGACTGATGATGTGGCCCAAGTCCTTCATGACCAATTGGATGTCGGAGGGTGTTATATCTCCGCTCTTGTTTCGATCGAATGATTGGAAGACTCGCTGAAATTCTGATGAGAAACTTGTTATCAAGTGTGCCGATTGATCATTCTTTTGTGTTACTTACCTTCGACCTCATTCGCCGAAAAGTAACTTCTCGCCTTTTGGGGAGTAATTAATCGATATGTAAATCAAGTTTAATATCAACAGATTTTATCTTTATAAACAAAAACTAATCAAGTTTCAAACACGGTCATTTGCCTGCATTTGATTAAAATAATTATTGTTCGTGTTATCATCGACTCTGGCGACTTTATGGTTCTGTTTGTGAAAGTTAGTGAACAAGTCCGTAAATGAGTTTAAAAGTAACAAAGAAGGCTCAGGAATAGAAAATAAATATCCTAACTATTAGTTAAACCACTTATTAGAAGACATTTTAACATAAACTTTGAGAATTAGCATAATCCTAGCAGGAGAAATCCTCTTTCACTCGTAGGAAATAGAAAGGTCCATAGGAATTGCAGCTTTTTGGGTGTATGACGCAGATCTCATTGCAGCCAATGATAGCACACATGTTACATTTTTGCCTACTTAGTCTTCTTCTTATATAATGAAGCCATGATAACTCAAGAAACCGAATTTCATCACAAATCATAAATTATGAGATTGTAAATAAAACTCGAAACCATGTTAGTGATGAAGATTACTTACCATTTGTGCAATCACAGAACTCCAGAAAGAAACTTCCCTTAACTTAACCACTCTGGCTTAATAGTAGCGAAAGAGAGAAAAATTTCGCAGGAGTGAGTAGATGAAGGAGGTAGGCTGGAGGATGTGTTGTATTTATGCTGGAGTGGAAAATCCGTGCATGTGTGCCAGGTCAAACAACATCATCTACTTCACGCTCAACCCTTCCGGATGTTTTGAAAGGTTGCTAAAGGTTTGAGAAAATTGCCTACAAAAGTGGGGAGTGCGTTCAAGTCTAACGAGCTAACAATCCATTTAAGACAATTTTCCATTGAACTGAATGCACTTGCAGCAACTTTCTGCACTTTCGCCTTTTTAGTAAATTTAATTGATGTAACTCGAGTTCGACTAGTTCAAAGCATGGCGTCACAAAAGGCAAATATGACTCGGAGATGGAGTGCACAGGAACAAATATGTGTTTGCAAAAATGACAAATTATTGTTAATCATAACGAATGTTAATTTTTAATCATAATAAATTCCAGCGAGGTCAATCGAAAAAGCATCTGCTCCTTTAAAATACCAATTATCAAGCGTGATTGCCTGATTGTACGAGTAATTCACTACCGGCTTCGCAGACATTATCTTAATTAGAGGATGTTAGATGAACACTTCACCTTATCAACCGTCGATGAAAGAAATCAAGTTAGGCCAATCAGGCTTTGTAGACACTGTTTGTCCTATTATCATATTACTAATCATAATTACATTATTATACTTGGTTAACTATTTATATCATAAAGTCTGACAGTTGATTTCAAATTTCTTAGTATAATCCAAAATAATGAATTACTAGTAAAAAAGATTTTAAAAAAATAAAAATGGGAGGTCTGAGGTTCAATTGGCAACATAACGACAAAATTGCAGGAAATATAACAAGTGCAGAAGACTGCTGAAAATATAAAGCAACATCAATCAACCTTAATCAGAGATCTAAAAGCAAGTAGTTGACAATTAACCTACAGATGTGATTAGCTGTAAAAAAAAAACAAATTTTGTCCCGTGACAGGTGATCAAGCATTTGTCAATCACGTCAAAAGGTCAAGGTCATCTTCTGATTGACATTAACTTTGGCCATGACCTTGGAAAATTCCTCAAGAGAAACTTTCCCATCTTGATCTGCATCTGCTTCCATGATGGTCTGATCCACAATCTTGTCCAGCTAAATCATTAATTATTAATTTATTTAGTTATCCAAATGGTACTTAAAATCTTGAGAATCATTAAAAAACAAGTTACACTCACCTGTTCACCACAAACCTGACTGCCAATTAGCATTGCCAAAATGGAAATCAAATCCATTCGAGATATGAAGCCATCACAATCTTTATCAAACAATTTGAACAAAACTGCAAAAGCAATTGAAATAAAAATTATTTCACGGGATTAATTGCTAATTAACATAATCTTTTAATGGGGAAAAATTAACTCAACATCACTGACACTTGAGCTTCTCCTCTGTGGTATTGTATTTGCAGATGTTGACAATGTTTTCGGGAAGAAATCTCGATAGAACCAAGGCAAACTGTTTGAAGGTTATTCTGTCTAACATAGCATTTTTTCTGCAAGAAAGGTTCATAAATGTCCACAGAAAGAAAAATTTCATGAATAGGTAAACATTAAGAAAATAAAATTATGCAATAACCAAACACTTCCACGGCTTGAAAAAGTTAGTCTTTTGAATTGCAGCACATGTTAATAAATATAAGCAAAAAAGGAAGATGATATCACCATAAGTCATGATTAACATTAATCATTAATTAACACACTCGAGGTAAGTATGTATTCTAAGTGGAAGGGATTAGAAAATGGAACACTTGAGCAAATGGAAGTCTCGGGAATGGAGTCACTCTCATACATTTTACATCTTTACTCAAAATTTCTTTGATGTGATTAAAATGCATCAAACAAATATCCAAAACAATCAGAATAAAAAACTAAGGTCTGGCCCAAATCAGAATTTATTTGGCAAAAGAAATAGAGAAAATCATCTGACTCATGTACCTCTGTTGATTGGTGCAATCAAAAAACCTTGGCTAAACAAAAATTTTAAGAAAATTTGAAACCAGTGATAAGTAGTTACATATTCATTTCACTAAACATGGGCAATAACTCAGAATAATTTCATCAAATATTTTAGGATGCATAACTTAACGTATTTCATTTTGCAAATTTAGTCCTTTAGCACCGTTACAAAAATTCTTGCACTCACTCATCCAGAAAAAAAGCATTTATGATGGGATTGCTCAAGGGATTTGTCATCAATGATGGTTGCACCAAAAAATCTTCTCTCCTAGAAAAAAAAAGTTTTGCCAATTAAAGTTCTCAAAAACATTCAATCTGTACAATAGTTAGAGAAATTCATTTCATTTTCTTACCATAAGAGACCATCTCCATCCCTGTCGTATAAATTGAAACGCTTTTTAAGTCTGAGAACCTGATCTGTCGTAACTACAAAACAAATAAATTAATTGTCATATCCAATATCTAATATTCTCCCCAAGAATTAAATTAACTCACAGCCCGTCTCTTTCCTAATTTCTTCGATTTCCGGAGTAGCAGCACCTTTAGATTGAGAAAACCCCATCACATCAGTGTAAAAGTAAATAATAAAGTTGCTCAGTTGGTCTTTCAACGAATGTTTGGGTTTGATGGGTGTTTAATATCGTCACTAATGATAAATGGGTTTTTAACATTGTCAATAATGATATTTAGATAGGGGGAATCGACCGAAACATCTGTCAGTTGTTTACAAACTGCGTGAAAGCTCATTAAGTTGTACACATACCAATGCCTTTTCAGTAAATAAAATTCTAAAAGATAAACGTCTAAATAGCTTCAAACAGAATTGATTGAGCTGTGATTATTATATCTCTGAGTTCGAAGATGTCCAGAATATTTTTGCAAGCAAGTTCTCAACATTTTATCCTAACAGATGGGTTGCAAACACGAACGGAGTATTTTTTGTACCAGTACAAAAGTAGCAAAGGACAAAATAGCTGTTTTGTCGCTCGGCTATTACGACGGAGTGCCAATCCAGTTATCTGGAGCAAACCAAAAACGAGTCATATGTCAGACCCGATTAGAACCCCACCACCCTTGTGCGGTCAGAGCCAAACCACTCAATAAACCGAGTTTTCGTAATTTTACTCTCCAAGTATTCTGAGTCTATGCAGACAAGGTTTAGTGTGTTCTAATTTCAGTGACAATGGTGTTCGTGAATTAATTAATTCAAACCAATTTTAATACACCTTCTTCCAGCTGCCAATCAAACAACAATTATGAGTATCAACGTGAGCACATCAAAATTTGAGGTGTAAGTAAAACAAAACAATGACTAATTGGCAAGGTAACTTCAATTAATCTAATGCACGATCCTCTAAACCATGAAAAAACCCATTTTGACATCAGTTTCAGCCAAAATGTTTAAAATAAGCCAGATGAGCCAGTTTTCAAAATGTCAGTAAAAATAGTTTTCATCCATCTTTTTCAATACATTGAAAAATTGGATCTCTCTTTTACATTTTTATGGAACATTTGTATAGAATATCTGGAAGCAATTCCCAAATCTCAACTCATTACATGGCAGCATTCATGGCTTCACCTGAAGTTATTTTTGCCATCTAGAGCTTGATAGAATTTTGTTGCAGTTGATGGCACAGATGTGAACTCAAGCTTTATGTTTATTATTTAAGAGAAATGGTCTTTCATTCCAGAAGTCATCTTTTATGATATCACAGTGAAGGATTGAGATAATATTCTTTTTCCCATAAGACTTTAAGGAATTATTAGATTTATCTGCCTAATAGACATAACAAAATAGAATGGTCAATTATGAAATAAATTAGATTTTACAAATAACAACATTATTAAAACATACTGGTTCTCTAACAAGCACTGTGCCTTTCCTAAACATTTCTGGTAAATTGTTATAATTGGTGTTGTATTGACTGAATAACAGTTCATTTTTCCCACTGGACACCATTGCCTAAATAACACAAAAACATATCATTATAATACTCAAATGACAACAATTTACAAAGGCCATACGCCAAGCTTTGTTTGGGCTTCTTTTGGTGACATTCCTGATTCCAAGACGAGTTTCCAGAAACAGGTATTGTGCAAATTATTGATGTGGCCTAAATAAAATTCAAAATGCATGGAAATGAGTTCCTGATTATTAAAAATGATTTCATTTGACAAGCTTTCCATGTAGGCATGCAACAACATGTTCAGAATCATGAAATCAATGCAAAGTAAAAATGTCAAATTTAAAAATTTGTAGGCATGTCCCATCATAATGAAACTGAAGCTTACAATCAGCCTGTCTCCAGCTTAAATAATCCCGGACATTTTCATTGCTGGGATACACAACAATGCGACTATCAAATGTAGGAGGATACAACAACGGCTTGTCCTCAAAAAACTCCTTCCAATAAAACACATAGGATCCCGTGAAGCAACTGACCACGGTACTTTCCAGCTTGCTGAAAATTAATAAATTTTATTTTTATTCAACAGTTAGTTTGATAATTAAAATATTCATTTTGGATATTCAATATTCATATTTGATAATCATAATCATATTCAGATGCACTATATACTTGCAATAATTTATCTCATTATAAATGATTTTAGATAGACATGTTTGTCGCTAACCTCTTGCGCCTCTGAAATTCTTCAGTCTCTTTGCGAAACACAAAACTATATTCATCACTATGTCCCAGGGAAATGATTATGTCCTTAAATTCTTCCATTACTTTTTCAGCACATTTATTCATAAGACCCAAAGCCGATACATCATTAGGTTTACTGAAGTCATGTTCTTTAGAAAATCTTAAAAATTAACATCAAATTCAGTAAGTGCATTGATCACAATAACAGTGAACCTAGCAAGAACTTTAATAATCAATAACTTCGGAATCCATTAAAACAGAAACACAATCCATTGGTTTTAGAAAGGTCTTAAAAACAGGTTTAATAAAAATAAATTTTTGGCCAATATATAAATTACCAAGAAGATTAAATCTTTAATGCGTTTTAAATTTAAAAAAAATTCCTTTCTAAAATGTTTTTGTGTGTTATTGTTTGAACTTTCTAATAAAGAAATACACTTCTATCTTATAGCGTTCCACATCGATTGTTAAAGTTCTAGCCAATGTTTTGCTAGCTTCAAAATCACAGAGGCAATCAAGCTATGAACCCACCTATGAAAGTTGCGACCATCAACCCTCACGACAATCCAGCAATTCGGAAGACAATAATCATCTTGTTCAAAGTGTTTCACATATTCAAATTTACTTTTGGCCATTTGAACCTTCAAAAACTACTCATTAATTTACGCAAAACTTTAGCATTAGACTAATAAAACAACCCAACAATAAAAACATCCACTTAATACAATCAGGATGCTCTTATCGCAAACACGAAAGCACGCACCCCAGTCACGTTTCCACCCAACCGGTCATATATACCAAAGAAATTATATATATATTTCATTAATGTACGTAGATAAGGTAGAGCTGTTATTATTCTAAAAATTTATTATTTTAATCAGTTCTGGAGGCGCAAATGATCTGCGCGGATGCTGCTATACTAGTCTATAATAATATATTAAATATATGCGTTGTTTATGATTTATTTAAATTTCTAATATGATAAAATTGAATTTTTCAACTGAATGTTGAATAGAGACGAAGAAAATGTGCGCTTCGTTTTTCGTGCATTTATTTGTCTCCCACCAGGGATCAACTGGGATCACATTTTTAGCCAGTGCCGGGTAACAAAATACGTAAGTTTAGGAATGAACCTTTCTAACGTATTGATAATGTACTTCTCTAAATTTGTTCAACATCTTAAAATTATTTGCAATGTTACCATGCAAATTCATTGTTGAATGAAGTTATTTAGCCTGTGGGTCACCACGCAGGACACGGAACTTCGTCATACTTAAGCAAGATCATGCGCACCCGGCTCTAAGCGTGCAGGAAGACACAGAACCAGTTTGACCGCAAACAGCTTTGTTTGAGGAGCCAGCGGGAGCGCAGTGCCGGATTAAGACGGTGGGTGGCCCTGGGCCCACTTGGAAGGGAGGCCCATTTCCAATTCCCCTTGTTGAAAATGCCACAACACTTCGAACACGGTTGTAGTTGCAAAATTTATTTACAGTTGTAATAATTTAATTTTCCATGAAAAATAAAGTTATAATATCACTAAATAAAAATGGCTAAAATCAGAGAATGCATGAAGTTATAACAGATGTGGTTACAGTCCAGATACTTTACTAGATTTCAGTGTGGCAAAATCGCTGATGATGTCACTGAAGTTTAATTCATGCAGTACATCTGACTCGATGCTCATGATTTGTAAACCACTGTATTTGCCACTCATTGCAGATGCATTGTCGTAGCTTTTCCCGCGACAGTTTCCCAGGTCTACTTCATGTATCTTCGGAAATTCCATCAATGTTCAATCGGCTTACTAATTAATAAAATTTCATCTGCTGATGTTGAAACCCAGTAATATTTCGGGGTGGAGAAAGTTGCTATTCTTCCTGACTTTTGTCGAGGGTTTCAATAAAGATCCTTCCGTTCCAACCAACCCTTTGGAATATATTTTTTTTTTACAATCGATTTAATGAATTTCTAGAATGCGTTTAAAATTAATTTCGAATATTTAGACAAAAATAGCAAAAATTGCTTTAATAAACCTGCTGTTTTGCTAGTTTTCTAATATAATATACTTAATGTTCAGAGAAATAATTGTAAAGCCACTCATACATTGTTACTTTAAAAACAAGCTCATAATTATTCTACAACAGAAATTGCTTGCTGAGCAAGTGCGTTTGCGTTCAACCATGGATTGCGCAATTAAGTTTAGCTTTGATGAAGTCATTACAAATCTTCGAACAATGACAGAATAAATTGTTTCTGACAAATTGTTTATTCGATGAGAAAATCTAATTCTTTCAAGCAAATGACAGCCCAAAAGAATCAATTCCTGCTCAGGACAATGGTAATGAATTATACCCGTAATCAAAATTGGCACTTTTACTTTCTCCAAAAACGTATTCCCGAATTTATATTTATATTGGGTTTAAAGATAGGTTTTAAAAATTAAAAACACATTGAATGTGCCCTGGTTTCATTCTTTCATTTTCCTTCCAATTGTCGGTACAAATGACAAAGTTCGACCAATTCATTTTTCAAACGAGATGGACTAAATTCAATTTTGTCAAGTTTTTCGCGAATCTTTGCTTTTGAAAGAAGATATTCTGTTGCCGGTGACTTGGAGTTAATCAAATTATAAGTCAATTTCTTAGAAAGTTGTGCATTGTTTCCAGTAATTTTTTCAGAGTCACCAACTCGTGTGACTTGTAATTCCTTCCATTCAATACTTTCTCGAGATTTGTTGATTTCAGGCTTTTTCACGAACATGCAAATTAAATAGATTTCAATTTATTATTAGTATTTTTCAATTAAAATATATATTGAAGTAATACTTGTGATGATCGAACCGGTGTAATGAAATTGAGATCATTAGAAGCTGACGTTATACTACACTTAAAACCATTTTTATTTATCCTCGATTTTCAGCATTTACCTGGAGCAATTTGCGGAAAAACAGTTGATTCATTCTGTCCATGTTGAACATGGAATTGAATCCCTTGCAGCGACCGGCCGTGCATGTTGCATTGTAACCGCACAAACGCTTGTCTTGCGTGACATTTACATTCAATTGTCCCGGTTTCCAAGTTTTGAAGCACTTGGGTTCAGCGCTTTCAAGATCATCAAGATCGATCATCTTAATCATGCTGGTGTCCGAGTTCTTAAAAGGAAGGTTATTGCGATTGTCTGCAGGACATGTTACAAAATGAGTTTCCTTGAAGTCTGCTATCCTCAGTGACCCAAGAGGAGACAAGTGAAGATATTCTAAAAAATCTGCCAGCATCCACGCAGTGTTCAACTTCTGAGGTGTGCTCAAGGAAGACAAATGAAAGTCTACGTGGAAAGGTGCCCCAGCTTCGTATGCTGATATCGTGCTGTGTTCACTCAATGAAGCGGAGTAGTCCGTTTCGCCCCTGGAACAATAACCGAGAAACTTGACAAAGCCAGGGTGGTTCAACTGCATGGAAAGAAGAATCTCTTTCATCAGTTTTCTGTTTGAGTTCGTGAAACATTCTATTTCCGGAACGAATGAACCACTTTTCTGCTGGAACACGGAGGGATAATAATTTCCGGAAAGTGATCTTTGAAGAAAATGAGGATTGCCATAAAGAACCATCTTTGGAAAATTAGGAGGCTCACCTTGTTGATAATATCTGTAGTAATACACAAAAATGACTTGAACAATTGAAATCATTGGTGCATTTGACATTCTCAAACAAACTTGATGGAGTTGCTTCGGACAACATTGATGCACCTAGAGACATCTGGTGACTGGAGAGTGACCATCTTAACAACGATCTTCTGAGGATTTACCGGGCCCATGAAAGTGGCAAAATAAACCTGTTTAGTTGTTCCATGGCCGAGTTTTTGGCCGAGTTTTACTTGGTGAAGGTTGCTACATTTGATTAGCAATTCATTTCCATCTGCTTGCAAATACTTTTCTGAGATGATCTGGAAAATGATTTGCGCCTGAAATGCGCTGATTCAGCGTAGATAATAAGGAATTACAACAATAAGAAGATTAATAAACTTACATTTAAATTGATTTCATTCGGAGAAAGTTCCACTTTTATTGGGTCATATTCGCAGTGAAACACTTTCTGAATTATGGTAATTACTGCCATACTCACGGTTGCAATAAAAAGCAGAATTCTTTTTTTAATAAAAATTGAATGAAAACATTTCGCCATTACAAAGAAGAAAGCAACATCGAGAAAACAAGCGGAAAATAGAAGTCGAGTCGACTTGAGGCTGAAGTGGGCGCCTTTAAATACTTTCTATCGAAGCCATTCGTCAGATTGTCTTCAGAAAAACAGCCGCCTTGGGAAATGAAGGTGCCTTGTCTTCGATATGCAAATTGAGCCAGTGATAATCCGTTTTAGAGAAGAGCTAGGTATTCCGGAGTAAGGCAAGAGAAATAGTGCTTTGTTAAAATAAATGTTACTTAACCTCCAAGCATAATCAATTACATTTTTAAACAGTTTTTTAATGACCTCATTTTGACGAAGTGTTTGAATAATGCTTTTAATAATGAAAAGGGTTCTTTTACAAATAGTACAAAAGGTTTTTGTAAAATCAATGACACTGCCTCGCGGAAGTACCGAACAAAAAGAAAAATAATATCTTCAGACTCAAGCAACCAGAAAGCAAAGTTCAAATTATTACGTCTTCAGGACGTAGATTTGTGATTTAACTTTGCCACCTGACCTCTGTAATTGGGCACGATGAAAGTTATTTCTATTTGATCTTGACAAGGAAGTAGCAGAAAAAGTCATCAGATGACCCTGGTGAAGTCTATAGCTGTGAGAGATCATTCACTCGCAACTCTAGATAGTTTAATCTAGATGCCCCACAGCCCCCAACGTGAAAAAAACTTGTGAACATTCCTTTACTTAACATCTATATTAAACATTGATGTAAATTAACAAAATATTCACTCGGTTATTTCGATGCTCCAGCGAGTGAGTCAATTAAAACATACCGACGTCGATTGAGAATCAATATAACCCTTTTTAAAACTCTTGACCTAGATAAGGTTAATCGATCCAAACTAGATTTAATACCGGTGTCGAAAACAACTTTTGGCTTAGTGGCTGACTTACCTTTGGCTCACCATCCGGTCGTCAAGCATAAGGTTAAAGCAACATTTATCAAAGCTGCGCTTTCCCAGGTAAAACGTAGTTAACAACTATAGGTTTATTATCATCGTAATTTAAATTGTGAGAACGAAAAATGAAAAGGATGAACCGAGAAAAAAAATAGCGAAGTCTTACAAGTACTATTTATTACAAAACTTGGCAATTCATCTTCTACCAGAGATCATTGTCACTTAGATTTAGATTCAGCATTTTGAATTGCAAATATCAACAAATTACTTGTAATTGTTACTTCATTTATGTAGCGCCATGTGCATAGCGTCAGAGGCGCTTCTTGTAAGCATTTATATAGCGCTCCTTTCCAAGGTCTTGGCGGCAGTGCGGGCTGGGTTTCGAACACGACTCATTGCGACTGTTGCCATTACCCCCGTAATGCAGGCACGCAACCCATTCGCCTAACCTGCACGCCCCCTACTTCCTGGTTGGTTATTAAACTCGTTTGAAATAAAAATATTAGTCGAATTGTCAGCAGTCAAATACCTAAAAATCTTATTATCTTGTATGGACTCTCAATATTCTTAATGACATTCTGACGAAGTGTTGGAATTTATCTAATACTGTTTTATGATCCTACTCAACCAACACCTTTATGGTACGTGTTCCCAACACCGAACTAGTGCCGGTTGAGAAATTTTAACTGAAAACCTGAATATTAAAAAACAAACAAATAAAAGACAAATCTATTGTATTTTTAACACAGTAAGTAAACCGTGCAAATTTGCAGATGTTGGGCAAATTACCAGATTAAAACGTTCTATTTTGAACAAATTTAATGAATCGCCGAATTATTTTCCTAAAATTATTATAGCCTTACTTTTGTATATTTGTGATTCGTTAAAACAGCTTTAAGACGGTGAGCCTGTACGCGCATAATGCAACATGGCTGATTCATCTGGACAAGGTTTCGCTAAGTTGCGATTAGCGCTATTTTGTTGAGTTCTTGAGTTAAGCCAATTATTTAAAACAGCTTCATCGAAAAACTTAACTTTCAGAGGATTTTAGTACATGATTTCAGTTGTTGCATATATATTGTTGATAATCGCCTACGTTGCCTGCTCCAGGCGCTTATTTTCCACAAAAATTTTGAAATTGGTCTATATTGTGTTATCTTATTTGCTTTGTGAGAGGTTTAATAACTCGCATTTCACTTTATGGCTATGGAAGCTTGAGTTGTGGGTTTCCAGACTGTAGATGTTCTGGATATTCGCTTTTGGCAGCAAATTTTCCATAGTCATATAATTGGGATAAGTCAGATTTACACTTCTTATCGTGTTTACTTTTAGTTGTTCCAGAAGGAGAATTGCAAAAAATGGAAACTGAAAATGTTACAAACGACACGGGAGCTGGAGTTGAAGAACCAATAAAAGAAGCTGAAAGTGATTTCAAACCTGCTGAAACTGAGATATCCAAGCATGCTGGTGAAGAAAATGGACACCAGGAAAGTCCTGTTTGTGTTTTTTAACTCTTAAATAAATGACTCTCCCTGTAATGATAGATAAGTTGTATGTGTTCCCAGATTGGCAAGAAATCACCTAGGAATTTTCAGAAACTGGACCAAGCTAAAATGAGTAGATCAACTAGTCATAAATTTTGTAAGCATACTTGGATTTGATTCAATTTTAGTTCAGCCAACACAAATTGTCTATTAGTTGCTCAAGGTTGAATGAGGCCAATTAAGTAGAATTGGTAGGACAACAACTGTTGACTTTGTTCTTATCTTTTGATGGAATCTTCAGCTGTTATTATTATTGGCTACTATTGAACCAATTGAAACTTAAAGTGGAAATGTCATATTATCACCTAACTTACTTGTAATGATATTGTGGCATCTTAATCTAATTGGTCCTGGATAAATAATAATTCTAGAAAAAGTTATCATTTCTCAAATTATTATTTTTTATCATTGTTATAAGCAAAGTCTTTTTGAGAAAATTCATTTAATTCTCACATGTTTTATTATCTGAACTATTTTGAAGCTAAGTCTAGTCCGCCAGACAAGAAAGGTTCGTCTGACGTATGGAGCAGGGTTACAGGCTCGGATGGAACTGAAAATCTTCCCGGTTATGCTCTACCTACTGTGGCCTTTCAGTTAAGAGTTTCATTATGTCATAGTGCTGATGGCCTTACAGACCATTGTCTTCCTGTGTGTCAAAGATATAGTGAGTTTTTAGTTTGTTTGGCTCACTTAATTCAAATAAAAGATCTCAATTTTTAGGATCTGATTCACCAAATGCTCTGAGCAATTTCATAAAAGAACAAAGGTCTAAGAGTGCAGAAAATAGAAGAAATCAAATGGAGAAAATGATTGAACTCTCACAGCCAACATCAAGAAGGTCCAAGTTTAATGCAACCATTCCTACATCAGCTTCCAATCATACATCTGCTTCGGACAGTTCCACTCCTCATTCTGGCCGGTCATCTAAATCTCCAGGAAAGAGTCTAAATAAAAAATCTAGCTTAGATGATTCCATCATAGGTCGCAAAAGCAAGCCTAAAAAAGATGCAAGCAGTGTTCATTCGACACCTGATGGTAAAATTCCTATGAAAAAACTGAAAAAAAAGACTTCCTCCTTGGATGTTTTGGCAACGCCCCGTTCGAAGGAACCGCGGCAGCCGTCGGCGAGCAGACAATCCCCGGTTAAGTCACCCCAAAGTAATTCCGCCAAGGGTACTCATAGTAGAGATTCTTCCGTGCATCAGCCAAAGGTTAAGATTATAGTTGCTTTCAATTAAGACGAGTATGATTGGTTTTGCTTTTTTTTTGCTAGGTGGCTAAACCGAAGCCTGAAAGCACTCTCAAGCAAAATGGATCCCCAGAAAAAAGTAAAGACAAAAAGCCAAAAGATTTAAAGGAAAAGAAGAAAGTTGAATCGCCCGAATCCCCGGGAAAACCCGAAAATGAGAACAAGAAGGAAACTGAGGAATATAAGGCCAAACTGGCCGAGAAGCGCAAACAAGCACGAGAAAAGGCTGAAAAAGAGGCGGAAGAGGAAAGAAAGAAGCAGGAGGAGCAAAGGTATTGTTGCTCGAGTAACTTGGTTGTCTCTAATATTTATCTATTTCACACTGCCTTAAGAGATAATCCTTGATGCAAGCTTCAATAAGTTTACAGCCATCTTAAATTTCCAATGGAACATATGCCATTCCAGATATGCTATGACTTATTGTCATTACTATCTAGCACTATCAAGATAGTGGAATTTGTAAAGCTGTGCATTAACAGAGTCGCAGAAGAAGAACAAAGACGAAAGGAAGAGGAGGAAGAAAGGAAAAGAGAAGAGGAAGAATTAAGACTGATCGAAGAATCAAGGAAGGCAGAAGAGGAAAGACTGCAAAAGATGATCGAAGAAGAAGAAGAAAGGAAGAAGAGGGAAGCAGAGAAACTCGAGAAGGAACAACAGGCTGTACGTCCTCTAAATATGTATTTGTCTCGAGAACTTCTTGAAAAAGTTATAATTTATTACTTATAGCAACTATCCATTAAGAAAATGTATTTTTACAATTTGAAAATTAGAAAAAAGAACAAGAGATGAAAGCCAAGGCAGAAGCTGAGAAATTGGAGCAAGAAAGACTTCTGAAAATAAAAAAAGATGAGGAAGAAAAGCTGGAGAGAAAGAAGGTGTGTTGAATATTACAAGTATTTGTAATAAAATTTTGTCAAGTGCACATTAACATAAGATAGATTCTCTGTTGCATAGAGGTGGTGGTCTTATTTTGTTGCAGAGACTAGAAAACATCATGAAGAGAGTTAAACCTGATGAAGCTTCAGATAGAAAGGTTTACAATTATTTTTCAAACTTATGTCAAGATGAAATGAACAGCTTATTTTAAGGAAGACATTTATCTGAATGTATTCAAAATATTCAGGGATCCATTTCTAGTGCAGTGACCAATGGTGTGCCTGAAAGTCAAGCATCTCAAGACAGTGCCCCAGCGACAGAAGAGGACATGAAAGAAACAAAAGAGCCCGCAAAAATGGAAGAGACGAACGCCAAAGAAAGTGCATCAAATGATGAAACAGGAGACCTAGGACCAGAGAACCATAGCACTGTTTTGGAATCTTCTAATGCTACAGGAGTTGAAGAGACCCCAACAGAAAGCTTTTAAAAACTGTTGTGGACATTTCGTGTGGATCCCATACAAATTAGAAATTTGGACATGGCTTTAAACACTCCAGCTTCTAAAGTTGCAATTCCCATTAATTTCTACCAAAACATTTATGTTTGGTCTCGACTAGGCTGTACATATTGTTTGATGTCTAATACATCTCATCTCATAATTGTCACATAAGCGAAGGCATGCCTTTTTAACAAGCTTTTATATTCGTTTTGGTCGATCATGCTAGTCGCATTTTGTTTTGTTACTTATCTTTACATTCGTATATCCCGAACTTCATTTATCAGTCTCATGCCACCTGCACTTATTTAACTGAGTCCGTATGTTCCTAATTGTTGTGATGTTCAATCATTCTTCTGACCATCATCATGCTGCTCACCTTTTTCTTTCTAATGTATAGGATTTTTACTTGCCCTTCTAATGATTTTCATGTAATGACGTAACAATCTCCAGCCCTCCCTTGCTTTGTTTTGGGTTTCGATTTTTTCGCATCGCATGCTACGAAAGCTTGCGCTTTCACGAATTTTGTTTTTGATATTCCCAAGCAACTCTTGGCTCAAGGAAAAATCAGTTTCTGTAGCTTATTTTATGAACGACATCGACCCGTGCAAACCCGCTTTACGCTTCAAATGCTTTGCATTTCGACAAGCTTTAGTGACTGTCAAGCAAGGGATGCTGCTGTAATTCGGCCCTGCTTTCAATTTATGATGCTCAAAACCAGATTCTCAATTAGTCAATTATTCCTAATTCATTCGTTTCTCCAGTAATTATGGCAAGTTTTCACTTTCGAGTTAAATGAATTAATTTGTCATTTCCCAGATTTATTGACCATGTCCAAATTACTTTTACGGCTTAACAAGAGAATCGTAAACATAATGAATTGCTTTCATTATTTCCATGAGTCGCCTGCTGAGAAGCTGCATTGTATTCCTTGACATCGAGCTGCCCTTCCACTGCTCCAACTGCCATACAATTGCAGTAAATTGTATTAAATACAATGTTTGAATCTTGTCAGAGAAACGTTGAAGTCAAGTATTGCATAACATTAGTTATTAACGATCTATATGGTCTAAGTTTTCTCAAATGGTTTATTAAGGTTTGAGTGTCATGAAGAGTATGTGTTTTGCTGAAGGCATTTGATCCATACGTCCATCACTTGCTCTGTGTTCTTTTTGGTCTCCTTAAACACCTGCAAAACAAGTGATAGATGAGAAAACATTAATTTTACTCTTGAATTTCCTTTGGTGAGGCGTCAAGACTGAAGTTTGGCTGATATGCTGCATTACTGCTTAAACGTTTGGATACATTACATACTTTTTGGTCAGACTATAATTAGTGACTATTAGAAGCGAATATTCAGAGACTAACTTGTGTTGATTGTGACTCTTGATTGCCTCCTCTGGATTGGTCACAAAGTGCTGTTGCTTCAATGGCACCCTTCATACAATCAATGTGAGTTTAACTGTAAAGCATCTTTTGATTATCACATCAGAGATACAAATTTTAATCCAAGGGACATTACTTCTCATGACATAAGTGATCAATTGAAAAAATAATGACTTAAAGTCTAACATTACAAAAGTCTTACAAAAAATCCAGAGCAGAGCCATTGTAGAAGTCTTTCAATGTTTTTAGAGAGATTGAAGTGTATGGAATGTTAACATTCTTGTCCCAGTAAGGATCCTCAATAAACTCTGGCAAGGATCCATGCAATCCGTCAGCAATCAAATATGATTCCTAAAAAAAATTGAAAATCGATGACTTCAAAAAGCATGTGGTTATGAAAGAAAGACTTAATTCATTTTTTTATGCTTACATTGAGAGTCATATCTATCAGAGCATTACATTCAAAGTCATCATCATCTTCTCCAAAAGCATGCAAACCTCCCAAGGCCACCTTTGAAATTGTTGATAAACATGAAATGAAATAAAATATGAAATAAAAGCTAATGCATGTTCATTGTTACCTTCAGCCAACCCATGTAAAAGGTAAACTGAAAGAGTGTCATGAGGGGAATGTGATAATCAGTTTCATCTCCATCGTCGAATTTGTAACGACCCAATAAACATGCCGAGCAGAAGACATACACAGCCAACACAACCACCTGTAGAAGCAGCAGTTCAAAGTTCAATAACAATTGAAATAATACTTACAGTAAAAGGTTAATCCCAATCAAGTACTTGAAAACTCATATAACGAATTCACCAAATTAGATCACATTTCATAATAATGATGTTAATTTCAGGTTAGATAAAGTATTTCTGGCTAGAATTAAATCAGAGCATGTCTGAATACCCCAGTTTGATGAAATCGTTTTCAAATATTTAACCTGAGTATAAGCTATGGGGACAGTGACTGCATCAAGATTAGTCAATGAACCACACTTCCCTCTGAAGTCATTGATTGCCTTGGAAACATTGAAACAACACCAGCCACAATTGCAACGACAATAATTTAAATATCTATACAATAAAACGTAGAATTGAGAAAATACTTACATTTATCAACGTGTGAGCACCCAATGTGCTTTTAATTCTACCTTCTCTCTTAGCTCTTTGCACCAAGTTATTAGCCCATGCAAGTGGCACGAGGTATTTGTTAATATTAGTTGAAATATTTTCAAAATGATCTTTCTCGTGTGGCAAAAAAAATCCTGAAATGTAACTTAAGTTGTTAATGTGTAAATAAATGTGAATCTAATATTCAACCAGCAATAACAAAATGATCCAATGTAGGGAAGCGCTTTTTTAATGGTCTGCTAATAGAATAAAGAGTGTAGACGTATGCAAAACAGATGTAGCGCATGATGGTACGTCTCAGCATTCTCCCTTCTTCATCCTATGATAATTAGATTTAGCCAAAAGTATTCGTATAGTGTCAATTCATAATCGTATTTATGAATCTCTCAACCTTTCCGGAAATAAGACTTGTGACATAATGTGCTACGTCCCCGGGCCATGGTATGCTGTAAAACTGAAGCCAAAAACGATCCATAACTACTGCGACAAAAAAGCCAAGGACAAACGACAACGGCATTTTATGACTAAATTCGTTGCAGTATTTAGCTACATTCTCGAACATCCTGGCAAAATCATTTATAAATCATGATCTGACAAATAATGCATAACAAACAATTTGTATAACTCCTTCTGAAAATCGTCTAAGACGAAATGATATAAGCAGCTTAGAAAAGTGTAGATGCCGAAAAATATAACAAATTCCGGCCATATCATCTTGTAAACGCTCCCATTCCATCTGAGGCAAACAAACGTTAATGAGCCAATGTTCAACTAGATTAAAATATTAGTTCCATCGACCTGAACAAAAGCCGAAAAAGAGCCGGCATAGGATCCCTGTTGTCGATAATCGCCCTGCTGTATTGAACCGTCATTTCTGTTGCGGCTCGGAGCGGGAAATCTAGCACGACTTCAGTTTTACACAAGGCTACGTTAACAATTAATAGCATAAATAATTTGTTAAATATAAAATAATTAATACAGTTTAATTAACACTTTTTGATTAATTATTTCTTTACTCAAATTTTTCAACCTTTTGTAATGTATTCACGCGATGTTTCGAAAGTATCACCCTTATAGATCTCAGACCTGGTTGTTGCACACACAATTTTCCTATAAAATCCAACTGAGGAAATATTTGCATTTGAAAAATGTGTAACTATTTATAATTTTACCTTTGTGATGCCATTTAATTAGTGACATGAAAATAAAATTAAAATTAGAAAAAAGGTTAGCAGCGAAAGGTCATCAGGTAACATGTGAAGGTCAGAAATAGGACTTAAGATTTGTGGCAAAAAAACTGTTAAAAAATCTCTTTATAAGCAGTTCTAAGGTTAACATCGATGGTAGTTTTATTTGTAAATTTTAAATTTTCATAAAACAAATTTCTGAACGCCCATGTCAATAAGAGAGCTTAATTTTGGTCAAATGACCTGGATAATTTAAGCCTTTAAACAGTAAGAACGTCATTTTCAGCTTTTTCCAAAAAGGAGGAAGAGCGGCAAACCCTCGCACAACATGAGATGATCTTTTTTTGCGTCTAGACTAAAACCGGGGGGGGCAGGTATTTAATTTGTGGGGGGTGTCAGCTGCCTCTCCTGACATGTTTTATGAGGGTTTATGACGTCCCTGTTAAGCAGATCTGATTAAGGTGAAATTTATCATGTCATTAAAACTGTGTATCCAGCCCGAACGGTTTTACCCTGCTTAATATTTTGAAATAATCACAACAAATCAACGGCCAGTAAACATTGTTTAAACTTTTTAGGCTTAAGTTCTCTTTTGGGACAAATACTTAGTTTTTGTACTTACATTTTTATTTAATATTTACGACATGAAGTAACGAATGTGATAAAATAAAGTGAGTTAATTTGTGATGGAAGACCTTTAATGTTGGCTCGCAAATCTGGAACAGACTCAATAACGAACACAAGGAAAGTTACCCTCATCCTTGATATGATCTTAAAGTTGAACATCAAATTCGGTATCAGTCTTGCCATCGAATCCCACTTTGAACCACATGCTTCCACAACGCACGATGACTCCGAGAAATAATAATTCGAACCCACTTTAAGAGTATCATCCTGAACTTCAACTTGTGTTTAATAATGTATTTTACATTAAGACGTTGACCAAACGATTTAGTAATGAAAGTTATATGAAATTAATCTTTTTCTCATTGCCTTCCTATAATAACAATGTTGCTATGATAAGTTACTAAATTCATTGTATTGAATATTAACAATAGCCTGCAATAATCAGATTATCGCCAATTTGTTAATAATAATGCTTAATGCAAGCACAAAAGGATGCGAATGGTCGGAACAAGCGCATCTAAACTCCGGCTTACAATCTCTCCCAAAAAGTGAGGAACGTTGTTAAACAACTACAGGATCTGTTATAGCTTCTATTTAAGAACCAAAGAGATCCTGCTGTACGAGATTCATCAAGCTTGAGTTATTCTTCTAGACGTTTCATTTTTTAGAATATTTAATTTCACTTGGAAATGGTCAACAACGGACTGATAACCAGTGGCACCATGCCCTCTGAACCCAGGATAGCTTTATCTTTCTCGACGGACTCACAGCCAGCTAAGGCTATCCACAAGACATGGAATACTTCCTTTTCCTCCGCAGCATCCTTTAAGACAGTTTCATCAACCATGTCCATCCTGCCTGATCTTATGACAAGTCCGAATGTTGATCCACTCGGTTCTCTCTCTCAAAGTCAACAGATTTTCGACAGGTACGTAATCATCCTCGATATGATCTTGAAGTAATGTAATTCAGCTTTAACACGTCATAAAGTAAAAGTAAATTCCTGGTCCAAATTCATTAATTGAGAACGTTAATTTAACTTTTTAGCTTTTTTGCAGAGAGTTGAATGGAGTCTCAATAGAACAAAAGATCGAGCTTGCTCTCGTAAGTTTACGAGTGAATTTCGTGTGAGCTTAAGAGCTCAAATGTTTAAATTTATTTAGGAAGAAATTGTTTTGAAATTTTTTTTAATTGTGCCATTAGATTGTACGTGCCCTTCAAATATAAGGATTTATTTTTTTTTAAATAAAATGTTTTAGTTAATGACAAATTTAACTTATCTTATCTTATCAAACCCCTCTCTTTTTCTAGGAATTAGTGAAAACGCATTTGGTGTTCACAGTAACTGACGAAATTAATTCCCTAAAAGAAGAAATTTATCAACTCCTCCTGAAGAAATCTCAACTGGAGAGTGAAAACACCTTCCTAAAGCTTCACGCATCTCAAGAAACACTGTCTCTCTTAAATTCCATTCGCGAAGGAAAAGTCAAAACTCCCAAGTTTTTCCTGGACTAATTGACAAATCTTTAAAATCAAAAGGCTCCCCATGTTCTGATTATTTTCGCGGGATCATCGCCCTTATCTAGTCACGTTACGAACATTAATCTACACTAGATCAGAGTCCGAACAGATAGTGAACTGATATTATTATACTTCTTTAATCATGTAAAAAGTTTCATTCATTGCACCATCCTTTCTTCTCACTTCGTCTTTCAATGTTTACAAGCATATTTGTTTGAATGACGGGTGTTACGCAATACGCAATCAACACTAGACAGCTAAATTAGACTTTAAATGGTGCATCCTGGCCATACATTTTATAAGTTTTATGAGCGGTCTCCTAGATGCACGATTTGTTTGAACTTATGATAATTATTTATGATTGATATTCAGCATTTGAAGAGATTAAAACTTTTATTTTATATTTTGTTTTAATGTGAAAAAGTTATTTTTGCTGAAATTGACAGTTCCATTAATTTCGCTAAGAAACGTACAACCGTAAATTACCAGCTTGAAACAATGGTGCTTCACTTTATGCATTATAAATCAAAGGTTGTTATGGGTAATATATGTATGTCTCGAGCAACAAATGCAATAAACAAGCTCACTGCAATATGAAGCCTCATCCCAAGCATTGCAATTCAGTTTGTGAATATTTTTCAGCCAAACAGTTCAAAAGTAATTAATCACGACCAAATAAATCATTTTATTCTTGTCCTTTATTGGTTAAATTGACAAGTGTGGACAACTATTAATGAAGAGAAGAGTATCACTGAGCAGATTGCACTGGATCCTGTTTGAATCTCAACAAGAAAGCTTCATTTTTTCTGCAATTAATAAAACAAACAAATGACTTTGCAACATTAAAACACAAATTGTCAGATCAAAACCGAGATATTTGAGTAGTTAAAGTGTTTGATTAACCAAAAAAAAAAAAAATTGAAGCTCAATATTGGCTTTTGAATTAGCAAAATGATTATATTAATGCCACTTAAACTTACAATTTTCTGTCCTCGTCTAACTGAGTTGTTCGTTCTCTTTCTCTCATTTCGTTCATGTTAGCCTGAAAAAATATACATTCAGATTTGTTGATGCAATCAAATGAGTATTACTTCATCACTAACCTTTCGCCTCTGATTTCTTTTCATTTTAGCAATTTCATTCCTTTCCTTTTCTATTGCTTTAGAACTCCTCTGAAAATTTAATTTAATAAATAAAATAAAACCTTTGAAATGGCCAAATTTGTACAAAGCCAAAAAACAATTAATAAAAGATAAAATTGCATGGCAAAAAATGTAACCTGCTGCTTATTAGTAGTTCCATCATTTTTTGGGTTGCGTCCTGCATTTTGATCTCCCAGACGTCCAACATAATTACAGCGTGGAATATTTCTTGGATGACCAAGTGCTTTAAATAAAAAGAATTGTTTATTTTTAGGTCTTAACTGCCATTAATTATTGTTACATCAAATACTACCTTGGCAAATCTCAGCTCGCCTCTCTTCATTTGGGGCAACACACGTATACCCAACATTTCTGAAAAAAATAAAATCATTCTTTAAGGTCCTTGTTTAAAAAATGCTTAATATATAGCCATTAAAACTCACTCAGTTCCATCTTGCAGCGATGTCGATTGTCTAGTGGACGTATATGTAGAAACCCGACTCATTGTTACGTTTTGAATGTAAATAATGGAATTTCCAAAAGAGTGATTTACAAGGTTATCAGTATTACCATTAGTGACGAAAAGTATCACGTTAGTTAAACGACACAATTTATTAAACAAAAAAAACTGTATTTATATAAATGAGTTTATTGCAATATTTTAAAATTTAATCAGAGTTGAACTTAACTTAAAAAGTCTCTTTATCCGCTTACTTGCTTACGTCTACCAATTAAGAGCTCCTATAAAATTGTCTATTTTACTATAAATTATTATCCTGTCCTATTTATCAAGTTATGCTGAGGACATTAATAAAGTACTATCATTACCAGTTTACCAATTTAATAATGCTACCGAAACCCTTAGATATTCTTCTGACTTCGATCGTGCTGAGTGGTTGGGCCGCCTAACGAATGAGTTTGGTCCCCTAGCGTCACGCCAAATTATTTCCTTTCACACAGCACACAGAATCCTGGATTGATGCACAAGCGAAAGCAACACCACGACCCGCATACTCTCGAGTAATACCCCATCGCAGTGACCATGGCCTCTTAAATGTTCGGAATCAATTAATACCCTAAATCACAAGACTAGGAACTCAAGCAATCGCCATCTTAAGCAAGACTGGATTCCCCATTTATGTGACGCCACTATTTGAGACATTTTACCGAACATGAGGGGTTATGCTGTTTTTTTCTACCTTCAAAAGGGACCACAACCATGAGAAATTTGAAATAATCCACATCTTGCTATTTCGTTCAACTTTCCAGTGAAGCAGATTCAACAAAGTAACAACCAACAATAATCCATGTTGACGATCAATGATCACTATTGTATAAAATATTTAGTTCATTTATCTCAGCATGTTACGGCATTATTCTCCCAGTTTTCTGGCAAATGGTTTGGAAATGGTTACAGTATCATGCCATAACTTGCCATGCTAACAATAATTGTAATGAAAACATCTTTCAGGCAACGTAAGTGTAGACTTTCCTGCAAAGAATATTGTTCTCAATAATTATTATTTAATGAATAATGTTGAAAATCTGCATACATGTAACAAGAGAATGACACTACATGAGATATATTGATACAAAGTTATGCACATCAATCAGATGATGAACGATAAAAAACAAATTCAAAAAGTTGCAAACCTGTCCTCAGGTGTCCTGGAGAGATATTCCCTTTCAATCAATCCCTCGATTCTTTTCTTAATCACAACAGGACTTGGTAAGAATCTGGCTTTCAACTGCTCCGTTACCTGTAAAAGTTTAATAAAAACAATGAGACAACAATGTCGTGTAGGTCAGCCGATGGAGCTAAGATGGAAACTTGCCTCTGCAACAAGAACATTGTGTTGGAGTCGTTTACGAGCCTTCATTATTCGAACTATGGCAGCCTCAATCGTAAACTTCGGCTAAGGAAAACTTTATAAAGAGTTTTATGAAATGATAAACTAACAAAAAATATATTAATTGATGCTATCCACCACTAGCATGAAGTCAATCAAAATCTAATGCTTCTATTAAAGGATATTCATGCTTGCGATCTTCATCAACTTTGCTTCTTGTTTCCACTCTTTCTGGCTCCGAATCACCCTTGTTTGCAACTGTTTTGCAATGGAGTTTTATTTATTTGTTTATACAATGCAAGCTTCCCATAGCAAGGGTATTTGGCATTTCAGAGAATTTCACACCAGTTGAATAGTTAGTAAAAATAACAATAATTGCTGGGAAGACCATATTTTCAACTAATTTGTAATTTATTCTACATTTCATATTAAATTATATTATTATTTTCACATTGAAATGATGAATAACATTTTAGATCAAAAGAATCGCAAATTCAACTTCATGATAAAATAATATAAATTCTTAATTACCTGCTTGGATTTTGACTCTAAAGAGCTTAGAAGTGAACTGATCATTGACTGTGAAGGAGTGATCGGGCTCAATGTCTTTGGTCTTTGGGTCCTTGGTGAGCACCCTCTGCGTGATCTTTCCAAGAGCCAGGGACTGCATGGCCCTCATCAGATCGCGATCCGGGATGTCCGTTTCGTTCTTGATCTCGTCGTACGTGTAAGACTCTCTGTTGTTGAACAGCATCAGGATCACCTTGGAATAATGAGGAGTTAAACAAATGAATGTTTTTGTCTCGTTAACGACTCGATGCGTACCATTTGGTAAGTGGAGACTTGGATGATGTGCTTCCGACTGCCTCCCTTTCCGTGAACCCCGTTTACTTCTTCTTCTCCGACTTCCATGGAGTTGCTGCTGCCACTGGCCGTGGCGCCGCTGGAAGATGCGATCGTTTTCTTCGCACCGTAAAACGTGGCATTCAGATCGGCAGACCCGTGCTGAGGTTGCAGACTCAACTGTCGACCGCTGTGTTTGCCCAAGTAAAACCTGGAAAGCAAATAACATGAGCGAGATTTTCGCGTGGCCTTGAAAATTCACCCAGAAACGAACCTTCTAAAAGTTTCAAATGCTTGTCTCGGAGCAGAAGGAATGTTGCAAGCTGTAGTTGAGGACTGGAAAGGCCAGAAGCCAGTCGTGAGGACGCGAACAAACAAGTCGACCCCGTAGAGATTCTTCTGCGATCGAATCGTAAAAGTAAGAGTTAAGAGTTAAAAGAGGTGTTCGCTCAAAAATAAAGCAAGAGGATAAATCAAAATCTTACTTCAGTGTTGTTTATATGTTGTCTGAACTCATCCATGATTGAGTTGGAGACTGTCATGTCCTTGAACATTCCCTCGAGCTTCGAGGTGAACTGGCATCCACACTCGGTCTAAATTGTGAACTTATTATGAAATCAATATCCAAGACAGATGGCCAGACAGCATTTCGGTTATGTACGATATAAGGTCAACTTTCAAGATATTCTGTTGGTTAAATTGTCTTCAAAAAGAGCACCATCGAAGCAAACCTTGAGTTTGGAAATCATGTTCTTCTCAGAATCATCTGAGACGCTTTTATTCAGGAGGAGACGTTTTGCGAGGTGCTGCTTGTAGTACCTTTCGAACACATCCTTCTCTTGAAGGAAGCGGAATAATACCATGCTCTTGTCGAGCACAGTCTCAATTTCTTGTTCCGACATCTGTAACAAAAGATGTGAAGTCAATTATCGATTCCCGGGAAAATTCTCCATTTCGTTATTCAGCAATGTGGAAAATTAAAATTCTGTTAATATTCAGACTTAATGCATCAGCACATAGTACACGTCTATGTCCTGTAAAATTTTATGTTTGGTTATTTAGATGTTTTGCTACAAAAACTTGATGTAAAATAAAGAACAAACTCCTTTCACTCCTTTGCGAAGTCGGTCGTCGATGAAGAGGGAGAGGTATTCTGGTGACTTTGGATTCAAATTTATGAAGTGCTCGAAGTCCGAGCACATCATCTGCTTGAACATGCGATCGTTTCCGAACGACTCGTGCAGAAAGTGATCGAAGCGATCTTTTAAATCCAGCAAACTCTGAAGATCATCGAATAGAAAATCACGTGAAGAATTAGGAAGTGATTAATATTTATCATCTTCTCATTACGCACTTCAACGAAATACACTATACAGAGCTCGATTAACCAGAAGCTCAGATCAGCAACAATTCAAGGCTAACCAGCAGACAATACCTGAATGTACACAATAGCATTGGAACCATTGCCATCCTCGATGACTAGCGACTTTCCTTGTTCTCGGAGGTGACCGCTGATGCAGTCGGACATGGTCCTCAGGCCGTCGGGCACGGCCGAGAAGAGGCGAAACATGCAGTCCAAATCTGTCGGGTAACAAAAACAACTCGTAAGATGGGATCTCGAAGAGCTTTGAGAACACTTTGATCAATAACGACCTTCGGTTTTGTTGTTTTTGAGCATGTGAACGATACCAGAGTTCGGCATCTGAAATTCAGGAGTGCGTCTTTATTTTCTCGACAAAATTTTTGAATCTCAATTCATGTCACAACAGAACTAATGTTTATGCAATAAAATAAATCTAAAGGAAAATTGTGATCTGAAGGTTGGCTGGAGCTCTAAGTAGAACAAACAAAAATAAGAAGAATGATCACTTCAAAACAACATCATGAAAATATTGGAAAGACAAAGGAGATCATTTTTAATTCGAAACATTCAAAGCCATTTATATATATAAATATATATACCTACCTCCACAATGGTCTTCATATGCTTTCTGATTAGTTCATCTTGAACGACCTAGCATTGAAATCGGTATTAATATCACAAAATTAGAAATTTTTCAATCACAATTAACTATCATTACAAATCACTTATTAAACATTCCATTGCAATTAGAACATTTACCATAATCGTGGTGGCACGATTACGATGGTCTACAACAAAATCGAGGAAATATTGAAAACCCACTCGAACGATTGGTTCCTTCGTAGACTTGTCCAGGTAGTGCATGGCCCTTTCCTGTTCTTCTTGTATTCTTGACTCGACCTTCTTGATGTACACAGAAGCACTATTTTCGGCCAAGAACCTTTCACTTTCGAGCTTCGTTGCAAATTGTGAAACATTTCGTAAATTTCTCGAACGTAATTCAAAGCCCAGAACATCTAAGACTCACTCTGTAGAATTCAGCAGATTGGATGAGAAACGGTTTTTCAAAGTCCTCCTCGTAGACAGATCTTGATTCGATTCCCAAGACCATCAACATTTGACAGCTGCTCTTCACAGCTCCTCTGTTAACGGACACAAAAGAACTTTAAATATTTCCCGTGCGAAAGACAAACGTGGGGACAGAATCTGTCCGCAAACCTGTCGACAACTTCCCCTCTTCTTTCCTTGGCCACCATGGACAAGAGGGTCTCTGTGAGGTGAGAGTGGATAGGTGGATAGCGAATGATTTGGTCCCTAAAGATCATCAGACCCAAGTTGTAGACATTGTCGACGCTATTCTGCTGCACGTAGACTCGATCCTAGACAGATGCACTTGAACTATTAACTACTTGTTTAATTACATATGCATTTCAACTGATAACAAGTTATTTAATCTCAAGATGTATGTGCACAACCACGGGCCTCGTCGTCTCGTTTAATAACCGTTGAAAAATAATTTGTCATTAAATAAAGACAATAAGAAATACATATCGAACCATGTACATAAGAATGTCCCTTATCATGACCATGGATGTCTGGTGATCATTCCAAGCTGATATGAGAACCTGGAGAAAGTTGTTGCTCAACGAGTTCAAAACTTCATCCCTGACCTGTCAAGCCACGACAAAAAGAAAGTGATACAATTCAAAATCTGTCCAAAAATGGAGCTACTATTCCATTTTAAAGATATAAGTTAGTCATTCTACAGGCATTATTATATTATCCCGAGAGGGTTTTCCAAAGATGATATCGCTATTGTTCTAGCAACTACAAAACTCAAATCATAAAAACAAGCTTGTGTTAATAGACTTTTAATTAAAATTAAATTATTAATCAAAATAAAGTATTGTGAATCTCACATCGATACAAGTAAGATCTGACTAGATTATTTTGCATGGAATTATTTAAGCAATTAATTTGGAAGACCAAATAATCAAATATATCATTGATGAATTGAAAGTGTGTCATATTCTTCAACCACACAGAACAGAAAAATTCATAATGCTGGTTCATAATTAACACATTCTTAAACAATCAATTATAAGTATAAATTACCTTGTTCACCAAATGATCTGTCACCACTTCCCTTAAGCCAGTGTAAAGTTTTTCACCATGCTTGTGCAAAACCATTGTGTAAGCATTTCGGTACAATTCCTCAAAACTTAAGCCACTGTTATTTTTCTTCTGGATCTCTTGAATGGCATTTTTCAACAACGCCCATATGTTGTTGACGTACTTTTCGTCCATCGCCATCTGTGACGAATGATAAGTACATGTAATGTAACAAAACACAATCAACATTCGTGAAGTCTTACTGGGAAAGCTCTAATTCTCATCTTTGTGTCCTTTTTGCCCTGTTTGTTAGAATTCATGGTTTTCCTTTTGCGCACAGCTCCGCTCCTGCAATCGGGTAAATACAAAACTAATTTTAAGGCAGGGATATAAAGCGAAAATGGTCGCGAACGAGATTAATTTTTCATAATGAATTGATAGCAGCAAAAGTGACCAATACTATTTCAATGCACCACAAAAGACCTTTCAAATCCGAATCCGTAATTTTACGATGAGAACCGATTTATAAATTCTATTTTTATATAAATACACATGCGCAGCTGTAATATCTGTCTACCACAACAATCACTCCGTTCGATTTCTCAAAGAAAAGATCTTGAAAATAATGAATCCATTTTGATGACGTTTTTGTGGCCATAGTTTATACTACTTAAGTTTAAAATTTTTATTAATAAATATTATTATGTGATGAAACATTTGACAGTGACGAATTTCAATACGTTTTAGGGAGAATGCCAATCCGCACCATCTTTTCATTAATGCCAAGTGTATTAAACAGAATTGATTTTTTGAGTGAAAGTCATAACATAACTATTATAAATAAATTTTTTGTTTTGATGATGAAATAAGGCATCAATCTTTAGTGTTTCATTAATTTTTAAAACCAATTCATTGTAATGCTTGTAAGTAATGCAATCTTCAAAATTTGTAATTATGTAAAGATAACGATAATTACTTACTGTAAATTGTATGTAAAACAAAACGTTTAGACGTTAATGTCAAATTCATTTTGTCATAATCACTTATTGCACTTTAATCAATATACCTAAAATCGCATTTTAAAGTAGTTTAGATCGCTCAGAGAAGTTTAGTCCTTCGGTAATTTGCCTGCTATCCCTACTATAGTTCATCCAGTTTATCATGGATAGATTTAACAGCTTCTAATCGTGCGCTCCAGCATACTTCAGACTCCCGTTTTTTATCCGCTCATCCGCAGTGGAAGGCATACTTATGATACGTCTGTCGTAGCCACTGCAATGATCGATTTATTGCCCTTGTTCAGCTATTATGATGTAACGTTGTATGCCTCATTTTGGAGTGCCTGCATCTTGACGCCCCGGGGACATATGTAACTTCCTTAGTTACGCCACTGGCACATCCTCAATGTCAATTTGGAAACGTAGAATCATATAAAATTTCCTTGCAAATTGAAAATAATTATCGGAGTTATCGGACTCAGTCCAAAACCAAGAAGATGACATTTTAGGTGAAACAGAGGACTCTAGAAAAAGCAAAAAAAAAAATCCAGTGAACCTGAGTTGTGAAAAAAGTTTCAAACACGGCCAGGCACATAATTTGGGGGGGGGGGGGGGGGAAGAACATCTCTTTGTGAGAGGGTTGATCCAACCCCTTCCCCTTGGAAAAAGCTGAACTGACTTCCATGAACACGGCATCTACAGTTTCCACCTTATCAGCGACGAACATCCAACAAACAGACGCCATTATCCAGACTTATTTGATCCAAGTCTCTGATGTAATTTATTGTTCTTGTGAAGTTTAAATTAAGTGTTGCAATGGTTATATATACATCATTATATTTTTATTGCATTATAATAAAAAAAATTGTTGGAAAATTCATTGTTTTCACGGCGTTGCCTAAAGCCATCTCTATTGTGGACCATTTCCACACTAAACCAGCGGTTCTCAACCTTTCTTGCAGTTCTGCGGCGACCCCCAACAACAAAATCGATTGGGCTGCCTTTCACTCGGTTAACTTCATCGTCACTGTTATGCCTTTCACGTCTAAATATTAGAACATTTATATTTAAAACCTTTTTATGCATATTCCACACTTGCAAGATTTAGTTAACTTTAAATAAGAAAACGAGATGTATTGTAATTTTTTAATTAATTAATTTATTTTGTAATATTATTCGAGTTTCTAAACATTGCCACAGTTTTAGAGAAATGGTTGCGCTTGCTAAATTCAAGGTGGCAACAACCAGCTAAAGTTCTCTTAGGTTCACCAGCAAACAAAAATTTAAGATAACTAGAGATGTGAACACATCCTTATCATATACATTTCATTTCCATAATCAAATCAAACAATTACGATATGAAACCAGATCCACTTTACAAACTATTCATCAACTAGGGATCATCAAATTAAACTAAGATCAAATTTTTGTGCAATAGACAACACCTCCCAACTAGACAACCACAAAAGACCCACGAACTGGTAAAGAATGGATCCGCGACCCATTTGTCAACAAACCAGGCGAATCTAGCATGTCTGTGCAAGAAGATCAACTGCTGAAGATTGCTAATGACAACAACTCTACCGGTGTTCTGGATTAAAAAAAAATTTATTCAAAAGCGGATTAAGATTAATTAAGATTACAACCAGGATTTCATTCATTTGTCAATTTTCAATTCACTGATCTGAGTTACGCTTGGAATTTCCTCCCTTTTTTAAATGGTTAAAGCTTCTTAATCTTTGAGAGGATGATTCAGAACTATGACTCTCGAGACTTCTAATGTTATGTTATATATCAAATTAATAATGTTATATTAATATCATTAATAATGTTATATTAATATCATTAATAATGTTATATTAATATAATTACTATCATATTATTATACTATCATTGCTATTAGCATTGCAGACGTTATCTTTTAGTTTTACAAACATTTCAACATTTGAGCTGCTATGATCACTGAACAAATTCGTTGACTTCCAGTCCCAAAAATTGTTAAATTAAAATTAATTTGATACATCTACTTTGTTAATTGCTTTACATTATCAAAATCAAAACATTCCCCAAAAAATCTGGATGCGCCCCTGATTGGCTTTGAGTCAGAGATTATCATGTCAGAAATCACGATTCTTTATCAACAACATTCAACAAAGTGGTTTCAACATAATGATGGAAATACAATTATAATAACAATAAAAATAATATTAATAGAATAGAATAAAGTCAAGCATTTAAAAATACAATATTATTTATTACAGTGGGGTAAATAAATAACATTGAAGAGAAAATTATTGCTACTATTCATAGTCATCATCACCATCATCGTCGTCATCGTCATCATCACAATTGTTAGTAATATTATAAATCCAGTGTTCTACAAAATATCACCATCCAACATTGAGACTGTCTTTTTATAGATTTATAAATCTTTTTTAAAATTTCAATTTTTTTTTAAATTGGATCCCTTAATTAATTACAATCGGGTTATCAAAGTAGACTTCTAGCATGAGCTACGTAATCATATTTTTATGATTTCATTTTGACGACAAGCCTATACGAATAAATTGCAAATAAATAAGTAATAATAGTAAAACTGGTTATTTATAAATTCTCCGTGAGCATTCGTCTACGTTGTTTGTCAAAATTGAAACATGAAGTCCCAGGAGCTTGTCTATTGATTTCAAAAGGATATTTCCCGTGAATAACAGAAGAGGTATTTTTTTTTACGTGCAAAGTCATTAAAGATAGTCATGAGGTCTTTGTCATGAATATGTATTAAATATTCTATGAATGTTCTTCCGTTACTCAGTATGTGTTTCCCCTTTTTGATGCTTTATAAAGAAGGAGTTATAAGCTTGTAATATGTGACTTCAGTTGTTTGAATTTCTCTGACATCTTTAAAATTTGAAACTATGAGTGGATGCTACAAATTAAATTTCGGCTGGCCTGGTATTCTCTTTATTGTAAGACTATTTTAATTACTAAAGTTGTATTTATTTTAATGAGCCATATAATCGGCATTAATTGCTTCAAAGATGATTTGGCTGGGGGGAAACGCTGCCATATTCTGCACGACTTTCCTCAATTTCAAAGGAAAAGAGAAATTTACGTATTTATTCTCAATTCTCCATGTTAGTTTCTATTTAAATCAATTAATTAATTTGTTTTAGTGAAACTTTAAAGAGTTTATCTATTTGTAAAAATCCGATTTATTTGCTAATTTAGTTAAAGCACCGTTTCTTAACTTATAGAAAGTATAATTGCTCAATTTGAATTCTAAAATTTAATTTAAAATAATTTGTAAGTTATTCCTTTAATTAAACGTTCGTTGACGACATTTTAGAGTTGAACTTTGATTTAAAAATACTCTGACCATTTTAACATAATAGTTTAGATTCACGAAACTTATTAATTGAATATTAACACAAAACTAAAAGCAAAAATAAACTGATAATTAAATTCATTTGCTTTGGAATTTGAATATTCAATCAGTAATCTTTTCAGTATTCAATCTGCTTCTCCAAAGGATCGGCGGAAGCGTTGAACTTCAATTGTGCTCTTATCCTTCTTCCCGTCTGTAACAACCTTATTTCTTTCCTCAGAGGAATCTGTGGTCAGAAAGTAATTAGAGTTAATTAAACGTTTCCATCGTAATTTTGCCATGCTTTGATAAAATTAAATGTTATGTGTAAACTACGTGTTACTTGCAATAGTTATGTGTTATGTGTAAATTATGTGTTATGTGTAAATTATGTGTTATGTGCAATAGTTAGCAGTTTTAAGAACGTGTTTCTTGTTCTTACTTCAGTGGTGTGGACCAAATGTGGTTCGCAGACAACTCGACTCCAACATCTTTTTTCACAAACTCGTAGGATACGCCATAGTTTTTTGGACAGGTAGGTGGCTTTGACGTCACATGCATTTGTTTCATTCGGTTGCACGCTGCGCAATAAAAATAATAGCATCAATGAAAAAATATTAGCTAAACATTTCTCTCGAACTACAGTCATTTATTATTATTTTTGTTTATTATTTTATTTATTATTTATTATGTCGTAAACCGACTCTTCGACCTCCTCCGTATTCCTCGAGTTGAAGCAGATTATTTTATGTGAGAGTTTATTTCATACCATTTTGTTTATTTTATTGCCAAATATTTAGGATTTTTATTCATTTTCTAGGCCAAGTTTATCTATTGGGCGGAGTTTATTTTAATCTATCAAAACGCTGGGACAAACGAGAAACTCTTGATTTTATAATATATAGATATATAAAATAATTTCTGTTTAACTATTAAATAATTTCGTTTAAATGTTTGATGCCATCAACCTTTGAGTAGATCGGCAATCATCGGATATCTTCGATGGATACACTTTTCTGTGAACAAATTTTTTATTTTTTACGAAAAGCCAAGGGATAATGCAATTCAGAAGCAATGGAAAAATTGAGTAAATGAATCGAATTAAAAATTTATTTCCACGGAAGCTTCTCTTTGATGCTGTTGAGAAATGATGGCACGAAATAAAGTGGTTTACAAAACTGTCTTTGAATACCTTTGAATGCTTCAAAGAACACTGCTTTGACGAATAGAATTTCATCGAGGAAGATAGGAACGAGAAAAAGCGTCTTAACAACAAGATGAGTAATAAAGCAACGGGCAACGTCGATGAAATTAGAAGTAAAAATAAAGCGACAAACTTCAATTGGTCGATTTTGATCACAGTTTGCTTCAAAAAGAAGCTTCAGATGTAACAGCCAGTCGTTGAGTCGTTGGCTCAGTGAATCGTCTAAATTTTAGACTCTAAAAGGATCCCTTTTTGAACACATATTTTAAATTGTTTATAACGATTACTTTATTCATAAACTGCATATAAATAATGATTTTGTTTATAAAATTTGTAAAACAAATATTAATAATAATAATACTATTATTATCATCATCATCATCATCATCATCAACTGACAATGAAATAATAACTCAGCTGTCCATTACATCGGACATACGTACAACTTGGAACGATTCATAAAATCCAAGAGCTCGAAAGATCCTCTTCTTCTTCGTCTGAGTGGACTTCCTCGCAACGAAAGTGATTCCTGGATCAACCCCGTAGTATCAAATGAAACAGTTAGGAATTTGTAGTTCGGGGAATTACGCGATATTCTCGATGAATTAATTATTTTAGTAGAATTATTTTTTTTTTATAAAATCTTTTTTGGACGAAGCAAATCTTGATGACGATGTTCCTGTTTTGTAGTTCTCGGTATACGAAGTGATGATAATGATTCCCGGATGGTCCGGTGTGCTGGCCACTCTGATCCTCATCATCCTGGTGGCATCCTCCACTGAAGCTCTGAGGTTTATTTTCTTTTAAAAAAAATTTGTTTTCCGAGAAATTAGAATAAATAAACTTTTAATCATTAACGATGAAATTGTTGTCGTTTAACAAGCTGCATGAAATCATGAATTGGCGTTATAAAATGAAATTATTCCAGGTTGAAATTTTACGAGGTGTTCTGGTATACCCACCAACTGTCCATATTATTCTTTGTCTTCATCATTGTGCACGGATTCGGGTTATTACGACTTTAAGATTTGAAGCCACACATGATGCCATGCGTGTTACACATAGCCAGATATTTAAAAATAATATGTATTTAAATATTAATTATTATTAAATATTAAATATTAATTTAAATAACACATTTTAAAAATTCTTATTATATTATATTCTTAAAGCGTAATGCACATATAAATTAAATTAATATTTTTATTACAAATAATACACCCATATAATATTTAGTAATATTTTTATTTTCAAGAGGAGTCGTGCGAAGCCAATCCAATATCATTGAACACGATCCTGTAATCTGCTCGAAAAGTTCCCAAAGTTGGGGAGAAAGTGGGGAATGCCCCATGCCCAAGTTCACCTCACAAACTCCCCATGTAAGGCGTAATCGTAATTTATGATTTATTTTATGGTTTCAAATTATTTTTTTGTTTATTTTTCAAATAATCTATAATCAAGTGAAAAAAGTAACGTTAAGTTAGATCTTATTGAATGCGGATTTTATTATTTTATAAGCAAGGTCAATAAATGTGAAGTGAATGTAATAAACAAATGTTTATAAACATTAATAAATTGGTAATACACCTTTTTCTAAACTCATCTCTTTCAGACTTGGATGTGGGTGACTGGGCCACTCATATTGTACGCCATTGAATGTCTCATAAAGTTGATAAACAGGTTCAGAAAAGTTGAAATTGTCGAGGTATTTTCCTGATTTCAGCTGAAACTGTTAATTGGAGTCTTTTGAATTAAATTTTATTAAATTAAAAATTAACTTCTTCGCCACTTCTAATACTTTCTGTCACTCTATATATAACACAAAATGAAAGTAACTACAGAAATACATTCAAAAATATTAATACAGTATTTATAATAATATAATTTATGTATTTATACAGTAATTACATAATAAATAATAACATATAATATATAATAGTTTTATAATATTTATTATAAATTTATATAATAATATTTATTATATTATTATTATTTTATATAATAATAATCCTATTAATATTTTATAATATTAAAAATTGCAAGCACATGTTAATAGTTTCGGTTACCTGGACGCTTTTTGGCAAACCCCTTGGCCGGCGACATAACAGTCGAACCCATATAATGTATATATATATATATCTCATTAACATTAACATGTTAATCATTTAACAATATTATCACTTATTAATGTCATAGGCTGTCATCCACCCATCTGATGTTCTTGAATTAAAGATGAAAAAAAGTGGATTCAGGAGCAATGCTGGCCAGTACATCACCATCATGTGTCCTTCTCTGTCTTACTTTCAGTGGCACCCTTTCACTCTGACATCCGTACGGCATTTATTGATCAATTTTTCTAATATTCAATTTCTGATTGAAATTCTAACATTGAAGAATGAATTTTTGTCTCAAATAATGAAAACTTGAAAGGCGATAGTTTATGAATGAGTCATCAGCATTTTATTGACAGGCGCCAGAGGATGACTACTTTTCAATCCACATCAAGGCTCATGGTGATTGGACGAAAGATGTTTACAAGAAATTTAAAAAAATTATCGAAGATTCCAAATCGAACGGGAATTTTCAATATCCCAGGTACACATGAAGTAATACCATACAAATTTATTATATTGTATTTTTATTTATGAAGGCGCTTATTTGCTTACTTCACAAGAACACGCAATATTATTACATTTGTTACTTTAATTAACCCCTGCTAGAATATCAATAAGATATTTCGTATTTTGTTGAGGAGGCTATTGTATACTTCCTTAGTGCTGATGCTGTTTCTGGTTCGTTACCTGACTTGAGATTTTGGGCTTAATTTTGACATAAAAAGCAATTTCTTAAAATATCTTACAATTATTATTATTACTGTTATCATCATCATCATCATCATCATCATCATCATCATCATCATCATCATCATCATCATCATCATCATCATCATCATCATCATCATCATCATCATCATCATCATCATCATCATCATCATCATCATCATCATCATCATCATCATCATCATCATCATCATCATCATCAATCATCATCATCATCATCATCATCATCATCATCATCATCATCATCATCATCATCATCATCAATCATCATCATCATCATCGTCATCGTCATCGTCATCGTCATCGTCATCGTCATCGTCATCGTCATCGTCATCGTCATCGTCATCGTCATCGTCATCGTCATCGTCATTTCAGGATATCCGTTGATGGTCCTTTTGGCACGTGCTGTGAGGTTTGTAACAAAGTATTGAATTGTCGACGTGAATGAATGCACATTGACTCGTTTGCTCATTAATTCATTCATTTAAACAACATTCCTTTGTTGAATCTCATTTGCTTAATTAAAATATAGCAATTCATTTCGATGCAGCGACATTTTTATTTTGCCATCACAAAATTATGAAAAGATGCCAAAAATTAATTCCGCTAATAAAGGAAGATATTATGAATAATCAATAAATGTGAAAATTACATTTTTAGGATGTTTTCCAGTACAAAGTTGTTATGCTGGTTGGTGGTGGAATAGGGGTTACTCCTTATATTTCCGTTCTCAAGCACATTTGGTTATTGATTTAATGACATTTAAAATAACAACATATATGGTGCATGAATTACACAAAATATTATCAATTATAAGAAATTATCACAAATTTATTTAATGATTAAATAAATACTTTAGGCATTTACATAAAAAAGGAGACAAAATAGGCATACAGACAGTTTATTTCTATTGGATTTGTCGAGATGCAACGTTCAAATGGTTCAATCAGATGCTCAGGCAACTGGAAGAGGAAATGGAAAGTGACAACGATGCTTTCATTTCCATAAAAATCTTTTGGAGTCGAGGATGGAATTCAGAAATTGTGAGCGAAATTTGAACAATTTTAGACTTTAGAATAAATTTAATACTTGATATTTGGCTTTAATAATTCTTTTTTATTTTATTTCTTGTTTTGTTTTCATAAACATTCATTATCCATCTACTACAATGGCAATTCCCAAATGCTTAAACAGCGCAAACAGATTCTTCAAAGCGACAGCAGCCAAGAAGATGCAGTTACCGATTTGAAGAGTAGAACCAATTTTGGCAGACCCGATTGGAACGCCCTCTTCAGAGAAGTTGGAAATGTCAACAGGTTCGTTCCTGACTCACAAGGCCGATATAAACTATTGTAATAAGCGATTTGATTTTTGCAGTGAATGCGACGTGGGAGTGTTTTGTTGTGGCACGAAATCCCTTTCAAAGGAAATCAAAGTTCAATGCGTCAACCACACGAACGTCCTTCCTCTGGCAAAACCTCGCTTCGTCTTTCACAAGGAGAAATTCTGACGGACTATTTCAAGCAATTTTGTCTCTTGAAGTCGTTGCTTATTTTATAAATTATTATTATTTTCCATGACGAATTTGAAATTATGCTTGCCAATGCCTAACCTTGACTTTTACTGATCATTTTGTTGGTATTTTCACGTTGTCAGCACGTGAACTACTTCCCTTTTTGAGTCACGATTTCAAGAATAAGTCTTCAGATATACTTCAACTTAACTTTATTAAAAATATAATTATGTGAGTTTAGTTAAGACTAAACATCTTGTTTTATTTCATTATTCAAATAAAATCTGTCTTATTTTTGAAATTATCGAAGCTCATCTGTTGATTTTCATGATTCCAAAATGATTCAGATGTATTGTCATAATCATTGGAGCGTGAAAGCACATATAGCATACAGTATAAATTTCACTTTATTTGTTTGGTAATTATATGATCATGTCATCATCGGAAACTGTTTGTGGTTCCAAAATCACTTCCATAACAGCCTGTATAAACAATTTTTGCATTCAACGTTCAAGCATTCCAGGTAGCTAATTGGGAAGCAGAGTAGTATCAATCTTTGAACTGCTGGCTTACTCAAGTTGTTAGCTTTCAAACGTGTTTGCGCGATTCAGTCTTCCATTTAAATATTTTTCTAAAAAGATCTAACATAAAAACTTTGAATCGGTGCTGTATGTTGGAAGCCTCGCGTTTTTTTAAGCGCTGGAGAGTTAACTAGCTGACTAATTGATGAGAAGGAAGGACTTAAAGGTCTGTTGACTCTCTGGTTCTGCTATGATTTGCATACATTAGAAAACTTGTGAGCATCTCAGGTGATAAAATTTGACGGGGCTCATGAAAGCACGAAAACATCCTGAAGGCTTGTACAGCTAACAAAGGCCGCACTTTCCTTCCTCTATTTAAAAGGCTTACAATTCTCGCTGGCTTCAATCTTTGACATTTATGTTTATGGTCAGTATATCTATGAGTTTCACATATATATTTAAGATGAAATATCTTTCAACTTAATTTCATATTCTCAGTGAATACAAGTGAAATGAGCTGCTACAGATTTACTATCGGATGGCCAGGATTAATTTTTCTTGTGAGTTTTTTTCAAAATCAAGCAGCGAGTACTCAATATTGACTCAAAACTTCTCACACTCATTGTTTCTCAGCTCATATGGGCGGGCGGGAACATTGCTCTCTTTTGGTTAACGTTTGCTAGCTACATGTGGGATGCTGAATATATGTACGTTTTCAAGATGCTAGGGGTGAGTCACACATAAATAAAAACATCAACTATATAATTTAATTAGGTTTATTCACGTGTGTGTTAGATTGAAATTGTCACTCATCTATTTGTAATCATGGAACTCTTATGTTTCAGCTTTCTCTCAGCTTTTCCAGAGGTGCTGCACAAGCATTGAACTTCAATTGTGCTTTGATTTTATTGCCGGTGTGTAAAAATTTAATATCTCTGCTTAGAAGATGTTTTGGTTTCAATCACGATGTAAGAAATTTGTGCCTGGTATATATAATTGGTTTTGGAGAAGTACATTTTTCTAAATTTCTTACTCAGCAATGTTTCGGACCAAAATCAGTTTGTAGACAGTTGGACAGAAATATTTTCTTTCATAAAATTGTTGCCTACTCTATTTGCTTTTGGACAGGTTAGTGATTCTATTTTGTTGCAAAAGTTAGAAATGTAATTATGTCATGAAAATGATTCTTGTCATCAGCAATTCATTACGTTGGACATTGTTTTAATGTCGAGAGATTTGTCACTGATGCCAAAGCAAGAAAAGACATGCAAGAACTTCCACTCAATGGCCCTTGGGTCAACCCCATTAGACGAAATGAAACAGTGAGCAGTATGGGGTAATAATGCCATAAATTGAAAAGCAAATTAAACAATTGTTTTAGTTTCCAGTATTTGAGTTGTTAACTATGATTCCTGGTTGGTCTGGTCTGATTGCCCTCACAGTTCTGATTGTCATGGTGTCTGCTTCTACCGAAACCATCAGGTATTTCAAACCATTATATTGGTTTAAAGATTTCTATGACTATATAAATCATTATTGTATTGTTCCATCACAAATTCTGTGAATGATTTCCAGGCGAAAGTTTCACGAGGTATTTTGGTACACGCATCACCTGTTTGTCCTTTTCTACCTCTTTATCATTGTCCATGGATTTGGGTTTGTTTTAAATAGTTCTTAATTTATTGCTTAAAGCTAGTTACCAAATAACTCTTTAATAGTGAATGAAAACATGAAATTTGAAAGCATTATTTTGATATATCTGTATTTCAGTGGTATTATAAGAGGTCAAACAAATCTTAAAAACCACGATCCAAAGCAATGTCACAATAAGACGCATTCTTGGGGAATAGATGAAGCGTGTCCTTGGCCAGAATTTTCTGCTCATGAAGCAGATGTTAGTGCTGTTTGTTAGTTTGAATAACTAACTGTTTAAGGTTGAAATGCTGCTACAAATAATCCTGAGTTATAATCAAAATCAACTTTATAGACATGGATGTGGGTAACTGGCCCACTCATATTGTATGGAATTGAAAATATCATCAAATTAGTCAACAGATTCAGAAAAGTGGAAATAGTAGAGGTATTATTAGTTGTTAAATCAAATCCTGTGAAAGTTTAATGAGTATTCTAATATTGACATTTATTTAAAACAGGCTATCATACACCCATCTGATGTTCTTGAATTAAAGATGAAAAAAAGTGGATTCAGGAGCAATGCTGGCCAGTACATCACCATCATGTGTCCTTCTCTGTCTTACTTTCAGTGGCACCCTTTCACTCTGACATCTGTAAGACATGTTTTTAATGTGGAGCACATTTGCTATTTGTAAAGTTGTTATTGTTAATTTGGGTGAGTCCAAGAGATCAATCAATTGGAAAAAGTAGCACTTGTTCAGCCTAGCTATACAGTTTATCAGAATGACTCATCAAATGAACCTAAAACACCAGCCTCTTTTTTAAAATTCTTTACACATTCAGAAGTCACAAACCCATCGACATTTAGCTCACTCTTTACGACATAAACACCATGCAATTTTAGGTGCAACTACAAACGACTTATTTCTTAAATTATCACCGTACCATAATTATTATCCATATTAATGTTACACGCAGTTCCACGATATCTAACCCACAGGCACCAGGAGACGACTTCTTTTCAGTGCACATAAGAATAGTTGGTGACTGGACTAAAAATTTGTGCTCCCTTGTAAAAGACATTAACACAAAGAAAGCACAAAATAATCAAGAGATATCATACCCCAGGTTATTAAAAACACCTAATAATGATAACATTTTTGAAAATTCTTTTTAACAAATTCTTTATTGCTGACAAATGGTCCCTTATGCATAATTATGAAAACAAATTATGTATACAAATTACAGGGTAGCTGTTGACGGTCCTTTCGGCACTTGCTGCGAGGTACGAACATTTGCATCGTTTGTGCCAGATTTCTTGGAAACGTTAAAATAAAAAAGCTTAACAATAACCATTCTGGTGCATCTAGCTTTAGACCCTAAGTACGAATGTAAACTATTTCTTTGAGATTATCTTGATCCTTTGATAATTTGAAAACAGGATGTTTTTCGATACAATGTCATCATGTTGATTGGAGCTGGCATTGGAGTCACTCCCTTTGCATCAATTCTCAAGCACATTTGGTAGGTGGTCACCGGAGCTAAATCTCCAAGAAATAACAGAATCTGAATAGATAATGAATTAATAAGCATTACTGAGATACTTTAGATTATGTGATCGATCAAATGAATTTTCGATAAGAGGTTTGACGCACAGCAAAATATGAATTTAATTTTTATTAACTCAGGTACTTATACAAAGAGAAGAAGGAGCTCCACGTGTTGAAGAAAGTGCATTTTCATTGGATATGCAGAGACAAAGCATTCAGGTGGTTCAATGAGATGTTGAAGCAATTGGAAGAAAAGGTACGGGAGACAGAAAATGACTCATTCATGTCTATAAATATACATCTAACGAGGGGTTGGGACAATGATATTGTGAGTTTTTACAATTTGCTTCCTCAGAAAACAAACTATTTAGGAGAATAAAATCTTATTTTTAGCAAAAGCAAGTCATCGAGACCATAAGCGAACCGGTAGACTGTTTGACGGAACTAACGAACAAGACCAAATTCGGAAGGCCGAACTGGGAAAAAATCTTCAAGGAAGCTGCTTCAGAGCATCCGTAAGATTTCATAAACATTAATGAAACACCGGGAATATTTATTTACATTCAAATCGTTTTCATTCAGAAATGAAGAGGTGGGAGTGTTCTACTGTGGTCCAAAAGAATTAACAAAGCCATTAAGATTTTATTGTGGAAAAAACTCAAATCTCACTCCCCATGGCAGACCACGTTTTGTCTTTCATAAGGAAAATTTTTAATTACTTGCATGGAACGTTGAAAAATTACTTTTACTGCATTCAATTAACTTGTTTTTGCTGGCAATATTATTCCAGATTTTTCAAAAACAGGTTTTGTAAATGCAGCACAAATCAAGAAAAATGCCTCAAGACATTCTGAACAAGAATAGTATTGATCTAATGCATGCCATCATTTTCAAGATTTTGTAAATTATGCATACTAATAACATTCAACTCAACTATGTACTTGTGGAAGAATAAAATAATTTGATAAAAAGACTCGATGAATTCTGCTTAAATTTTGTATTCAGACAAATGTTTACAAATGATGAAGCAGACCTACTTTGAAAGTTACATTGAGCTTAAATCCAGGCAAAACACATTAGGAAAGAAACGGATCCCTAAATAATAAATCTTTTACTGACGGGCGGTTCTTCAGATCTCTTGTGAGGCATTTCTGGAGAACAAATTATATGCAAGAGGAGCAGAAAGCGGATTTGAAATACTTAAGCAAGTACCTTCAAAGTCTGCACGACAACTGGGCCGAGGGATGTGGGGGGAAAAGAAATATCTTGCGAGGTTATGGCCATTATTTTCTGCAGTGGATTGTTGATCTTCTGGAATGGGGGAGCACCATAAACCATGCTGTACAGGATGCAACCCAGGCTCCATACATCTGACTTCGGCCCAACCTGATGACAAATAATTGATTCGCAACATTAACTCATTTAGTACAGTCAAAATGTAAAAATTATAGCCACTTGATAGCAAAGTTTAGGCAAATAATACAAAATACTAGGATGCATATTTTGTTCTTTATCACATTCTTCACAGTTAACTTCCACATGAGAAACACACCTTTATTTTTATCTCGGAACCATCGGGTTCTGAGCTTAAATTGTTGAACGCCTCAGGGCTCATGTAATTATAAGTGCCCATAATCTGGTCGCTTGTGACGCTGGTATGGTCAGGCAAAACTTTCTTTGAGATTCCAAAGTCAATGACTTTTATCATTCCTCTGACGATAACAAAATTTGCCGGCTTCAAATCCCAATGCACGATACCTGGTATTTTTCAAATTCATAAAGATTGACTCAGAAGTCCAAAACCATCTTGAGCAATGGAGTCAAAAATCAAACCATTGTCATGAAGAGAATTGACGGCCATTAACATCTGCGACCAACAAAACTTGATAAGAGAGGAAATCCCGTCTGGATTAGCTTTGGAGTGATTCAAAAAAAATGACTTTAGGTCCATTTCACCCCTTTCCATCACCAGGTACAGTTTCTTGTTCTCGGTATCAAGAAAGCTGCAAATAAATAACAATGAGGAATTTGAGCAAAACATAGCGAATATTTTAATGCGAGCTTAGTGCATAAAATAGAAACGACAAATCACATAGTAATTATGAAATGTTAAGATATAATCAACTGAATGATACTTACTCATCATGGAGCTTTATGATTCCTTCACAACCCTGTAACTGCTTCATTATTGACACTTCGTTAATGTACGAAGAAATTGTAGATTCTTCTGCATCTGTCAAATCAATGCACTTAATGGCACAATCTTGGATATCTCTGCTTGAGCCTCTGTAAACCTACAAAACACAGTAGACAAACATTTCTTGGATTACATTGTGGAATAGCAACTAGAAAATATTTAGTAAATTCCAAATAAACTTCATAAGTTATCACAAGCTGCTACAGATCTAACATTTGTCTTCATGCACATCAAAACTCACCATGCTGAAACCTCCTTTTCCTAGAAGTTCGTGCTTAATAAAAACCTTATTTCCAATCATGAGTCCATTTTCTGGAATATTTACACAATGTGAGTTGCATGTTGTGACTTGATTTCTCGTAGCTTGTAGGGCAGGCTGTAGATGAGGCACTTCTGGACTGGAAGGACCAAAGCTATCATCTTCCTTGTCATCTAATTTGGTAAAAACATGGTCCACAGGAACTCTGAGAGGTGGTCTCATGCATCTAAAACATGATGATGATGATGATGATAACTATGCTAAAAAATAACCATGCCCAGTAAGTGCTTACCTCGACTGAGTTTTGCATGCAGAACGGGTCCAAGAAGTTCTTGCTTGAATGGAGCATTCGAGTGTGGTTCTCCTGTTCTGTCCAGTCATTGTGGGTTCGTTTAGAATATCAGAACAACTTTTCAATTCAGAATTTGGCCAAAAAGTCGAGTGATCCTGACAATCAAGGGATCTGGTTTTTGTAGATTCCTCTTTCTTGGGCAGCAATATAGCAGACTTCAAGTCTTCAGACCTCAAGAGCTTTTTAGTCTCAGGAGACAAAAAACTTACAAGATATTTATTTTCAATGCACAATTCCTCATCACTCCATTCAGATTCCTTGGATTTATCTAATTCAACATCTTTTGGGAGGAACATTGAAACTTGATCCCCACAGTCAAAGTCGTTATCATTCTCTGTTTCTGTGATTGGAACTCTCATAGGAGGTCTTGACAGTCTGCAAAACATTCTCAGTTAAAAACCATGAGTTAAAAGTAATGTTTAGTTAAAAATCTTGACTTAAAAGTTAAAAAACTTAAAAGTATGCTTATTGATCAGAACTACTTAGAAGCGAAGTTCAGCTCACCTTTTTTTTGGTTTCAGGTCATCCAAATCAACATTCTGAAATAATTGATGAGATGACGTATGAGATGTTTGAAATTCGCAGGCAGAAAGTCTACTATTTTTCTTTGGTGATGAATCATGACCAAAACCATCTAAAGAACTTTTATGTCTTGCCAGAGGGGGCTCAGAGGCAGACGAAAGAGTTAGACACCTCCAATTGTTTTCTGGTGTCACTCGTTTGTCTGGATGAGAGCAAATAAATGACAGGCAGTCTGAGATTTCAGCAGGATTTTCATATGACTTGGTGTTCACGTTTTCAATTAGCTTGTCTTTATCATGTTTTTCAGAATTAGATGCAACAGTTTTCAGAATATCAGAAAAATATGTTGAATCACACTCAGAGATGTTTGCACTTGAATCAGGAAATTTGTCATAATCAGCATTGATTGAGTTGTCCTCATCATCATCAATATCAAGATTAATAGAGTTCCTTGAAACCCTCATTGGTGGCATGATATTCCTACAGAGAACGAACCTTATAGTATGCAATTAGCATTTGGAAATAAATGATTTTTTTACCTTTTTACAGAGACTGTAGCTTGATTGATGTTCAGACATTGCAAATGAGCAGGAGTAAAATAACTTGAGGACGAAGTAAGAGCAGATGAAAATTTTGGTAACTGAATAGATTCATTTTCCAAAATTTGTGTGGACTTTGGGAGAGCAGGGTTGTCAGATGATTTTAAAGTTCTGCTCAAACAATTTTCGCTTATACCGAATTCCATTCTTTTGACTATTTTTTTTACATGTTCACTTTCATCAATGCATCCCATGTGGGATGGAAATGGCTTGGTTAATTCCTCTGCATAACGAAATTCATTTTACATAATCTGTTAATAACCCCATTTAAGTAAATAAATATATCTTAATTTAATGCTTGAACTAATTAGAACTATTTAAAATCAAGTTTTTTACAGTGATTTGAAGCGAAATTTAATATATAGCTGTACAGTGTACTTACAGGCTAAGAACCACACCGGTATAAAATATATAAGAGTTGCAAAATGTAATTCACGCGGGTTAATTGCCAATGAAAATCAAAACCAAAAATTTGTAACAAAAACAAACCATCCAAACAGATGAATAGTCCGCCCAATGACAGTACAAAATGATAAAAAAACAAATTTTTATGATTTGTTTTAAAAATTGTTTTCTAATTTTTTTTTAAATTAACATTGTTAAAAAATAGCTTTGAAAAAATATTGTAGTTCGAGCATTTGTTCTTGTGCTGAACACTGAACACTGGAACATTTCGTCCCACTTGTGCAGCATCACACCGGCTCTAGGCTTGCAAGACGAGGATAACGACCCAATTCCTGACCGTGAAATAGCGAGAATGTGTATAGGGGATCAAAAAAACTCGCCCACAAGTTATGTTACATACTGGATGGATCCCCATAAATACTTCTTTTGGCGATGGAAACCAGGCTTTGAGTTATAGTTACTCCCGAAAATGGAGAAAGTGATGTCTTTGGCTGACCTGGTCGGTAAAACAAATATTCCGATATCAACCTTTTCAAAAATTGTCTGCCACAGTAACATAGACAAGCAAACAATGAGGACTTTTTGATTTGAGATGACATTTTTTCTTTGCTTCTCATCAAACTTCAGAAGGTGGCAAACAGCAATGAAATTGAACTAGACTACCAATCCTACTTTGAGAACAAACAAACTAGACCTTTATCTATCAACAATTGCTGAGATGTTCTATGGCGTTACCGGTGGCGGGGTCCTCAAAGCGGCGGATGGGTGAAGAATTAGTTATTATTATTTCTGTCCAAATAACTTTTTAAAATTTAATTCAAAAGATTTAAAATAAAAGTAGATTTTTTCCTAGAATTTAAAAATCACACCACGGACATCCCTTAAATCTGCCGCTTGGCATTACTTTATAGGCGACCCTCGAATTGATATGCGCTGAGAACCGCTGACCTACGTCATTTGAATCCATAACTTTCCTAGTGTCGGACAACGCTTTTGTTTGGCGAAGGTGTTCTTGCTTTTATCATATTTATTCATTTCAATCTCCAAAACAAGGTTATTACTTATGAGTGATTTTAATAAGAAACCAGGAAATCATATTCTGACTCACATAAAAGTAAATTAAACAACATCAATTTCACAAGTTTTCAAGAAAGTCCATTGGAACTGGAGATTGATCATGTCTTATTTATTGGCACTAGGGCATGCTTTTCAACAAAATTTGTATGACCCTTCCTGGACATAAAAAATGATAACATTTGAGTAAGTATGCCTTATGAAAATAGAGAAGCATTTACTTGAAACATTTGGGACAGTAAAGGTCACCATCGCATTCAAGGCATTGGAACTCAGTATCTTCATTACAAATGCAACACCATTTCTCCTCTGCACTACTATCGTGTTCTTCTTGTTCCCATTTCTTTGAGAAAGATTTTACTCTCAAATGACTTTCAATATCTTATTCACACCAGATAATACAATACAAACTTTTCTTAATTCCTTAATAATGCTGCTAGGATTCATTTCTTCATCTTTTTCTTGTATTACCTAAATGAAGCCAATAAATTCAAATAATATATTTAGTGTAATAAAAGGAGACATGAATAATGCTACTTTAAGACCTCTTTCCTAAGATTTTCAAGCCTATCCAAAATTTGTTTATCTTTTTCATTCTCTTCCTTTGAAGTTCTTTCCTCCAATGCTACTTCTTGTGTGACTTTCTTTATGAGGTTATCAACATTTGACAAGTCTTGTTCACCATCTCCAGCTGATGTCTTATCACCTCAAAGAGACCAAAATCAATTAAAACATCATTACTCCTATCAACAACAATTGTCATTCTTAGCAATTATCCAAAAAACTTGGATGAGTTTTCATAACAAGTTAAATTAAAGAATCTCTCAGCTTTGTTAAATTTAAGACATATTTAATACATATTCTTTAAAGATTCATCCCAAGAACATACCAAGAGAAAAGTTACTGTCCAAATAAACTTCATTCAAAATCTCATCTAACAAGTTGTCTACCTCATCATTTTTTATGACTGTGGATGATTCCTGCTAACAATCAATTAGGAAATTGTTATTATTATATAACAATTAAAATTATAATGAATTAAATTAAAATAATAATAATTGATTAAATGAAGTCGACATTGGTTTACGACCATCAGATTTGTTAGCTTTAAGTTTCTCAACTTTCTGTCATGATTTTCTACTTCAATTTTATTTTTAATTTATTTTTTTATTTAATTACAATTTTATTTCCTGGTTTTCTAAAGATTACTTTAATTATTGACAATTATGTTCCAAATTAAGGTCTGCAACTTAGATATTTGATTGAAGATGCCAATATTCAGTTACATTAATGAAAATGCATTAATTAATTATTATATGTTTTACTAAATGAGAATTAATTTTAAAAATTACCTTTTTAGAATCTCCACGAGATTCTTTGATATTCTTCAACCTTTGTTCCAACTCCTCCTCTGATGGTGCTTTCTTAGAATCACAATTTCCTGCAATCAATTAAATTATAACAACCTGAAGAATCCAATAATGAAAAATTTTGTGGTTGAATTTGTATGTTTATTTTAATGCATACAAGCAGATGGTTGCAAACTCTCATTCACTTAAACAAAAACAAAAGAAACAATAGTTTGCCAATAAACCTATGTTAGAACCCTTTAAATTTGCAAGTCTAGCCATAAGTTCATCATCCTTGTTTTTAATTTCTTTTTTTGCTTTCTGTTCTATCTGTCTCTTTTCTTTATTTTGTGCTGCAATTTTTGCTTCTGCAATTCTCCTACAATCAGAAGCAATATTTTTCTTGAAATGCAAAGAATAAGAAAAATTAAATGGCAACATAATAAATCTAAAACTACCAACTTGGCAAGGACTTGAGGAGGTTCAAAATCAGCTGAAGATTTTGTAGGTTGATTAATTCTACATTTAAAAAAGAAATGACATTTCATATGTTTAAAGATCTTCCTCAATCCAAAGAACTGGAGAATTATAAATACAGCACTAGAGTTCATCAATAAACACTTAACTAAAGTCCATCTAAACTATTTTGCAATACAATTTATTTTTACAAACCCAGAAAGAACTTCGTAGCATTTGTTGCACACTAAACATTCTTCTCCACTGGTTTTATGTATTACAGCCTTTTTTGTCAAGCATTTCTTGCAAAACGAATATCCACAACTTCTGCAACCGAGCTTTATAATAAAATGATGTATGCATCCTTAACTTTTAAAGAATGGCTAGAAATGGCAAAAAGTCTAATTTTACCTCCTTATTGAACAACCCAAAAGTGCACCAGCAGCTATAACATTTTCCTGACATGTCCTAAAATTAACGGTACCATGAGACTTAAGAATTTCTACAATAGAGGAAGCACCGACCAGAAGTGTTTACATGCAGAACATGTGTAAGAATTATATTATTATAATATGTACTATTTCAGAAAGATTATTATATCCATTGATCGTCCAGAATAGAAAAGCACAATAAGTTCGTAATAAGAAATTCTATAAAATCTTAAAATTAATCATAAAGATTACTTTACTGAATATTGACCATTTTTAGATAGGTGTTTTTAATTAGTTCAAACTTTTTTTCTATTTTATTACACATACATTTTATATTTATAAAACGAGGAGGAAAAGCTTCTGGCTTTCAATTAACATAACGTATAATTATTATTATTATTTCTGTGTATTGTACGAAAGTGGTTTTTGCTGTGATCATCTGGTATTGCTGCGAATTTGAGTAGACTCTATAATAAATTCGATTATTATCTGGACGACATCTGTCAGGGCATTCAGTCGTTATGCAGTCTATACCGTTTCCCACGAATTGCCCGCTTAAACCCAACGACATTGAAACTACTAACAGAGCTTCTACCTCCGAAAATAGCGCGTCCAGGAAAATTCACATACCTCTTGTTTCTTTAGAACAGCCAGAGTTCGTTTCAATACAGATGGAGAAACCCCTTGTTCGAAAAAGAACTTTTAAAATTATTGTTCTTGGTGATTCTGGAGTTGGAAAAACATGTTTAACATACAAGTTTTGCCAGGGAAAATTTCCTGCTCAGACAGAAGCAACAGTTGGTGTTGATTTCAGGGAAAAAATAATTCAGGTGGCTAATGAATCAATAAAGGCTAGTATTTAATCCTCAATAGACACTTTTTGGTCTCAAATTATATGTGATTAAAGAATGAGGTTTTTGACATCAGATTCAAATTTGGGACACAGCTGGTCAAGAGAGGTTTCGAAAGAGTATGGTGCCACATTACTACAGGAATGTGCATGCAGTCATATTTGTTTATGATGTGACAAGAAGATCAACCTTTGAAAGCATTCTTTCGTGGATGGTGGAGTGTGAACTCCATAATCCAGGAAGAGAGGTAAAAGCTTGTGTTACAGCATTATAACTTTAAAATGTGTTCTTTAATGCAAATGGTGTATAATGGTTGGTAATTATTTAATGAAGGTTCCTGCAGTGCTGGTCGGAAACAAAAACGATGCCGCAGCCCATTTGAGAGAAGTCCACACGAACGTCGCCGCTAATTTTGCTCGCCTTCATGAAATGGAATTCTTCGAGACCTCGGCCAAAAAGGATTCCTGGTGTCCAGAAGCCCCGTCGGACGACGGGCTTTGTTGCCACGGCCATCACACCGTGGAGTCCGTTTTTGTGACCCTGGTGTGCAAGTTGCTTCTGCTCCGAACGGGTCTCACGCCCACCCCGGAAGATGGCAGGAGGTTCAACCTGGTCGAAATGAGACCCGTGGTGGTGAAGCGGAATGACGAATGTTCGTGCTGATTGGAGTAGTAGATTTGTGCCCATCGCGGTAAGGGAGATTGCTACTAGGCAATCGACCGTAACTGGTTATTCAACGGTCATTAAGTTCCATCATCCATGATAGACACTGTTTACTTGATGGTTCTCAGATCTTCTGCTTCAAGTGCTCATGTTTGTGATTGACTTTTCATGCTCTTTAATTGGAAGTGACTCATGTGCTGCAGACATCCTAATTATCAGGCATTGAAATTTCATTCATTGAGATCTCATATTTTTGTGAAGTTTTATTTGATCATTGTTTCATCTGATCTGATTTTTCTTAGTTTATTTTTTTAAATTTGTTGCTTTAATTTGTCATCTAATCTAACTGCAACAGCCCTTTTGGGTTAGTTTCATTTCAGTCAAACATTTTGCATTTTATAATTGTCTGCACTTGGAAAACTTCTCATAATTACTTGTCATAAGGAAGCATAGATTCACATTATTTGTTTTGAGAATGCTGTTGGGAAGTTTGTTCAGTCACGAAACTTTTTTATTTGCAATATATCTGGTCCACCTCTTAAATTATGACTTGGAGTTTTGTTTTCTGCTAATCACAATAAAAACGGTTTAATCTGAGCATAGACAGTCCATTAGTTTACACTTATTACTGAAATCTCTAAATCTCGTCAAGAATCACAATAGTTGGCTGCAGTTGTTCGTTGAAGGAGAACAGGCCATTCAACAGTTGACAAATAAGCTCTGATACTCCGTATTCTGGTCTAAAGCTGAAATTAATTGACTCCCTTCCTCGCTAGACTGATTTATTTGGATCTGCTGGATGGGGCACATAACTCATTTGATTCTCTTTAAAATTGGCTCAACCGTCAGAACAGTCAGAACGTAGCCTGCCTTTTTAGTTGCTCCTTCTGAGCTTTTCATGACTCAAGACCATTCGTTATTATTATTATTATTATTAGATTTATTTATTGTTATTATTATTATTATTATTATTGTTGTATTATTATTATTATTATTAGTATTATTATTATTATTATTATTATTATTATTATATTATTATTATTATTATTATTATTATTATTATTATTATTATTATATTATTATTATTATTATTATTATTATTATTCTTATTATTATTATTATTATTATTATTATTATTATTATTATTATTATTATTATTATTATTATTATTGTTGATATCATTTTTTATTAATAATGCCTATGTATTACCAATGAATGTTTAAAATCTATCGAAATGTGACATAAGCTGGGATATCTGCGTAACTATTTTATATGATTGTGTTTCTCGAGCTAGTAAGCTTCTCTCAGGAGATGAAAAGCTTTAGGTCAAGAAAAAACTGAATATTATGCCGTCAAAAGTTTAAAGGCTTGGAGTGAATCTACCACACTCACTCACAATTTATTAATCAGAGGCGAGGTCGCTTCCATTCATAACAGCACTCCTTCTTATTTCCATCTTGTGGAGAAGAGATACTGATGAGATTGAGAGAGCACATCGCTCGAAAGGCATCACTGGCGATCATCAACATCATCGGTTTCTTAAGAGGCCTTCCATAAGAGTCGGTGCAATAAAGTATTTTCCTCACCGGGTAAGCACCTGCTTTATAAGATCATCTCGGAACTTACTTCCGATCTCTCGCTCGGACCGGAGCATCTTGACATAATTCCAGTAACATACAGAGGTAGGATTTCCACATTTTTCTTTATCAAAATTATTTTAATTTACTGTTTTTGGATCTACTGTTGGATACATTTGTCGGTAAAATTATTGGAATTATTTAAAACCGTTTAGTAAGAATTCCGAGAGTTCCGATGATATATTAATAATAGATTAATAAGCTTAAAGATGCAATTCCATCTATCGTTGACTGTTACCATCAACGTCGGAGAAGTTGAGGACGCTTGACTGGAGAATGAATCATAATTATCGAACTCAATCCAGAGTGAGCCCACTCTAACTTTGACTCAACTTCTCTCGTTCGCGCTTCGCGCGGGGTCTAACTTGCCGGTTTCGAATTTCAATGGATCAGCTACTGTGGAGTATTAAAGGTACATAAATCATGCTGGCTGTGCGTAAACATGTCACTGAAAATTTCCTTTTCCTAACCTTTAATTCTTCGTTAATCTCATCTTGTATTGCTAACTTCGGAAACTCTCGGTTATCATCCGACCAGATGCATTGGTGATAAGAGTGATAAGAACTCCAGTTTGAAGTAATTTCCGCCGCAGAATTTTTAATTTCCCATACGAAGATTTCAATGATTATTTCCCTTCAATGACTCAGGTTACACTCTTCGATATGGCTTCTTTGCGGACATTATTTTGTTTGAGATCGAAGTCTCTGAAATGGCTTCTTTATATTGAAGTATCCGCTTAATTCGGTGAAATGCTGGCATACACTTATTATTGTTTTCATGGATTCAATTAACCATCTGTCAGCAGTGACGCTGACACTCCTTTCCTACGGCTGCGTTGGTGAAATAACGAGATATCCATAGTCACTCTTAAATTCATTTAAAAGTTGCAGAAACAAGTTGTCATAAAATATGTTGATATTAAAACGTAATTTTAGATTGTTAAACAAGTTTTATCGTGAATTGTTAGATTACTTGATACAATTGATTAAGTGGAAATTGTTTAATCACGCTAATGCTTTTTTTCACGACCATACGAGAACTATATCGGAATACATCTGGCTTATCAGATCTCCAAAAAGTAACTCATTTCGTTATAGGAATATTTTGCCACAGCCGTACTCGAAATTAAGATCATTGCTTATTGTAACATATAAGGTTAATCGGTTAGTACCAAATGTGAAGATATCCTTAAGAAACTAACAAAAAATGCGAATTTCATTTAGGAAATGCTATAAAGTTGGTTAGTCTGCACTAATAAAACTCTTTCGAATCTTTTGCAAGTATTTTAAAAACTAATGCATTATTAATTTTCCGGTTAAGATGCTCAACCAAACACCTAACAGCGGAACCTTTCAAACTACTTTGGTCAGCACTCCTCAGAATGAGGAAAAGACCGACATGGTAGTGGATGTGGCTTTCAGATTCACACAGGAACAAGTAGCCTGCGTATGTGAAGTTCTACTTAACAGTGGAAACATGGAAAGACTTGTTAGATTTCTTTGGTCTCTACCGGATTACGAGCATCTTCATCAGGTTTATTAAATTATGAGTTCATTTTAATGTTTTCAGAGTTTCTGGTTATCGCAAAATAAAGAGTCTTTAAGTCCCTATAATTTGTAATAATTCCATAGAGTGAAAGCGTTCTGATAGCCAAAGCGGTGGCGTCTTTTTATTCCGGAAGTTATAAAGAACTCTACAAAATTTTGGAAAATAACAGTTTTTCTCAACCTAACCACCAAAAGCTTCAAAATTTGTGGCTAAGTGCCCATTACCAAGAAGCTGAAAAACTCAGGGGAAGACCATTGGGGGCTGTGGGTAAGTATAGAGTGCGCAGAAAATATCCACTACCCAGAACCATTTGGGATGGAGAAGAAATGAGCTACTGCTTCAAGGTTTTAAACCTTATTAATTCTTATTTGATTTTGATTATCCACTCAAGTAAAATAATTTTGTTGTCTCTTCTAAGGATAAATCAAGAAATGCCTTAAGAGACTGGTACGCAAAAAATCCTTATCCTTCACCGAGTGATAAGAAGAAACTCTCACAGACCACAGGTCTTACAATTACTCAAGTCAGCAACTGGTTCAAAAATCGTAGACAGAGAGCTAGAGCAGCAGAGAGCAAAGACAAGTAAGTTTTTATTTTAAGAGTAAAAAATGATATTGTCAAAAACTCATTTTTGTTCAGAGATGTGCCAGGAATCATTCGTGCTCAGCCAATGGATGCAGAAGTTTACCTTCAGTCGAAACTCATTCAAAAACAAAATGACGTTGGACCGATGTCAGTCTTAAATCAGAAAGAACAATTTCAATTTGTCCCAAATACCAGAGAGATAAAACATTTTCATTTCCAACAAAATTCCCCAAAAGATAGCAGTGACTCTACTAATGATGGACTTGAGAGTTTTGAAGAAGAGGAAATTGAGAATTCTAAGAAGATAGAATCATTGGAAGGTAAAATATTTACATCGAGCCATGATATTCTGCTTCAGAATCACGAGAACTTTTCGGCTATTACGATAGCCCCAAACAGTAACTCAAATGAAAACTATGAGAAAACATTCTCTAAAAGTTCTCCGACATGCATTGTTGAATCTGAACTCCTTTCCAGCTTTCTTCACTCGACCCCAGCTCCAAGCGATGCTACCACTTTCACTGCTGCAAATCTCACACCACTTGCCCCTCTGAACACGTTTTCTTTCCCATTTGATAATTTTCGCACCTTGCTACTCGGAAATAACAAAATGTACACAAATGAAACATGATTTCTTTCAGTAATTTATGATTGTGCTGTCCTAGTGAATGTTTATATTGACTGACATTAAACTGCGTGAGATATATTATGCATATTTTCTGTTTGACTCTCGTAATGTTTTATGAAAATGCTTTGAAATTAAAAGATTAATTAGGGACTGTTGCTTTGATGAGAAGCACTCAAGAGGAAATTCAGAAGTATGGAGTCCTTCTCGCAATAATGGTCGCTCACTATTTGAAGATCTAATCTTGCAGAAACAAAGCGTAAAAATGAAAATATAATGATAAAAATTAACATATAGCTACACTATTTGTTGAATGTAGATTATGTGAGTAGATTTACAATATTGTCTTTAGATGTAAGGAGATCGAGTTTCATCAAGGCTGTAGTTTCCCATTTTATGACCACAGCAGACAATGCTGTGAACATGATAGTGATATTGAATCAGATTTTTTGTAAAGGCGTATCTTTGGAAAGAACTTCGAGATTACCATAAGGCTTTGCGTAATTCCCTTATACTCAAATATTTATCTAAGAAAACTTAGGATAAACTATGGAGTAGCGGATTACATACAAATAATTATACTCTTTAGTGAACTTTTGACTCCTTTTTAGCTATTAGTAACTTTCTTTCATTTCCCCAATCTGATGGTTTGTTGTTTTCATTAATGGAAGCAATTAATGAGCAATAACTCAACACAAACAATATTTATGTTAATTAATATTAGTATTTATTAACAAACACGAGGGGTAAGGTTTCCAACTAAGTGAGAATACATTTGTGAAATACGAGTAAGTTTAACTCAAAAGCAAAATTCAAACGGCGCTGTGCATTACTTATTATTATACAATAATGTATTGGAACAAAATGAAGTAATATGAATAATTCCTTAGTCTTTAGCAAAGAAGTTTCAGCGTTATTTTGGACGTGCGCTTCAACAATTTAGGCATCACCAGTTAGCGTAAGTGGTTCTGATGGTACGGCATATGTAGTTGCCTCGTCACCTTCAGAATGTTTAATTACTGAAGCTTCTTCACCTTTGACTCTTACCTGGCCATCTCCTCCTACGCCTTCAACATTATCCCCGTCACCTTCTTTTGGAACTTTTGCACCCTCCTCTGTACTGACCTTACCATCTTCTTCTTTTGAACTCTTTCCACTTTGTTTTTTATAGGCATCGTCGACGTTCGCCGGGCTGTCTTCGCCTTCATAACCAGCAATGGTTTCCCTCTCGACAGTGGCTGGACGATCTTCCTCGTTATAACCAGCAATGGTTTCCCTCTCGACAGTGGCTGGACGATCTTCCTCGTTATAACCAGCAATTGTTTCCCTCTCGACAGTGGCTGGACGATCTTCTTCGTTATAACCAGCAATTGTTTCTCTCTCGACAGTGGCTGGACGATCTTCTTCGTTATAACCAGCAATAGTTTCTCTCTCGACAGTGGCCGGACGATCTTCTTTGTTATAAACAGCAATGGCTTCCCATTCGACCGCAGCTGGACGGTCTTCTTCGTTATAACCAGCAATAGTTTCTCTTTCGATAGTAGCCGGACGATCTTCTTCGTTATAAGCAGCAGTGAGGTCTCTGTCGTCACACTCGCGAGCAGTTGCTGGTTTATCTTCTTTGTTATATTTTGCCTCAGATTCTTTTCCTCCATAAATTTCTTCGAAAGTTGCTGGACGATCTTCTACGTTATATGCCGCCGTAGCTTCATCATCGCACTTATAAACTTCATCAAATGTCGTTGGATAATCTTCTTCGTTATAATCTGCAACGGAATCACTACCTTCGCACTCAGTGAATTCATCGCTTTCTTCTTCGCATTCCACTTCTCTCTTTCTTTTCTCCTTGGCCTTTTTCTCTTTTTTGGCTTTCACTGTTGCATCTCTCATAAGATTTTCTATCACTTTCGTCACGAATTTTCTGGCAGCCTTTGATATGTGTTTGCTTATTTCCTCGTCAGATTGTGGAGTGTCTTTTGTGCATTTTATTTTTCTGATTGTATCTCTAATCAAGTACTCCATACATTTGTTTTTCATTAAGTCGTCGCTGTATTTCTCAATCATGTCTTGGATATTCTTGCACATGGCTATATGTTTATGAGCATCTTGTTCTTTATGAGAAAATGAAGATATGGTTAAGATATCGTCAGATTCTATTGCTCCACAAGACAGAGAATCCTGAAATCAATATGATTATATATACAACTATATAACTAATGTTATTACATTTATTTTTATTTTACCGTATGTAACTTCTTTTAATTATAATTAAATTAAACCAATCTAACAAGCAATTTGCCTTAATAGTCAGAAGAGCAGTTCTGAGCAGAGCGGAAATTAGACACAAGACAAGATTATCCTTATCATATTTCTGATCAGGTTCAAGAGCATCCAAAATCTCTCTCGCTTCGCAGACAGCCTTCCTTCCATCAATCAACTGACAGGAAAGAATGTCAAGATCATTGGCATTGGACGCCTCTGATATAGCAGCCTGAAATCTCTGATCAAGGACTGCTTGAGGAGACTGGTTCTTTTCTTCCATTAGTATTCCTTCGCATTTCAGTCTTCCTGACACCCTTATCAACTGCTCTCGGATATACCTGGTATTCATCGATTGTTTGTAAGGGAGATAAGATTTTTATAACACAGACTAATAAAAGTTTCAGTGCCAAAAAACAATTGTTTAAAATGCAAGTCTGATATGAATCAATAATGAATAAATAAAAAATAAGGAATAATCATATTGTTACATAGCTTTAACAACTCCAAAAAATACATCTCCAACCCAATTGTTGAGACTAGGATTACAAACCTCCCAGTCAGCGTTTGGCTGTTACTTCTGAGCAATGGGGCTCCTTCCCACTTTGAAATGGTTTCATTTGTGTCTTTATCTGATTCCATTGCTCGTTTTTGCTCATTTTCTTGCTCTTGCTTCTTTGATGCTTTGGCTTGAGACAACGCGATGAGGATTTCAAAATCGTTTTTCAGCAGATCGGCCAGTTCGTCCTTTACTTCATTTGACAATTCTCCCATGAAGTATCGAATGCGAATGATCTTGAACTTGGACTGTTTTGTGCGCTGGACGCATGCCAAAGGTAAACGAAGATGCTTGATGGTGAGAGCCACGGCATTTTGAATTATGGTGAAGGCTAGCGAATCAGCCACGGATGGCACTTCATCTTGAGCAGACGTTTTTGAGAAATCTCTTTCCAACTGATCTTTGCACTTTTCTTTAAAATGTTCAGATTCTAGAAATCACAACTTATGTGAAATTATGTGACCTCTTGACCAAGGAAGTCATTTCAGCTTTTACCAAAGGGGCAAGCCCTCGTAAAACCTAAGATGACCTTTTTTAAATTACGTCCCTGCTCTTGATGTGAGTTGCATGAACAGGTTTCATTTTTAAGGATGTTAGACTCATAACTTAAATTAGAGACATTTGTTCTTTTGTTTTAAATTGTATCATTATTTTTTTAAAGTTATAATCTATTATTCAGTTATACTGAACAAAGTCAGAACCATTAGGCAAATTACCAACCGGGCCTGTGAACGTCTTTCGAAGTTTTAGAGCCAATTGACTTTGGTTTATCTTTTGGATAAACCTTCAAAATTAAATTTTACACTTTTAGAGCTTTTTCAAAGATGAGTGTAATTCTATTAATGACATTTCTTTTATAATAAAATATATGTGCATATTAGCATAATATATGTTCATAGGACACTAATCAAGGTCTTGGTTACATGACAAATATTAATAAAATAATTCATCTTTCCGACTACCTCTAATTCGTCTTCCTGATCGTCACAATACAAGTCTGCTTCCAGCTGTAAGACCAGCTGCAAGAATAAATGAATTATTAAAGGATTACAAAAGGATTATTAAATGACATTTAATAACTAAATTAATTATACTGCCAGTGATAAATATCATCAGTTATCACTCAACAATACTCAACGTCTCCAAATAAGTGAGTCAGCTTACGTCGTTGTAAGGACATGGGTCACCCCACTCGCCTCCTTCAAAAACATCTGTAACGACATTCTTATGATTTAGCTTTGATAATTCAAATAATTTGATAATTAGCTTTCAATTTGACATTATTACATAATCTTGTTTGGTTAGATACAATTGGCTACTTACTGTATGGACATTGAGCGCTTAGTGGATATTGCCTGTGGGTTTGAATGCATACTTTTTTTCTGACCGAGTTAATCAAGTCGAACAACTTCTTAGTGTGTTTCTCTCTGGACGCTAGCACTGCATCTACAAGTAAATTTTTATTTTAATAGGAACAAAGTTGATACTAATTACAGTGAAGTTTAAAAAAAATAATTTCTACGTATTCAAAGTAACTATAATTATAGATAAATAAAGCGCCACATTCATAACGCTCAGATGCGCTTTCTTAATGCTCTTTATACAGCGCTCCTTCCTGAGAACGCTTGAGTCAGTGCCAGATGGTTTGCGAACTACACAATTTGACTGTTTTTTTTTATTAATCTTGTGAACGAAAATAAGCAAGAGTTGACCATGTATCTTTCTTCTTCTATAAGCAATGTATTCGTTGAATTCTCTGACGTGCTTGCATTTTTCATAATTAAGAACTTTTTCTTTTGCTACATAATCTGCTCGGTCCTGGACTTGTGCTCGACTTCTCTTCATCCATTCGAACCAGAACTAAAATATTCAGAATCATAAAATGGCATAATTACTTATTGATATGTAGAGCATGTCAGTGGAAAGTCAAGTTATCACTTTTGACTGTCTTTCTTCAAAAATTTGAAGCCTCCTCAATCTTATCAATGCTTTCTTCTTTATGTGGTCCAGCAAAAGTTGTCGAAACTTCAGCAACGTTTGTCTCTCACCCTTAAAAAAAGAGCTCTTTACAAAACACATAACTTAGTTGCGCAGAAGTATTTTTATTGTAGCGCGTGAAATATTTTAAATAAATGATAAATTTCATAACGATAACACTAATGCAAATAATCGTTTGACTATGAAACGGCCAATCGACTATTTATAAATTTATAACCACTGTTAATTATTTCAACTAATGTGCTATAATTTGTTTGACAAACAATTACGTTGAAAAACGTCTTCGATTACAACAGAATATTAGGTAATTATAACTATATAATATTATAATATTCTAATTGATTATTAAATAGTCTAATGATTAATCAATCATTATTACTTCACAAAATTCTCTAAAGTAGGGGGTAGTTTCAAATTCAGTGACCGATCGTTCACAAACGCCTTTCATCTCGTCTCTTAGTATTTCTGAATATCTACATGATGAGAGAAGTTTTAAAATATTTTTATAACTCATTCTCCACTGATGAGTCACTTATTGACCTAGCTCGAAGGGCATTATCCTCACAAGAACCTCCCTGCTTGGCTCTCTGGTCTTCTTTCGACCTGACGATAGTTTTTACAACCAAGTTGTGCACGTCTTCGCATTCTGTTTGCCTCTGTTTCAAATGAAGTAATGGAAATTTCCAGGTAATATTCTCACTTTGACCGAATATTTAAACCTGCATGGTCTTTATGGCATCCAGACTGCAATCATGCAGATAAGACCGATATTTGTTGAAATCCTTCAGAGTGGCACAAGTCTTTCCTTCCCTTGTTATCAATCCTTGCCTAAGCAAATACGAACGCGAAACGTTTGAACAAAAATGAAAGTCTAGATAAAAATATCAAAAAATGAAGCTATTTCATACGAACTTATACAGAAGTTTAAGTCGCCTGGAATTGGAAAAGTAACACTTGAGATTTGGATCTCTGAGGGAATTGTATTCTGGATCACATGGAAGTCTGAGTAAACGCGGATCCCAAGTGTTGAAATCCAGATTTTTGTTCTTCACCCAAGGCTGCATATAAGTCGGTCAAGAAACATTTATGAAGCCATACTCGTCAAACAAAATGGCTCACCGCTGTTCCAATATTTCCATCCCCGATGTAGAAATTGACTGCTCCGTCGGGAGTGTTTCTCAACATTGGGAGCTTGTTTTGTAAGGGCATATACCTCCATTTGGGAAGATAATAAGGAGGCAGTCCTTGGAACCTGCACATTTTTTTTGGTTTCGATGTCTTCATGGTCAGCCTTATCAACGAGTAAGGTGTGTTTAGCAATTTTTTTATCTGTAATTACAGGACTTGTGAAGGTTGTTCTCCAATTCTTGATATTTCAAATTGCAACGGAATAATTTCAGACGTCAAATTGTGTTTTGATCATGTGACGCCAATATTCGGCTTATTTTACGATAAAAATAATTGTTTTGTTCAAAATCCACTGCGATATTAGCACTGAGCAAATGTCTAGCTAAAGCACTTTGGTTGCCGGCTCTCGCGCCTAAATTTTAAGGTATCTTGTCGAGCCTATCATTCCCACAAATTCTTTTGGCATGTTAAAAACCCCAAAACATCTTCAACACCACGATTAACTTGAACGACTAAGTATTACGACGTGGTGGGTCTGCAAGTTATTGTGCTATACATATATTAATCAGAACAGCACATCATTGCCTTTTGCCAAAATTAACTCAGTCATGGAACAAAAATTGTCAATTTGCATTCTCGAAATAGGACACAATCTGAGTTACCAGAAATTACTGTAAAAAATATTAATTAAAAATTACTGCAGAATGAGCTCGGTGACCTTCAACGAAACATATCACCATCAAATGCATCAATTATATTTCTCGATGATATCCAACGATATTCAAATTTTATTTAAAATTAAGTATGTTCTTACACACGACGGATAACCGTCCATGAAACAGACGAGCTCACTTAAAACATAACCGCAGAAATATTGATTCTTAGGCCTGGGCCGTATTTACGAAGCGCGTTGAACCTTCCCCGTGACAAAAACGTCCTCAACTGAAAGTTACAAATTCTCAGTTTTTCAACTACATGTCAGAGAAACAAGGCCTTTTACTGATTATGAATAATAATCATTGGGTAGGAAACACGGGGTAATCTGTTTGACATTTGAAATCAAGACGTTTCTTAATTAATAATTAATTAACTATGCAAACTTGATAATTTGAGCATGCATTTGCCCATCTGAGTGACTCCGCTGAGCATCCATCGTGGCTGATTCCACGCTGCCTCACAAGCTCTTGACACAGCGGCCGTAACATTATGTCGGCAATACGAATGTGGGTGCGCCTCTAGACCAGTGGGTGGGCCACACAAATCGAATAAAAAACCAAAACTCCACTACTTACCATCCCGAATGGACGATGCAATCAACGGGTAAGCTAGTCTACATTTAGTCTAGCCCTTTCAGTCTAATTTCCTAACGAAATGACAAAGTTGCAATAAAAACGTTGTTTTACAATTCTAATAACAAAAAAGCTTCGTGAATCAAAATAGCGAATTGACATCAGATATTTAAAAACTCAGCAACAGTAAAAAAAAGTGCACAATATTCTTTGACTTCGCTATTGTGCTCGCACGGATGTGTTAAGAATTTGTTCAACTTTAAATACATCATGTTCAAACTACATCTTTTCAACTATTCAAAGATGTGCTGTATTGGCGGTCTTTTTAGGGAGATAGTGATCTCTGCTTTTTCCTATATCCTGTTTGGGACCCTTAGACGTGAAAAATCTTTTTAATTTCAGAAAATGGTCAACTTAACAATTCAAAATATCTCAACATACCGATGAAGCAGACTTTCTCATTAGCTTTACTTTGAATTGAGAAGAAGAATCTTCAGCTTTGGGAACTTGAGGGACAGGTGGGGCAGGTGGCACAGGCTCTTCTGTGGCAGCAACCACGCTAACTTCATCCTTATCCACTGACTTTTCGCTATTATCAACGTCTTCTCGCTGTACGCTGGGCGGAGCAACTACTTCCGCACTAGCTACAGCCCTGGTCTCTTCCTTCTTCATGATTCCTAAGTAATATATCCGTCGATCGATTACATCTGGAACCAAAAAATTATTTGGAACTCTTAGAGAACAGCACTACAAACACACAGCAAAACGCCATACTAACAAGCAAGGCTTAATGCGAATAAGCAAATTATCAGCGACGACATAATAAACTCTGAAAGATATAAAATAGAATTAACATTATAAAGAAATTAAGCAAACCAGCCAAATACACACTTACCAACGTTTCTCTGTATAAAGATTAATGTCGACTTCAAACCGCTCAAAGCGTAATAGTTAATTAACACTTTTAGAGCTTCAAATTTGCACAGATTTGATGACACTGAGCTGCCCTTGTGAGCCACATCCTTGCAATGTTGCATTTTGTTTTGAAAAAGTTGCTCATTATTTCTCACTTCCCACCACCATATTTCTCCCGCTTCGTATTTTTTTACCTCCTCGACATATCTAAAATTAATTAGTTTGATTGCAAGAGAACAAAATATATTTACATCTATCCATTCATTTAATACTTTGAGTCGACATTGGTGCCGAATAAATAAAACAATCCTCCAGTCAACAAGTCAAACGCCGAAAGCATAAAAACCAGCGTAAATACTCCCATTATTATTTAAACTAAACCACGAATCCTTAAGACATTTACAAATTTTAAAAAGTGATTATTGTGACAAATAAGTTGTTCCTCAAAAATTTCTTAGCTTGCCCACGAACATCAAAATAACCGTCAGCAATACGTCAATTTGAAATTGTTTTCCGACAAAAATCTTAAATAAAGATGGAGCTCTATTAAAAAACAATTTATTAAATTAAAAAGCTTAAACAAATTCAAATCTTATGCAAAATCTGTTAAGTTTCTGATAAATATGTTCATTTTATTTATTATGTTTTTTCAAGAATTATATGATATATGATGGTTGGGAAAAAAATTAGTAAAAGCATTATACAAATCTCCTGACTCTATTAATATCAAATTTATATAAAGTTTTAATTATAAGAATTGCCACGTTTCTTCACCAATCTTTCCCGTTGTGCAAACCGTCATAGTTTTCTAATAGCTTTTCTTCAAACTTCTGATGTTGATACTAATTATAGTGAAGTTAAAAAAAATAATTATATTATATGGCAAAGTTCAAAAATGTCTAAAAATGCATGTTAGTAGCGATTTTTCGGATAAGGCTAAATGAGTTTTCCAGTTAACCACGTTAATAACTAATTTTTAAGCCTCGCAGAAAGCCATAGTTCGTCAAATATATTTTTAATTTATTTAAAAAATATTATAGCAATATTTTTGAAGACAGTGAAGAATGCCAAATGTTAGGTAATTTAAGAAAATGAACCGGATGATTATATTAGGAATAACCGAAAGTAGGTGAAGTGTGTTTAGTCACTGCAACATTTTGTTTTCACGGTTCATTTTCAGACATTTGGTTTAAGGTTAGTCTGCTGTAAAATCACACTTTATTATTAGGAGTTGTTCAAGGAATGTTGCAGGCGATCAATTTACATTTTGGTTATTCGGTAAATAATATTAATCTTATGTTAATAAGATGTTAATGGCTACTACCCGTTCGTGCTTTTTAATACAAATTTTTTCATACTATATAATTCTAAACAATCGTATTATATAATTAACTGAAACATGATTTAAGAAAGTTTCTTAGAGATATAAGGGTCATGAATAGAATTACAGTTATTATTTAATTTATTAAAAAAAAATTAGATGCCTTGTTTTTGATAAAATTGTTTTAAACTAACAATATGTAAGCCTGAGGACACAAATATTAAAAGTAATTGATTAGGGGCAATCAAGTCATGATGTTGAAAATAGATTTTGAAATATCCAAGTTTCTTTTGACTACGTAATTATAATAATAAAGTGGTTAAGTGGTGAAAGAAAAATTGTTTTGGGATTAGAATGTTTAGGACATGATTGAACTTAATAGCATGCAATTATTTTTTGGAAATTGGTCGTGACGCACCACTTTTTTAAATTGCTTCCTGTGTACTGCTCCATTTTGTAAGACAGTGTTATTATTTAGAAATTATTTTTTGGTATATTACAATTTATTATATATTTATTTTTATTTGGGAAGCAGTATATAATATCACAACCTTATTAATATTAATTTTAATATGCTTTATAGCAAAATATTTAGATGCTTTTGCACTTGATATGGTTATGTAAGGCACATGGAAGATAGAATTTAAAATTTGAAACAGTTATTTTTATTTTAGATCATACAAAAACATAATTTATAAGTTTTAGAAAGCAGAAAGTATAAAGTTAAAATCAATTAATTAAAATGTTATATTTAATAGTAGAAAATTAGTTATTTGCAGTATTTTTTCTCAGTCTCTTCAGTGCACTTTATTTAATTAGAGTCCATTGCATGACTAAGATGATTTGGACTAGCAATGCACTTGATAAAATTTGATTTTAATAAACATGAAAATGTAAGCTCCCTTGTGTTTCTGGTCTGTCTATGCAAATGTTTTGTATTTCTAGATTTTTAAGAAAATCTGATGAAATATTCATCTGAGTTCAATCAAATTGATAAATGTGTGAATAAGATGCACTCCAGTGAGTGAATAATTGACCTACATATTTAAGAAATAAAAAAACTTGACCGGGACATATTCATGAAGATGGGCCATTTCAGGCCCATTGGCAGGCTTCCAGTTGAATATCCTTGAACCTCCAACTGATGGGTTGTTTTAGTGCATCTCACATAGACCATCAACCCTGGCACTGATTTCCAGACTCACTCTCTCCATTGTCCATCTATCCTGAGTAATACCTGGTCTCTCCAAACCCTAAGCAAGACTTGGACCACCTGCCAAAGCAAGTTCCATCCCACCATCCCCACTTGCTGGGCAAGACCTCAGATTTTCTCAAATTAGACTTTTTATAATTTTACATATTTGGGTTCTTGAGAAAATATAGAATTTAAATATTTTATGAGACAAAACTATGAACATGGAACAGAATGTTTTTGATTGCAAATTTATGGTAATTTAAGAGATTTTTTATTTCTAGGGATACTGTTTATTACATATTGTTATACATTAGAAATAAGTCCTCTTTTATATTATTTCTTTAGTTTAACATTGATTTCCTGAAATCAGGGAACTCAGAGCATTAATTGTTAAAAAATTAAAAAGCTTCATTCATTTCTCCCAAATCATTGACATTCAAACTCATGAGGCCACTGAGTGATAAGCTGATGTGAATCTTTGCAATTTCAGTTTTATTTTAATGATTCCAGATTCGGTTGCTATGGAAACCGATACCAAAGCATCTGCTCCTCCAAACTGCCCACCTCCTCCACCTTATTCGCCTAACTTTGGATCAGCACCAGGATTTTCAGGTTATTTTTGCCTCCTCAATTTTGGTTATTTCCTTCAACAAAAAAGGAAAGACTTATTGCTGAGCTTTTAAATTTGGAGTGAAATACTCTTTGTTAATCAATAATAACATTAACTAACAGGTCCTCCGGGAGAATGTCCCCAACAGCCAGCTTATCCGGGTTATCCAGGATACCCGGCTTATCCTCAACATCCCTATCCAGGTCAGCCGGGGTATCATCAAGTGCCTCCATCCATGGGCCAGCCAAGTGAGTTAAAATTTAAATTAAATCTGTGCTCATTGGATATGGTGCTTATTCATTGAGTTCATATCAAAATAATTTATAATAGTGAGCTCTATTGTTCTATTGATCAGCAAGCATTTTGAGAAGCCAAGTTTTATTCAATAGCTGTTGTGGTCCAAGCGCCTGTGCTGACTGCTTACAATAGGGGCTTCAGAGAGATCCCTATATCTACCACCTGCCCTGGATGTGGTGCATCCATAATCACCAGAACTGAGTTTGAAGCAGGAGTACTGACATGGATTCTATGCATTGTCATCTTTACCTTTGGGTTACGTCATTCAATGTTTAAATCAGTAATCTCTGACTACATGGTAATCACTTCTGTTCCTTATTTTAATCCAGACTTTTTCTTGGATGCTGCCTGATTCCATTCTGTATAAATGGTCTCAAGGATGTCATACATACTTGCCCCAACTGCCATTGTGTGGTTGCCAAGTACAACAGAATATGAAATGGGGTGTCATGGCAAAGAGATGCAACCATAACTTAAAAATTAAATTAATTGTTTGAATGTCAGTAGCCCCTAAAATCCATGCAAGCCACATGTATATGCAACGCATTCCCATGGGTTTGCATACTTTTTTATTTTGATTGTTTGATCATGACCAATTTTGAACTATTTTTAACTTTGAAATCATGAGGTTTAATAGATATCAAGTTATGAAAAACTGAGAATATGTTTTATCATCTTATGATGATACTTTATGAGAATTATGTTTCATGTTGCAAAAGAAACAATCAATATATCTACTTTTGATAGAATTTATTATAGCTTTGTCTATTAATAAACTTTAAGTTTATGCATTTCAAGACTTTCCCATCATAATGTTGGTCATATCATCCTGCCAACCAAGTTTATCTGCAAACATCATCAGGCCTTCAATCAAGTCTCCTGCATTTGAAAAGCTATTATTTAGTTTCAGAACACACAAGGAAAAAATTAGAAATTATTGGCTTTCTCTAGCCACATGCGGTAATGCATATACTCTGTGATCCTCTGAGAATGAGGCCACTGATTCCTATTTTTGAGTCGCCCAATTCCATCTAACAATTTCATCTATGTGTTTAATGATACAATGAAAATGAGTACCTTTAACCACTACATCATTAGGCAGATTCATTGTGAAAGGTCCTACAGTGTCCCTATTGAAGAGCACTCTTGGACAGTTGGGTTTGGTTTCTTCTACTATGGCAGCAAATGGATATACCTGGATCACAAAATGTTCTATGCATATTAATAAATAATGTATAAAGACAATAATATATAAATCAAATAAAATAGGGTTCTTGTCAGCCCGTGGAGCTGCTTTCCTGCATGGGGTGAAGGCGATGTGTTCGTGAACAACCTGGCCTCGGGAGGCTGCACCACTAAGTGTTCGACCTGATGGTCTGTTAAAGATTGTATATGCACCAGTGATGGGCAAATCTCAAATCAAATCTCAAATCATTTGTAAAATGATTCAAATCTCAACAACCAAATCTCAAAATTCCAAATCAAATCCCAAATGCCCAAATCGAATCAAATCTTCCAAAATTTACTGCTACTGTAGCTTTGAAAATTTTTTCGAGCAAAACACAATGAAATTAACTGCCAACATTCATTTATGACATTTTTACAGTTTTATTACCATTTAAAAAAATCAAACCCAGTTTGCGTTGTTTCTAAAACAGGATTGTCCTGAAGTATATCCTCATTGTCATCGAAATTTTCATTTGACAAAAATTCTGAAATTTTATCAATGTCATTCAATGGCTCTGAAGCCTCATCACGTTCTCTCATTTCACTTTTATCTTCCTTATGATCAAACGCAAACCTGGCAGCTTCCTCTGAAAATATTGTGAAGGCTTTAAGCATGTTTCTGGCACTGTCAGTAACATATCCAATGTCAATGCTCTGTATCCCATACTCTGACAGTATTTCCTTAAAAGCTGCACAAATATTTTTTCCTGTATGTTTTGACCCGAAGTGTCTGTAAGCAACCTTCTTTGTTTTCAGCTGAAAGCCTTCGTCAAACTAGTGGAATTTTACTCCTATAATTGGTTAAAATGAACGGCTTTCCGTCCTTTGGCTGTCTTTAAAAAATTTCGCTAAAATCCCATATTTCCTGCTATCTAACTCGGACATATTTAAAAGGTGGTAATGCTACAAGTAGAACAAGCATGTAACCTATAACAATGTTTATTTAACGAGGAGCACGCCAAAGATATAGAATTCTTAAATTTATAACCATTTTTAAAAAATTAAAAATATATAACCATCTTTATTTCAATGATACGATTTGAAAAAGCAAATCGAATCAAAAAAGGCAAATGGGATCAAAATCGCGGAGGCCAAAATCGAATCCAACAATGTTCAAATCGAATCGCAACCTTGCCTAAATTGCGATTTGATTTGCCCATCACTGGTATGCACCGAACATCTCACAAACTAAGCACTGCTGAAAGGAAAATAATTGTCAGGTCATAAACAAATTACCTCAAGTGATGTTCCCATAACTAATAGCAGATCACAGATCTTGAGGTCATGGATGTACGTGTAAAATCTCTCGTGTAGATTCTCCCCAAAGAAGACCACATCAGGCTTTATGATGCCCTGAAAGCAGAGTTTGTCCTCAAAATTGATCTAAAACTTAAACCGAGTCTCAGTTTAAATTACCTTGCATTTGGGCTTCTTGCAGAATGGTTCAGCCATTTTAATGGCTTGCTAGATCAGAGGCAAAAACATAATTAGACATGCTTTACATTATTATGAAGATCCACAAATGCTATTTTTGCTTAGCCAATCTTTGGATTGCCATATATATATATCATTGAATCATGTGTGAAGACGCTACAATTGCCCAACTATTTAAGTAGCATCGCTCTCTCTAGTGCAGGCTGATCAAGTCAGAATTTGACCCTCCAAGCTAACCTGCATGCCAAGTTAGCGTACTTTACGCAATTTCAGTCCTCTAAAGCTATTAATTTTACTTGAACATCTTCATGGTTGTACTGATGCCTGCATAAAGTGCATGTTCCAGTATTGAAGGAGCCATGAGCCTCAATCAGTTTGCTTTCAGGAATTCCAGATGCTGATTAAGTAACCATTATTGAAATTGTATGCTGAATTTTAGAAGGTCCACTCACATCTTTCGAGTCCATCAATATTTTGTGTATATAGTCGCAACAACACCTCTTTCTCATGTAAGAGTGAAATGAAATAATGAGCATAATTTGGCTTATATTGTCCCATTGAACAAAGTTGCTTAGCAACAGAATAGAAAGGTCTTGGATTTTGCAGAAAGTAATTGATTTCAAAAATAGCTTCTGGATATGGAATATTATAAGATGTTAGATTGTCATAAAGTCCACTGCCTGGGGTCCTGAGTGATATAAAGTATTGGCATATTAACTTCAAAAGAATCTTTAAAACTGTGAAACAAAATTTAAATTTATAACTTTAAATCACCTAAAGTCCGGAACTCCACTAGCTGTGCTTAGGCCAGCTCCGGACAAAACTACTATTCTTTTGACATCTTGACGTTTGATGCTTTCTACTACATCGTCGATTGAAAGGAAGCACGATGGTCTAATGGAGCAAGGTCAATTTACTCTGCCGGGTATCACAAATATACCACCACATTTAAAATGTTAGTGAATGTTCACAGCTTCTTACTTACGCTTTGCGTGAGCCTCTGGATAAGAGTTTGATCTCTTTTGTGATGTTTAAGAGCACGTTCCTAGGAAATTGCAAGAAACGAGACATTTTAAATCCCAGCACTTAATAGAAGACAACGCGTCCCACACCGACATCTACATAAACATACAAGTGTTAATTTTTTAAAGGATTGCGGTTGGAAGCACCAATAACAAGAAAAAAATACTATTTAATTTTGGGTGAATTCTATTTAAGAGTTCGGGGAATTAATTATCGTCCACCAATCATATTTATTTATTTATTTGATTATAACACGTTGCATAACTGAGATGATTTGGACTTCCACCAATCAGACGTCGACCGCTGTTGAAATAAGACCCTGACATTAACGTCGTTGTAATATAATAATTGAATGAATATTGAATATCAAAATATTACATTCGGTTAAGTGATGTATCACCGTCAATTTATTGAATCAAAAGTTGTCCGGAACAACAAAAGAAGATGGTGGCGACGATGAAGAAGGGTTTCAAAGATAAACTTAAAATAAAAGATAAGATTTTGTGCAGGTTAGTCGAATGGGTTACGTGCCTGCATACGGCAGTAATGGCAACAGTAGTAATTTGTTGCGTTCGAAACCCAGCCTGCACTATCGCCAGCGCCCTTGGGAAGGGGCGTTATATAAATGGTTACAATGAACCGCCTCTGACCGTCCTAATCATCTAGTTATGAAATGGACGTTAATAAATAACCAACCAACCAACCAACCGCCTCTGACGCTATGCATGTAGCGCTCTATAAATGAAGTTGCATTTACAATACAATACAACTTCCAAGCAAATGTTAACTTATTCAAAAGCATTCACTAGCTTCTCCACATTGTTTGAAATGCAAGATCATTTTGATGGTCAATCATTTTTTTTTATCTTACTTTCGCTTTTAGTCTGACAAATATTTTTAATCAGCATTTTTTAAAATTTTAATGAAACAAAGTCTTGCGAAGGTTTAAGAACATCTTTTTAGAGTCAGAATTCACTGTTAGAAGAAGAGGAAATATTTCAAAAATACATTAAGAATGAGGTCAGCAACAAATGCTTGCATTTAGAATGTTATAAATAATTCTTTAAAATATGAAAACTATTAAAGATAACAGGCATTAATTTTTTTTAACATCAATCATTAATTTTATATACAAATTAAATATCAATAAAAGCTTAGAATCTATGGAAATATTGAACTGAACATTATGTAATAATAATAATATTCTTAATTTTGCAAAAAAAAAATGCAGGAAATCTTTGCATTTCAGATAAGAGCCATTGAAAAGTTATCTGAGTGTGTTCATTTCAATTTGCTGCACAGGAAGGGACAACTTGACTTTTTGGCAAAAGGAAGTAATTTTTTATTTGTTTATTTTTTTTGTGTGTTTTTCTTCTGAAAGTTTATTTTAGACTTCATATTGATACGATGCTTTATTGTGTGCTAGGTGATCTTTTAACCTTGGTTTCGTTGAGTGAATCTCTTCCAAGGTAAATTAAAACACTTAAAAGACACAACACAAGTTCACTTCAGTAGAAAGCTAAATAAAAATCAGCATTCAATTGCACTCCAGTTTAAAAGCTTCTTTAAAATGTCCCTTACTGAATTGTAATCATTGATGGTGGTCTTTGGTCTATGAACTCTAAATATTTAACTTTTATTAATTACATATTATTGATAATAGATTTATGCAATATGTTCAAGTTGAAAAACTTACCTTAAAGTGACTCGAAACAACCTTTATGGCGAATATGATATTAAAAGCTGCATAACCTGATGCGAATGCAACCAGCGCCATTTTATCCACATAAATGACATATAAACCAGGTTTGGAGGAAATGCCGATAGGTTTGGATGATGGGCAGTCCACACTGCGCGTTGTTTCTGTAAAAAAGTATGGATACTTAATTTTGAGTCAAATATACACTTAAGACAAATATACCTGGTGGAAATTCTGTGTTGTTCAAAACAGAAACGGTTGTAAACGCATCGGATGTACTATCAACAGATTGTCCCGCTTTTGGAAAATTTTCAAAAATGAGACCGCCGCTTATTGCGTGCCAAAAACATATGCAAATCAAAATAATCATCGTCCCCAGAATGTATTTATCCTGGAAAGATGGAGGAGTAAAAATAAGACGTCAACAATAAACCTTCTTCGTTAACACGTACCACCAAGGTGAGATAAGAAATTTTAGGAAGACTTTTACTGACGACGAACTTGAATGTGACGCATGTGAGGATTAGTGTAAAAGTCAGTTGAAGACGATTGGGAACCAGTTCTAGACTTACAGCGAAGGAAGCGAAGCTGAGGCTACAGAGAGCCATCTTTAAAGTAATGAATACACATTGCACATAAAAATGAAAAACATTAAGAATTATTTTTATATTAATGATAATAAAGAAACGTACTTTATTATTATTTTGTAAGGCATATTAATTGAAATGTTGGTTAGATATGAATACAAATTAATTGATGATTAATTGACATTGCATCTTATTGAGGAAAACTAAAGAACCAAGATCACGACGACGTTGAAAATAAAGAACTGTGGTCTCCTGGAGACTTTGGCGGCAACACAGAAGGAGGAATGTCGGCTTTTGATGTTGTTTATCTTCTTCTCTGTAACCTGAAGTCGGGATACAACATACTACGAATAAACGGTTCCAATAAAGTTTCAATCAAGGTCAAAGCGTGTATTTTTACAACTTCGACATTTTGCCTTATATCAGCACATCTCAAGTACAAGATGCTTACTTTAGACCATTTTGCAAGGTTTTCTCTTAGGGCCCATTCCTGTTCGGCACTGAAAGCCCTCGCATTGAGTCCACATTCATCTTTTTCATCTTCAAACAGTTCAACTTCGTCTAAGGTCCTTTCGCTTGTTACGCATATTGTTAAATCCTGTCTTATTGAATGAACAGAAGGTCTCACATAAAAGTCAAAAAGAACTCTTATACTTTTTTAGATACCTTTAATATCACTACTAGTCATTAGCATGTAAATAAGATCAACAATCAAATGAACGTACACAAACGATTAAGTTATTGTATAAAAGCTTACAAAACTAAAAAAAATATAAAAAATACAAAAGTTACAAAACATACTAACTTGTCGAAAGGGAAATCGTACAGTTCCATGCTTTCATAAAATTGGCCCGAAAACTTTTTCGATTCCAGAACTAGCGCCCGTCCTGTTTTATCAAATTGAGCAGCATATGATGTGTTCACCTTGACATCACCTATTGCATTTGATATTATTACTTTGGGTGTCCACACTTCGCTCCATTCGATTGCTTCCTGGAAAGAATAAAATTGTCAGCTTTGAAATAGTATTTGACAGTCTCTGGCCAACCAACCCTCATTTTCCCATCCAAAGACATTTCTCTCCATTTTGAAACAACCATTATATCAGCTGAGAAGCGGTCTTTTATGGTGTCTATGGTCCCAATTTTTAGAAAGGTAATTTTTAATTTCACTTTCGTCTGCTGAATTAGAAATAGAGAGATACAATGGTAAGATACAAAGCATTACTGGCATTAGCTACCTTTGATGGCTTATCGATGACTGCACTGCAACCCTCCGTTGAAGATAGCTTAGAAGTTTCTTGGTTATTCAGATTGGCATTTGTCAAGTCATTAATAGCTTCCATATGACTTTGAAGCGAATCATTAAAAGTCAGAAGCATTTCATTCAACGAATCTGCAAATGCAGAATTCAACATTTCTCAAGTTATGCTTCGCAAAAGCTGCGTTTACTTGAATGATGGCCTTAACGATGCCTTTTAGTGCCAAGGAGTAATAAATAATTCACTACCGAGCTCCTTCGAAATTATGCATTATTGATTTATTATTCGTTTTCAATTATTTTACTTTATTTTATTGAACTATTTTTCATATCTAAATTTGTACATTTACGTTCACTATTTTAAAAAGATTTTTATTGAAGAGCATTGATGTAATGTGGAAAGATTTCCTCCATATCAAAGTGTACAACAGTGGTGCGCAACGTCCAGTCCGCAACCACGGCCATGTGAACCGCGGAGGCTAACTGGAAAAGTTAAAAAATCGGACTTTCAGTAGATTTTCCTGAGGTTGTGAATGAACACTTTAGACATCACCGTCAAAGGCTTACATGTCCAAGTTCAAACATTCTTTCTCACTGGACTAACAAACAGCCTAGCAATCAGCTTAAGCGTCGAAGTGATTTTATGGCTTACGATACACTTCGACACCTTGAATTTCCACAGCCCTCGCTATTTCTGCTGCTTGATTATTTTCCAATAATTATGCGAACTACCTTACATGCAACCTTAAAGCTTGTTTCAGACATGCAGCTTAAGCGTCACGTTGACTCTTGTACTCTCGTTAACCAAAAAACTGTCAAGATTTACTATGTGCACCAGCCCATGTAGTTCATAACTTCGTCTTTATTCTCTTGTACATGTGTCTTATTGCTTGTCTTGAAGTTGATGAGGTACAAAATTTGGAATCTATTTTACACGGTCTCATTTGCTCGGCACCCGTCAGTTCTCCGAACTTTGTTTATGGTCCAAAAGGTTGTGCACCACTGATTTGCAACATGCTTCTCTCCCTCAAGGAATCAAAACAATTGGTTCCTCATAAATTATTTGTTGCCCTCACAGTTTGGCTAATCCGATATTTACATATTTATGAAAATCATCAAGAAAATTCCGAAGAAAATCCACATAGACGAGAAATTCCTAAGAGAATACATTTTAAAATAGTTTCAATGCTCTGCTTGGCGGCGGCAGATTTCGGTAACTCAGTGTTCTACTGATAATGGCCACCAGCGCAGTCACCACTCGTTCAACTGCAGATTCATTTTCGTCCTGAGTCGAAAAACGTAGTGACCGGTCTTTCCATGAGTTTATGAAGTTTTCCTCATCCTCATTTCGGTTAGATCTCATAACGTTCAGATTTTCTCTACAGGCAGTTAGTATTTTATTTCAACAAAAGTTTGTCTCGTCTGAAGACTTCTAATGTCTTTAAACAATAGGTGGAAAAAGCAAAAAACTCAAGACATGATTTATAGCATATATGAATGGCTACAGTAAAATAGTTGTGTCTACCTTTCGAACAATTACAGTTCTTCTACAGTCTCAAGTTCTTTATTGACGGTTGCGTGCCTAGCACTACGCGACAACACTCACCTTCTTTAATTAATCGGTACAACCGCTTAAATCGAATATTAATATTTTATTATAATTTATAATAAATTATTTGGACAATTTAATAAATTCATTTATTTCTTCTACAAATTTCAATAACTGAAGTTCAAACAATTTTATATTTTTATACATTTTTACAAAAACAATTTTAAAACGTTTAATTTAATTTTATATTTATAATGTAAAAATTAGTTTAATGTAAAAATAATATAAATAAATACTAACTTTCGTATCTTTGGAAAGCCTTATCCGATTAGGGAAGCCGATCGTTTGTTCTATTCGCCTATTACTTGTTATAGTTAAATTAGAAGATGCCATCTAAGGAATCTAAGAAGAAGGTTGTTATTTAGTATTGATGTAAACATGTTGCGCATCCTTGACTATTATTGTCGTCAATGGCGTCGCAGACTACTACTAGCCTGAATTTTTAATGCACGTGGTTCAGATGTTGGTGCCAAGTAGCGTGTTTTTGATTTTAATAATTGTGATTTTTTATAGCAAACTGTTGAGACTGTTGATAAGAAAGCCATGAAGAAACAAAAGGTAGTTAACTCGTGTTACTGAGTTCGAACGTCGCATGCTAAACAACTTGTTGATATTAAAACAGGTTGAAGAGAAACCAGTACCTAAGAAGAATGAGGAAACTAGCTCAGATTCTTCTGATGAGGAAGTGCAAGAACAGCCTAAGAAAAACCAGAAGCCCGTGGTTGCAAAAAAGGTTGAGTCAAAGGAATCAAGTGATTCAGATGATTCCTCAGATGAGGTAGAACAGCCAAAGAAGGTCCAGAAGACTCCTGCCAAGGAGGAGTCTGAGAGCTCATCTGAAGAGGAAGAAGAACCAAAGAAACCAGCTGCTAAGAAGCAAGAGTCTTCTGATGATGATTCTGAGGAGGAAGAAAAGCCAAAGAAAGTCACAAAGAAAGCTGCAGCAGTAAAGGTATGGCTTAATCATTGGATATATTTCCACCATAATATTTTTTTTATAAACTCTTTTTATAATAGAAGGAAGAATCAGAGGAGGAATCATCTGATGAAGAGCCTAGTGCACAAAAGGCTGAAGCAATGGATGAAGAAAATGGAGATGATGATGATGAGGAGGAGGAAGATGAAGATGCTCAGGCTGGTCAAAAGAGAAAGAAGGCTAACCACAAAGAAGAGCCATCAAAGAAGAAGGCCAAAACTGATGAGAGATCAGGAATGGAATTGTTTGTGAAAGACCTACCTGAGGGATGTGATGAGAAAGCTGTTATTAAATTTTTCAAGAAGAATAATGTCACACTTACCAGGGTGAAGTTTGTTGGCAAATTCGGGTTAGTGTTTGTTTTCTCTACTAGGTATTTGTGACATTCTGTATATTAATGATGACATGCAAAGTTATGGTTACTTAAATATTGTGTGCTGGCTATTTCACAACATTTTCCTATATGGGATGTGTTGCAGTAAACTCCAGCAAGACTAAACTTGAGTTTAGTTGATGCTTCAATAGTTTGATGACATCTCCATTGCTCATGAACATTTTTGGCGAGCACTTATTATTGATACATTACATATAACAACAATTGCTCAGAACAATATTTAAATTTTGCAGTACAATGGCCTTCATGACAATGGATAAAGAGATGACTGAGTCTGAAGTTGCTGAACTAAACGGCATTGACATGGAGAATTCCAATCTCAATATTGAATTGGCTAAAGATAGGAATGCCAACAAAGATGGCAACCAAAAGTCCACTACCTGGAGCAAGGGAGGAGATGATAACAAAACTCTTTTTGTCAAAAATTTGGATTGGAATGTAACAGAGGACCAGATTATTGATCACTTTGGTTGCAAGCATGCCAGACTTCCAAGACATGAAGATGGAAGCATCAAGGGTTTTGCTTTCATTGAATTTGATTCTGAAGGTGATGCCACAAAGGCTCTGGAAGACCTTCAAGAGTCTGAATTGAATGGCAGGAACCTGAAGCTCGACAGGGCTGGCGGTAAGAGCAACGGAGGAAACAGGGGAGGAAGAGACAGCAGAGGCCGCGGTGGATTCAGAGGCGGAAGAGGAGGTGAACGTGGAGGATTCAGAGGTGGAAGAGGCTTTGGAGACCGTGGTGGTCGCGGAGGTCGTGGAGGATTCAGGGGAGGACGTGGAGGAAGAGGTGGCCATCAATCAACAAAGATTGTTTTTGATGATTAAATCTTTCTTCTGACTGTATCACTGTATATAACAAAGTACTGATGCATCATATGTTTCCTTGAAAAATAAAAGACTTTTGGAATATCTCGTGTTATTAGCGTGACGAAATGGTGAAGGTTTTTATGACTAAGCCTTCAAGTCGGGAAAGGTGCGCGAAAAACATACATTGCAACTCTGCAGTAATTTCTGTAGTCTGAAACGCTTCCAGAACGCGGAGCCGGCTGAACACGTGCTACTCTCACAAAGGCGTGGCTTCAGCATACTCGACTAACAGCTAGTCTGCTCTAGCTGTCTTCATATTGATTTACTCATTCTCACCGGCTCGCTCGCTCCGCCATTTTAGCGGTGCTGTTAGTAGCTTAATGCGGTCGACTCTAGCGTTTCAACCTACTTATACTGGATATATTTGATTATTAGATTTTACAAATTGTTCGGGATAATGTCATCAATATCGAAGCTGATTGACATTGACTTCAGCAAATTAAGTATCCAGTTGAAGTCTCGTTATAAAAGTTCTGTATGGCAACATTTCGGCTACTTGTTCCTCAACGAAGATGGTAACAACATTATTGTCTCCAACGATGTGTATTGCAACCTCTGCTTTCAACAAAATAAACTTCACTGTTACAAGCATTCCTCAAGCTCATCTAACTTACAACGCCATTTGATCATATCTCACAGTACGTTTCTTTGTGCTAGCTTTTTGACTGTACTAGACTTGCTAACATTATCCTAGGGTATTCGATTGTTGTTAGGTTTAGGAGTGCGATAATACATTTGACATTCATTCCTTATTAGTGTTCCAATTTTATTTAGAGATCTGGCTTCTACAAATTTTGTCAGAATCTTATCAAGTTCATAGGCGGCGTTAAACAACTTTACATAGGTTTTCTTAAGTGAATTTGTTTTAAATGGTTGCAGAGTTAGCTAATTCTAGCTCACTTTGCATAAAGATAATTTAAATTCTTCCGGACTTTTGTTTGCGCCCGCCTTTGCCATGCGAGGATCTGCGGTGCCTAACTGAGCACTGAATCAGGGGTGATTCGGTATTAGGAGTGTTACAACGCGATATGTCCTATGATATGGCTACGTCTCAATTTTGCTGGCATTGTTTGAATAAATAGGGTATGCGCACATTAGTGGCACCCAGGGTCGGGATTTGGATAAACTAACGCCATCTTAACTGATGTCCTTAAATCTGTTGAATTTTATAAAGCAGTTTATTTGAGTCACTGACAAACTTAATCTAAATTATTTTATTTAAATGCAGATGTTGATATATCACCTGATTCAGATCCAAAATTACCCTCAGCAGTAAAATTAGAGCCATCTTATCTGTTGAGTTATGAATTAGAATCGAAAACAGATGAAAGCATAGGAGATTTTCCTGATGCAAGAAGTGTAGCTACTCCAGAAAATGGAATGAGAAGCATTTTGCAAAGCAATCTTACAGTCAAACTAGCCCTCATGTGCTGCAAAGATCTTTTACCATTTGACATAATAGATGGCAGTGGCTTTCAGCAATTTCTTGTAGACTGTGGTATTGTAACAGATAGATCCCAAATTCCATCCTCTTCGACTGTGCATAAAGATGTGATGTTCAATATGTACCACTCTACCCTTGAAACAATTTCATCATCATTAGGAGAAGCAGAACCCACTTTAGCATTAACTTTAGAAGAGTCGACTGATCGAGATATTGTTTACCACACATGGAGATTCCACTTTTCTAATGAAAAGTTTGAACAGTTGAAAGTGGCCATGCCAACAATTATTATGAAGAAGTCGACTGAGGAACAGGATGACTTTGTGCGAGAAATTGAAAGCTTTTGTGAGCAATTCAACTTGCTGAACAAATCAATTATAGTAATTAGTGAAAACATTCATTCTGATGATACCCCACTGGTGTCCAATTGCCTAAAGGTTCACCAACATTACTGCATTGCACATTCACTTGTTAAACTTGTCAATATTGATGGAATTTCAAACGGACTAGAATCAAGCGGACTTGCAACAAATTTATATAAACATCTAAAATCCTCCAATATTGAAACTCAGGGTTCTAATTCACTAAGAGTAGCATATGCACATTTTGAAGATTACGTCAAAGCTATGTCTACATGTCCCCACTCTTTTGAGAAGCACTTCATATCGTGGAATGCATTGATAATCTTGCTAGAACATGTAGAAAATGAATCTAGGCAATTGTCCTGCAGCAAATCTAAAATACAATCAAGAATACTGACAGAAGATAATTACAGTGAACTCAACCAGATTTTGACATTTCTGAAACATCTACGCCAAGCATTTGAAATATTGAACGGGACGCCGTACACCAGCTGTGCACTGGTTTTGCTTCTGAGAGCCGAGATCCAAAGACTTTTGAGTTTGAACGATGGCGATTGCGAACTTTTAAAAAAGTTGAAGAAGAGCATGGAAGAAGTTCTGCCTCATAAATTTCCTGTTAATGAATTACATGTCTGTGCAGCTCTTCTCGATCCCTCGCAGAGAGATTGGTCGTGCGTCCAGGATTATTTAGCCCGTCATCAAGTTACTCCTATTGAATTTTTGTCCTCAATGCTTCAAAAGTTTTCTATAACAGAAGCCCTTGAAGATTCTAAACCTCTTGAAAACACTTTTGACAATTCTGAAACCAAGCCAACATGCATTGAATCTCAAACTTTAGATAAAGAACCACCGTGGAAGAAGGCCAAACTGGAGATACTCGCACGGCACGTAACTTGTTCGGAAGCATCGGAAATGGAAAGTGAACTTCACCAGTACATGTGCTCCTTTCTTAGCAGAGGGTCTTATGATGAACCACTGCTATGGTGGAAAGATCAGAAAGAAAAATTTCCAAAATTAACAAAGTTGGCAAAAATTGTTTTGACCATTCCAGCTAGCTGCTCTACAGTTGAAAATATTTCAAAATTGACTGAAAGACACAAGGCTTCTGAACTCTCGATGCACAGGGATGACCTAGTTAAGATGCTTTTTATTCACAACAATTGCCATATGATAGAATCGATGACATAGTAGGCTTTCTTCTGAAAGCCATGGCTTGAATTAATATTTTTTTTATCCTTAATGTAATTCAACTAACAGTACTGAGTTTGTAAGCTACGAATACTTTTCTTATTTTGGATGACATTTTACAGAATTTTGAATGTTTTGACCTTTACAGTCAAAAGTGAAATAGCATGTTCAAGAAAATGCTTCACGTTTACGTGTTTTTTTTTTAATGGATTAAGAGATGAAGCAAGACTTAGGTAATTATATGTTTAGTAGCCCACAAAAGGCTGTAGAATGTAAGTCATTAATGCATACTTTAATAGCTAGAACAAAACCAAAGAAAACTATTTTGTTGAGAAGTGTAGTTGTTTCCTGGCATCAGTCTGCATAAATGACCACTGCCATCAAAACTCATTAGCAATTAGTTAACTTGTACTTGATTGGGAAGCACCAAAGCAAAGATGTCACAGATGTAGCACCAGATCTTGTATATTTGCTGTAGAAAATAATTTGAGAAATTTTATCGGATTGATTTCTGTGCATTACTTACTTTACTTAATTAATTACATTGGTTACTTTTTAAAAATAAATTAGCATAGAAATTTAATTGTAATAATTACACACAGTGTAGAAAAAATGTAGAGAGAATCTGAAATAAATCCATCAAAGAAAGGAACATTGGACCAACCTGTGCATTAAACCGATCATCAGATAACAATTCCTGCTGTGGAGCTCATGGGAACTGATACATTTGCCACGTCGGAAATGGGACAATTTACAACCACAACGCCTGCTCCGGCTCTGCAGGTACTGATATTAGAAGCTCGACTCCACCTAGGAAATGGATTTATTACAACATATAATTACATAGACCACTGTCACAAGCTTTTTTAAAATTACATTTGGCTAGCTAAACAGGCTATGATGATGTAAGACAATGCTCCAAGAAATGGTCAGTTGAAGGGTTGATTTAACGTAATATTTATGTTTTAAATTGCTCTAATGTTACAATCTTAAGAGCTTGAAACTTCTAACATGTCTGTCTCAGGATCATATTGCTCAACAGATGAGAGATAATTTGAACCATCATGTCCTCCAACAGCATAAATTTTTCCTGCCAATGCAGCGATACCCACTCCCCCTCTGGGACAGGACATCTGAGCAACAAGTGTCCATTGGTTGCAAGTCGAATCATAACTTTCGACACTCTCAAGGGGTGCATTATCATCAAAACCACCTGCAAATAAGGCTGTTAATAAATCCCAAATGATAGAAATTAGGTGATGCAGACATATCACCTGCCACAAATATGAAACCATTAAGTTCGGTGGCTCCTGCACCGGCTCTCCTCTTGTTCATTTGTTCGATCATCGTCCATTTGTTCTCTCTGGGGTTGTACATCTCGCACGTTTCCAAGGATACGGAGCCATCATTGCCACCAATTGCATACAAGGATCCCTTAAAAAAAATAAACTATTAATCATCTAAGAAACAATGATAAATACAGTGAAGAGTTTGAGTATAACCTGATAAGCCACGACAGCAACTCCTCCCCTCGAGCAATTCATGCTGCACACTTCGCTCCAAGTGTTTGAAACAATGTCAAATCTCTCAACAGTAGGAAAGCAAGAAACATCATCCAAGCCTCCAATTGCATAAATGGAGCTGTTGAGGTGAGCTAATGCTATCCCTCTTCTGTGCATAAAAATCAAAATCATTCCATCATCATTTGGCTTGAAAAATAGCTCACCTAAGCTTTGACATGTCTGCAATTGGAGTCCAGCAATTTGTTTTTGGGTCAAATACTTCCCCTGATTTCAGGTGCCCTGCACCATCATGACCACCAACGGCATAAAGTTTTCCTGTATATGAACAGGAAGATAGGTAATAAATTATTTTCAAAAAGACTTTATTTAAAAAAAATTAAGAACCATCTACAGAAGCCACCCCAACATGTCTTCTTCTAGCAGACATGTCAGGAACAGGAAACCAGCAATCATTGCAGACATCATAACACTCTATAGTTTTGAATGGATGCCCAGCTAATCCTCTACCACCAACACAAAAAATTACTCCTGAAATGTTAAAAAATGTAATTGTAATGTAGCAGGCTACTATTCCCAATCAAAATTGACAATCAGATGCCTAATCTTAATCATTCAACAGATGACTGCATAACCAAATTATTCAACAGATAATTAGTAGGGCTACAGAAAGATTAATTTTTTAAGCCCAATTAATTACACAATCAAGAATATATTTTCAAAAAATTGGCACGTTATTATTAATGTCGATCAATCTGCAGCCCTGTAAAAAATTAACAAATATTTACCTGCATAAGATTTCCTTGATCTTGGGTATTTTTTGCAGTTATAACTGGAAATGAGATTAGCTTTAAACATTTTGTAACACACTGCTTTATCACGGAGGTCTCGACATTCCAGATTTGTTGTTATTGATTCCTCTTTGCTCACAACATCAATCAGAAAGTTAAGAGAACAGAAGGCAAGTCTGATGCTGCAAAAATGAATGGGATCTATATTGTAATTTCTTGAGTAAATAAATACTGAAATTTAAAAAAAAAGTCAAAAGTGAGATTTTGCCAATAACATTTTTTTTACATATTAACTTGCATTAATGAGGATTATTAAATACGTGATTGCACAAAGATTAAGTTCATGCTGTTGCCGAAGACGACAAATCTACAAATGAAGTAGAGCCATTTAAAAGCAAAAGCTCTCTTTGACTCTATGAATGCAGTATATAAATAAATTACAATTACAATCTGTCATTGTTGAAAAATAAATGTCAGTAATGGCACCTCATAAAACTCTCACTTTGAAAGGAGATCTGTAAGATATTTATATTTCACTTTTGTATCCTGCCTAACCCAATTCATAACTGCCTCAAAGACAACTTCTTCACCACTGACTGCCAACTCATCAGAAGAAATAATTCTATTCAGTGCCAGAAAACTTACATTTTCAAAATTTGAGTCCTTTGTGACCTTAAAGCAAAAGTAATTCATAAAAACCATAAAAAACTCTGAGTGACATTCACGGCTTACTTCAACAAAGTTTTTTATCATATACATTTCTGCCTTTTGAACAAGATTGCTAAGTCCATGTTGCTCAGCAAAATATCTCACTTCTAGGCAGTTGGAGATGTCTATATGCGAGGCCATGAACTCACAGCATGCGACAATTACCGACTCAACCTGTCGTGAGCAAATTGGACACTTCAACACTCAAATATTGATTTTAGATAATAAAATATTGCTGTTACTTGCCTGCAATACTGAACTAGCAAACAATAAAGCTTGCACGTTTTCTGTAGATATCGTGATTTTTGAAGTGTAAGCATATTGGACTAAGCCAAGCACAGCATCTGGATCAACATCATTCAGACGCACGATCCCTTCGCGAGATTCCGTCATGTCTGAGGTGAACATCGACCTAAAATATGCGCTCAGAGATGCTAATATCACTCTATGACACTTAATGGTATGATTTCCAATCCTAATTTCCGCGTCGCATAACACCCCATCAAAAAAGAATTCTCGAAGAGATGTGAAGCAATCTGAAAACAAAGTCCCATTCTCGTAAACGACAGATGTCGATTCCGGATTTTCCAGCAAAGAATGTGAACTTGGAGCGGGTGTGTCAACGCAGGAAGATTTTTTATCCTCTACACTTTGGAGACGTCCGTCAACTTTTAATCTGATAGGAGATTTTGACATGCCAGGCTTTCTTCCGGGCGATCATCGGACCAGCTCTGACCATAAACAAAAACATATGATTTTAAATATGACTAAATTACACTTATAATTATTGTTTACAATTACAATTATAATTATAATTACAACTGTATTAATAATCTACTAAAAATAACAAAACCAATTACTACCTTAAACATCTTTATTCATGTTGAAGCCTGTTAGGATGACCTTTTTTTGAATCCCAAGTCAGAGGTTTTAGACTGACCAACGTTTCATCCATCCCGTCAATGTCTCAGTCTTCTGAGTCTAAAACATTCTAGGTGAAATATCTGAGGCTATCTACAGCATTCGATTATTATAATTAATCAATTAATTTAAAATTTAGTCCTATTTTGTGTCTCCATGATCTTAAATTATTAATCGATTAATCGAGTTATCTAGGTTATAGAGGTGTCCGACCTTTCAGAGAGCAAGAGAAACTTCGTCTATGAGGATGTTCGCGAGTTTGCTTCTGGCAGCTGACAAGAGCTTTGATGATCTTTCTGCTGGAAAGGGATAAATTGCCCAAAAGCCGCACATTGCAATGTGCTTTATGTCTAAATTGTAGATTCGTTTTGAATCTAAAGCGAAATTGAAGTCTAGCTTCTTCATTGTGAACATTTAGAAAAGAAAGGAGATTCAAAACATTGCACGACTTGATAGTCTGCTGGGAGTCTGTGGATTAATATTTTAATCAACAAACTTGCTGTTTAACTATTTACAAATTTCCATATGAAAACAAAAACCTGGAAATTTGTTTTTCGCTATCCAATTTTACATATTTGTACACGCATGAAAAATATTTTTAGCGATCACGTGACATCGCCCGACTTCGGTGTTATTGGATGATCTCGCCTCAGGCCACTTCGGATTTTTGTTTTGGTGCTTTGTTATAATACTTTTTTAAATGTCGCATCATAATTTGGAACTAAAAAAATAAAAGTTTAGCATAAGAAATGTACAACGGAAGCCGTCGTTCGAGTCGGGGTACTGTGGACATTAACTGGTTAGTCCTGCCATCATCTGATCCATCAACCGATGTCAATGGACAGATGGATAACTTCGACGATATGGACGGTATGTGTACTTATTTTATTAAGAGATTTTTTTATATGAATTTAGTTTTACGTTTAGCTTGATTAAGTTCATCTGGTAGCCAGGACACAGTTCCTTAAGATCCAGAACTGCCACATGTAATTAAATTGTTGCCATAAAATTGTTTATTATTAAAGTTATATATTCCCCTTAATAAGAAAAAATCGAAAAGCTTTCAACTGTTTACTAATTGTTAATCATTGTTATCTTTACATAAAAGGGGAAGAATCATGTCTGAAACTTAGCCACCTTTATCAATTTTTCAGTAAATTAAAAGAATTTGAATATCTTTTCATGCATATTCCATTTAACAAGGTTATAAATCAGAGGACCACTGCCTAATTAAGGCATTCTGTTGGTTCTCTTGTGTCTTGTGTTAAGTTGAGAACATTTTAGCGAACATTTCATCATGCTGATTTTTGGGCCAAACCCTTCCTTGACATTAAATATTTGTAAATAATGTTTATTTGTATTTATGTCAATTTTAGTGCTTTACGTATCTTTATGGGTGCAAAGATGCTATAGTTGCCTGACCGTTTACATAGCATCACTTCCTAAAGATGCTGACATAATGGTGGAGGTTGAGTTCTGAACAGAGCACTTGATGACAAACTCTTGTTAATGATGCACGAAGGAATTCAACTCTCAGGAGTTAATGTCACTTTATTTTTGTATGTTACAATAATAATAATAGTTTTTTTATTACTACTATTATTATTACTGTTGATGTTGTTATTATTGTTAAATTAAGAAATAACCAAAATTTTCCATCTGTTGGAGGATTTGAGGATGTGGTTGATCTGTGTTATCACCATTAATTTTTTATTTATTTTTTAACTTTTTAATGTGCTTTTGATGTTAAGCCTAGGCAGTGCACTAGTGAACGTGGTACTCTCGATGATGCGTGCATCACTATGTGACACTGTTAACATAATTCGGTTTGCTGCACTGTGAAGTTTGTTGATTTTTGATTTATTAAAGTTCTAACAACAAATGTTAAAGTCCTCTTGCATAGAGAGTAAGAACAGGAGTAAATAAATAATAGCTTAAACATGTCTGAGGACTACCTATGCTAAGCACATCTTCCTTAATGCAATTCACCTTCTACTGTCCTGTTGCTACTGAGTATTTTAATGGAGGGATTAATTTATTCAGAAATTTCTAATTAATCAACTCCAAATTTGATCTGAAAGAAATACAAATGTGAATTTAGCTTACTCTGTTTAGTTAATCTTGACATTTCTGCATTCAATATTCTGTTATATGTATAAAGATACTATCTGGCATGTTTATGTATTTTTATGCTCAACAACATTTGCTGTGGAATGTTAAAACACATTCCATTGTTTTGGTTGTTCTTCATGTTGAAATATTAAAGCTTTGACCAAGACTATTTATAGAAATATTTTATTGTTAAATACTATTTCTATGGTTTTGCCAGTAATATTTTGATCACAATTTTGGTTTGACATAATGTTGTCTTTTTGCAGATCTGTTCTCATTCTTTGGGCAGGATAGTTCAGGATTGGACATAGATTCTGGTTTGGTAGTCAAGTCAGATGATGCTATGCAAACTTGTGACTATTCTTCTACTTTGACCAACCAGCATGACTCAAATAGTGTCTTTAATTCAGCCTCTTTTGACCAATCCAGAGGAGTTACCAACTTCACTGAATCTCTTCTTGGTTCAAACTCTGCAAAACCACTAAATATCGAATCTTGGATGAAAGATCAAAATGACTCTTCTTCTACTCAGCTGATAATGCAATTACTTAACATGGCCAAGTCCGAGAAAAATCAGATGCAGCAGCAACAACAACAACAACAAATGCAACAAATCCTGGTGTGTGGCCAGCAGCAAATGCCTCCAACTACTCAGCAAGCATTCGTTATTAGTCCCATGCAAAACTCCTTCGATGCTTCGACCAATCACCACGTAAGCATCCTCGGAGGCCAATTGCCTCATGTCGTCAACCAACCTCAGATCATATCACAGCCGATTCTAATGGAACAACCTTCCTTTATACTCAGTCAAGATGGAGTTTCTTTAACGCAGAAGTTGAACGGGCAACTAATTCCTCAGACGTCGTCCAGTCACTCAGTCTTTATGGTGCTTAAGTGAATTTTTAATTTTCAACAAAAGCAATATTTCTAATTAGAATCCGTTCGTGTTTTAGCCCCAGAAGCAGGTGATAGTGCACGGCAATAACGTGAGCTACGTGTGCGGTCAGGATAACCAACACGGCATGCAAGTTCACTTCATCAACCAGGATCAGAAGCCTGTCATCATCCATCCCCACATTAACTCTTCGCCTCCTCAGATCATAAAACCCCCACAGCTGATTGGATCCAATGTTTACGTGCAGCACCTTGCCCAACCCAGTCCTGTCCAACAAATCATCTTAAATGCAGAACCAAACAAGCAGGAAGCTAGAGTCGACGGGGTAGCTAACGATTAACTATCCTTATTTCCTCCTACTGATGACAATTCTTTTTCAATTTCACACCTTTTATTCCCTTTTCAAATCATATTCAGTTATAATAATTCTGAGACAACTTCCTTGATGATGCAAACTTATTACGTGGCAGATGGTTGGGGGCGGAGAAACGGCTTCTGTCATGGTAACGACCAACGCGGGATGTTCTACGAAACCACAGACCATTCAAACCGTTCTACTTCCCAACACATCCACCAGTTCTTCTTCAGCCAATGTAGTTTCGTTGCATTCCAGTGAAAGTACTAACGAAAAGGTATCCAGAAATTTTTTTTATATTATATATATATTTTAGCCAATCTTTATACTTCATGGCTTTCTTTTGCCGGTGTTATCAAGGTTCCCATAGCTAGAATTACCTCTAATAAGATCTTCGATGCACCTCCTGGTAAAAAGAGGACTGCTCATAATGCAATCGAGAAGAGATATCGACTCAGCATCAACGACAGACTGGTGGAACTCAAGGAACTTGTCGTTGGAAAGGAAGCAAAGGTCTTTTGAAATTTGTTGTTTATTTTAACGTTTTGGTCACTTTCACGTTCCTTCTCTTTCAGCTGAACAAGTCCTCTATACTGCGTAAAGCCATTGAATTCATCAGACACCTGCAAAACTCAAATACAAGATTGAGGGAGGAACTGAAGGCTCTCAGATCTGGTAGTTCACAAATAGGTGATTTTTTATATACTATCCTAACATGACATGCAAATGCTAATGTCCGAGGTTGAATCGTGCAGTACCTACTCCCGACTCTGTGCCGTCGTCTCCGTGCGTACCCACTCCTCCGAGTTCAAACGGGGACTGCACAGGGAGCGATCATTTCTGTCCATCCAGTCCTGAGAATCCAAGTGACTGTAACCAAGGTTCCGATCAATTCTTAAATCTTATCGGTCATGCTTTTTAGTGCCTTTTTATCGCTTTTTATCACTTTAATAAATATGTATATCACTTAAAGCATTATGTCTGTCCAGTATATGTGCAATAAATAGCTTTTCAGTTAAAATTTTCCTTTCCTTGCAGATTCTGATTCCCAGGATTCGTTCCTCAATCACCAGGACTTTGGGTTAATATCGGGCATGGGCGACCGTTCGAGAGCTCTGTTGTGTGCTCTTATGATCGTCATGTTTATCATCAATCCGATCGGAATATTGACGGGCCCAACGTCAATCTTGGACAATAATTTTACTGACATCACTCAAGGCCCTCATAGGGTGCTCCAGGAGTACGGCCTCAGAGGAGACGGTATTGCCAGTTTTTCAAAATTTAATTTTATAGGTTTGTGTGTGAAATGCGATAAGTGATATTCTTATTTGACAATTTCAGGAATGATTGAGGCAAAACAGTGGTGGGTGTCATCGTTGTTTTGGTGGATATTCAATGCGGTGTTCACTGTTTTTGTCATCGCAAGACTGGCGATGTTCAGTGAGCCTGTCACTGATTCCAGCTCAAAATCTGCCTCGAATTACTGGAGATGCAGAAGACAGGCTGAATTTTCAATGGGAAAGGTGGGTGTGTCGCATGCAAACAAGATAATCAAAAAAAAGTTAATAGTTAGGTATAAAGCAAATAAGAGATGTATGATACATAAATATGTAAGTATTAGTGTACGTAGGTTTTAATGTGAGTTTGTTTAAAAACATTGCTCAACTTTACAAATAAGGAGAATAACTTTACTTTAAGGAGAATTACTGTGAAGCATATTTTCATTTGACCTCCTGTTTGATATCTCTTGGGCGACCTCTTCCTACATCCTTTTGGTCTTTATGGTCCTGTCTCATTTGGAACTCGGTGCGTCAGTTGATACACTTTGCAAGGGCTGGCAAGTGGCTCGAGTCGAAGGCCGGGGATAGGGTGTTCGGAAGGAATGCAACGGTACTGGCCGCGAGACGCAGTGCTGCCGATGCCGCTTGGGTGTACCATCAAATGCTCAAGATGCACATGCAAGGTGGGATCCTCGTTCGTGCATGAGTTTCTATGCCTACATTTTTGTTGCTATACAGGTGTGGTATGTCAGAGCAAGTTTGGAGGTATCAACCTTGCTCTTTCTGCACTCAACCTAGGTGAGGCTGCTGGGGATGCATTCAACGTTCAGGAGCTGTCCGAATTGTACATTCTTGCAGCCCTTACTGCTCAGAAAGTGTTGCCAAAGCAATTTCTGCCTCTCATTGTTAGCTGATTGTTATAAATCCTGCTTAGCAATCAAATGCACATGCTTAGATTGTTTTGCTTAATTTTTAATTTCTTGCAGGCATTTCTGATGAAACAGGCCTTGTCTCGTCACATACTTTACCCCCATCTTAACTGGATCAACACTGCTTCTGGCTCACAGTTTCTGTTTTCAATCCATCAGAAAGGCAGCCAAGGATTAGATACTCATAGCTCAATGTATACCTCTGAATTGGAAAATAAAAGTATTTAATAATGGCATTTATAAAACACGAATGTTTATTTGATTTATTAAGAAATGATTCTTCTCGCCTAGTGGATCCACTCTTGCTCATATCAAGGATGTTCAGAGAAAGGTTGCTACTTGATATTTCCAATGTTCTTGTTTGGTCATCCATCAACTCTGACAATTGCTTCAACAAGAAGTTTGTATTGATACTGCAGCATGTGGCTTACGTTGTTTGCACGGAGTACGAAATTGATTACAAGACAATTCATATTTAAGGAAGGCAGAGGAATCGGAAGTGCTGAAAAAACTTGATTTGTTGTGCAGAAGCTGCAATGGAGCCATTTCAAGTTAGTACTGCAACATTTGTGCAATCCAGTACGAACAATTAGAACCAATGACTTTTTTGTGTTTTTTTTTAACAGGGGATGGAAAGAACAAAAGCAGGAGAGATGATGAAGTTTGTCTGTGGTGGTGCAGCCTCTTGCATCTCCTGGCCAAAGGTACTATTGGAAATTATAATAGCAACCCATTCCTCAACTGCAACATTTTACCTGGATGTTTACAAAACAAGGAGTGAGTGAATAATTTTATTATTTCTTTCAATATTTCTGTTTGTATTGTTTTGGATTTCTTTTGCTTATTTTCAAGCAATCCACTTGCTCGGTGCTTGCATGGGATTTTGAAGCTGAAAAAGAAAATCTCTGTTTTTGACGACATGAAAGAAATTGCCAGTTGTGATGGTACGGAAATATTGAATGATAACGTGATTTTTCAGCTCTGCAACAAAGCTAGTCTCATGTTGTCACAAAGCATGGCATTTAGGAATTACTCCACTACATGCCAATCTCTGAATGAGGTGATTTTGTGCTTCCTTTCATATTGCTTGCACTTGCCTGATTGACGGTTTCTCCCATTAGCTTTGGCAAGCACAAGCATGCGACTGGATATTGACGATCAGGACCGAATTGTGGCGGAGACAAAGTCAAGCTGGTCTTGAAGTTGAAACTGGGATGAAGCAAAATATATCGAGCACTGTGCTGTCTTATTTTCAAGCTGACATTTCAATACTAAGGAAATTGTCGCACGCGGTCGTCGGTGGAAATAAGATTTTACCTAGGGTTTGCCTGGAAATGTTTGAGAAATCTTCATTCAGTGAAAAAAGTTTGTTCTTTTTTAGTTGTACCTTCATGAATCAACTTTGAGGGTTGTGGCTCGTGCCAATCCGTTGAGAACTCTCCAGTTGTTCGACAGGAACTTGTCAACGGCTCGAAAGAACCCAAGCAACGGTGGAGTTGAATGACTGAAGACTGTAATTTGATTTAATATATTTCTTATGTTTTACCCTTAAATTTTATTTTAGCAGGTGGGAATTCCAAGTCGTGCACTGAGATTACATCCAACACGATCGAAGCTCGTTCGAGAGGTGGCATGACACTTACGCCGGATAGATTGGAGGCCATGACCGTTCTGCTTCTCTGCACTCAGCCATCTACACTCTATTCCCCTGACGAGACTTCTTTACTCCTCGATAAGGCAGCTCATATCTTCGACAGGCTTGGAGATCAAAAACTTTTGTCGCTCTGTCGTGGTGCCAATTTACAGTGCCCGAGGAGGCACTAACACTTTGGACCGATGCAACCCTGTCAGAAGAGTTTTAAACAATTGCTCGGGTGTTTAGTGTCTATGTATCAACCCTGGCCAAATATTCGATAAAATTTACAACTCTTTTGAGTTTTAAATGCTTTAACATTGTGCTTGTTTACTGCAAATTAATTGGTTTCTTTATTACAATAATAAATGAAGTTATTTTTGTAGCAGTTCTGTTTGATTGTGAGGCTTCATTGGTCCAGATAGCCCATTGGCACAATTTCTAATTTCTTTATAATTTCATAACACAAATTTCTCACGATGCATATTAATAGCGTTTGCTATTCGATAGCTGTAGGTCGGGTGAGTTCCGTGGCTGGATAATGCGTCAGTGGTTGTCTGGTCCTAATTCTTCGCATTGGGATCGCTTTCGGAACATTTGACTTTTTGGTGATTTGCGCTTAATGTGACTAGAAACACATTTTCAGTTAGCTATTCGAGTTGATTTGCGAAGATGGTAAAAAGTGTTTAGAGATTGTATACATCCTAATTTCAGTCCATTGCAAAGCTTTTGCTTTTTATTGCTGGAAGCATGAAGCTGCTGATATTTGAGACTTTCTTAGTGCTTGTATTATGGCAGCATCATTGTTGTGAGAGAATATAAGCAATATAATCAACTTAAAATGGCCTTGCACATAAAAAAAATTATTGTTTATAAGGCGCTGCACTTAATTGATTTTTAAAAAAATCTAATTTTTGGCGAAAAATTCTCAGCAAAGTTTCCACATTAAAGTGTTTCTGCAATATATATAGAGCGCTTCAAAAGCCAATAATGATAAAAAGGGTTGCGGGAGGTTCTATAGGAGAATACAGTTTAGCGGTGCGCGCAGATCTCGTGGCATCGCTTAACACGTGTCTTAAAGAGGTATGTTTTACAGTTGTTTATGATGGCATGTTGCTTTACTAGTACCTTTCTCCATCCGTAATTATTTGATTTAATTAGTGGGCGACCCAACCAATCGGTGTATTTACATTTCTCACCTGATAGCTCGGCTATTGGATTTCTTAACGTAGAACGTCGTTGTCAAGATAAAGAACTGTGCGTGTACACGTGAGATGCAGCCATTGTTACCTTAGTATAATGTCATATTGAAATCTTACTGCAATACTTATTTTAAAACGGAATGCAGATTATGTATATTGTGGAAATCTACCGGGCGTAGATTGTACCGTTTATTTAAAAGTTTTGTGATATGCTAGTCTATGAATGCCCGAGTGAGTGCTTGATTTTGCTGCTTTTGTAAGTTATTTTTAGTCTTTCTATAAATGTACTGCAAATAAAGGTAAAGATTTCTTTGTGCAAAACAATTTCTAGGATTTTTATGTCTTATGATAATTTAATTAAGGTTGTCTTTAATCTCCTATTTTCTTGATTCCCATGAAATTTCAGAACTTGTGAATTAATTTTCAAATCCTAGATTGTCCTAAGCATGATTGTATGTTGCAATATTTCTCATTTCCTTGAGGATTATGCATTAATTTAACATAAAATGACTCCATGGATTGGGGAGCTGTCTTGAACATTGTAGGAAGAGTTTGAATAACTGCTGAGTTTATGCACATCTTTTTCATTTTTATTATATTTCATTGTCACTCTTAACTATCGGTCAGCAAACCATTTATTCACTCAACTAAAAAAGATCAAATATTATTTTTACAGGTTGCATACAGTGAAGAAGCCTATTAAGAATGTTGAAGGTCTGACTTTATAGAAACTGTTGAAATGTTATAACATCTGCCTTTAAGGAGGAAATTATTTGAAACTTAATCGCGTCATGGAATGTGAATTTGATCCGAAGCTCGAGCCGCCCGACAGTCCGATCTCCCAGGACCGCCTCACTCCGGAATACGACCTTTCCCCCGGAAGCGCTTCCTACGGCAACGGCTGGATGACCAACGGCGACGCGAGCAACTCTCCTCCGTTCGACGAAAGCGAAGATTACGCCAAGGAGACCATCAGGCGACTCTGCCTGGTCTGCGGAGATGTCGCCTCCGGTCTTCATTACGGTGTCGCGTCTTGCGAGGCCTGCAAAGCTTTCTTCAAAAGAACAATCCAAGGTATGATTTTAAAGTGTTTTATTAAAAAAAAAAAATTGAGCTAAAGTAAAGTTTAACTTAAAAAGTTCTTGTTCTTGCATTGTTCTTGCTACTGTTTGGCTCTTTGAAATGATTGCTGGTATGATGCACTGGTGTACTGAATGTAAATGAGCTTTGGAATTTCAATTAATTACTTGGCTTTATTCTAAGTTATTTGGATTATTTCAATTTTATGACAAAGTTTATGAATTTATGAAGGGGTAGTGTTGAAGCTGATAATTCTTATCTGGCAAGCGATATGGCTCTGTTATAATATCATGTTTTATCTCAGAAATCCTAAGATTATATTTAAACCAGTTACAGAGCATTTGGCCTGCCCATCGACTGTTATCCATTACCATGCTGGCACTTTGTTCAGATAATTATGTTTTATTTGGCTTCTTCTCTTGAATCCTTTAGCAAAGCGGTTATTATTCATATAATTGTGTCCTGTTGTCATCTGGTCTTCAGATGCACTCATTTGCTCCTATTTAAGTAGAAATGAAAATTCATTTAAAATATGAAAATATATATACATAAATAAATAAATTATATTTTTCAAATGGCAGTTAAATGTAAGCAAACATTACTTCGTAATTGAATTGAGGAGTGAACTTCCCATGAATTTACTTGTGTGTTGTTATCTGCTCGATAACTCAAACAATTTTTGTAAGCAATCAATATGAAGAACACATGGATTCTATTCTCGGAGACGGAGATGGAGAAGGAGTGGGTGCTTTGCTTACATAAATAACTCCTGCTGCAGTTTCTTGTTTTCTTGTCTTCCAATTAGTTTCCGCCACCTCCTTTCATGTTTAAACTGTTTACTTACATTTATTAGGGACTTTAAGCGTGGCAAGGACTTTGAATTTCACTGGCATTTTGTACACAGGTAGCATAGAATATTCGTGTCCTGCTAGCGGATGCTGCGAGATAACAAGATCGAGGAGGAAGGCGTGCCAGGCATGCAGGTTTCAGAAGTGTCTTCAGATGGGAATGCTCAGAGAAGGTTAGACAAACCCTTTTGGATGTTCGAGGCAAACACGTTCTTCCCAACAACTGGTCGAATTCATTCATTCTCGTGACAGGCGTCAGACCAGACAGAGTGAGAGGCGGACGACAGAAGTACAAAAAGACCAACGATTCGCCTTATGTCGTCATCAGGACAACGAAATCCATGAACAACACCAGTTCTAATCTCAAAAGACCTTCAAACAGCGGAGGTTAATGACGTTGTTTCTGCTATTTTCATTCTCTCTTATTCCTAACTATAAATTCTTACGTGAGTGATTTGTTTTTGAGAGGTCCACGTAATGACTTATTGGTATGTTCATGATAGATGTCCACATCAGAGTCAAGCCAACCATTGCAAAAGTATGCAAGACCATCGGTGAGAACAATATTTTTTAAAACGTTGAATTCATCATGAAAATGCTTTTCATCTTCAAATTTAGCCAATAGATATTTTTAAAACTGACATTAAGTTGAGTTTACGGGCAAAACACACTCATTATTGTACCAACGTGGTCGCAAAAGACTAATTGTTCATCAACATCCACAGACATCCTCATCTTGTCATCTTAGAACCATGGCTTGACAGCTAACATTCAATGCAAATAACACTTCCTTTAAAACCATAAGTGTAATAGGTTCTACTGTCGGTATCATTTAAGCTTGAAGTTGATCAAATATCCAGCATTATTCGCTGTGTGTCTGTGTTGTGATGATGATGATGATTCTGAATTTCCCAAAACACCTTTCCTGGCTGTTTAAACCAACAAAGATCGATTAATTTTATTTTTATATAGTTATAGCTCTTAAAGTTATGGGAATTTTTTTAAAAAGAAGTATTCCATTGCAATATAATATAATATAAGCCTATTTGCATTATTCCTGCGACAAAACGCATCCTGGTTTAAATCTTCCTGAATTTTCTCGATCAGAAACAACCATGCTCATCAATCATTGCTCGTGCATCTTGGTACCACCAGTTCTTAAGTTTTTTTTAAAATTATTTCTGACCATCTCAGCGTAATCCTGAATTTTAATTATTTTTGCTGTTTTTATTCCTCGAAATGCAGAGCATTAAGATAAGGTGAATTGTCGTGATTGAAATGAAAGTTAAGAAATCGTGGAAAGTCTGCTTCGTTCGTTCATCACCTTCTAATTTGAAGAACTTGTGCCCAGGAACATTCTTATTTCCAGCTGTAAGAGAAGCAACCATTGCTGCTTCAAAGCACCGCTATTTTTAAATCCAACTGCTTCCGAGTCATCGGTGGTTATTCGCTGGTTACGATGACGCCGCAGCATTCTCTTTGGCCTTTTAAGACCTTATATATATATATATATATACATAATATAATATATATAATATAACATAATATATATATATATATAATCGCGTTTAAACGGCTGGAAATGTGGTCCAGTTTCCTAGGGTTGTTAGTCAACCTCCTATGTTGCGTTAATAAGGTCCGCTCGTTGCATACGCATACGCGGGACATCGCAAGCCCCTCTCTTTTGAGCTTATCTCCTTCTCGTTCTTTGTGTCTTTCTGTAATACCGCCTCAGCGTCTCTATTTCATGTTAATTAAGTTCCACATTTCGAACCCTACGCAACTTTTGAACTGAATCATCCCACGATGAAAGGTTGTCGTTCGCCATTGATCATTTACTTGCTCATCTCTTGTCAATAAAAATTGAGAAATACTCTAAAGTACAACTTACAAATTCCATCAATTTCGTTTTCCAATTAAAGGCCGCTTGAGGAATTATTAAGCACAACAGTACACTTGAGACAACTCAGGTGACAAAATGTAAAGCCTACATGTCGCTCGTTGAGATTCATTCATCATCGACCATTTATGCTTTAACTTAAAACATCATTCTCGTTCTCAGAAATAACTTGCAATTCATCATAAGTGATGGATAGGTTGAATGGAAATATTTCATCCTGTCTTTCTCTCGACGATGATGATGATGATGGTGATGGTGATGGCAATAGCATCTCCACAAAAACAACAAAGTTATCGCAGCTTATCTCTTTTCCATAAATAAACCTAAAAACATCTCGAACGAACAAATAAATGCAAAGCTTAGCGAGTGCAATGAAATGAGTATGAGTACTTAAATTAAATTGCAGGCAGCAAGTTAGTGCACACCTTGAAGAATATCGAGCCAGAGAAAGTGTACGCCAGACCAGACAAGTACACGGGAGTACGCGACGAAGCGAAGTTTAAAACCATCATCTCCGACCTCACAGATCGAGAGCTGATGGCGATAGTTGGATGGGTCAAGCAAGTTCCTGGTGAGAAATTATTATTTTATTAATCGTATTATTTTTTCATCCGAGACAAATGGAGCCGTTTGTTGTTGCTCGTCTGTTGTTTGCAAGGCGCAGGGTTGTTATCTTTTCTTTTACAAAAAGCGAAAAAGATTCATCTTTCCAAACGATGTTTACTTTTGCTGGTCTTTTTTGATGCTTTTCTCTTTCTTTGTTTCTTTAACTGAAAAAGTATGGTGTAGGAAATCCGCACATTTTAGTGGGCTTTTTGGACAGAACAACTCTTTGAAGTTTTAATGGCTTTAATTCTCGTCACTTTGAGCTTTGTACTTGCTTGCTTTGTGCTCTCCAAATAGGCCAAGCAAACTCTTTTAGCTCACCTAACTCACCGCTCAAGTTTACAATGGTCGTCAGATAACCATTATAATACAATAACAGTTTGCAATGCAGTACCGTGAAGTTATCTCGATGGAACCGGTTGCAACCGGACTGACGTGTTTCTCTGGAACTCAGAACGATAAACGAATGCAATAAATTATAATATTTGCGTGTCGCGTACTCTTCTGCTCTGAAAGACTTTGAAATCTGTGCTAAAGTTTAATAGGCAACAACGGCAGCTCTGGGTCCTCGTCCTCGATGTCTCTTTCAACTAGTATCGCCGACGACGACGTAGGTGGTGGCGTGCATTGAATGCTGCAGAGAATAATCAATGTCTATTGATCCACTGCTTCTATGATTCTGCATCACTTTCTCCTCTCGGGCCGGTGATGTGTTGTGATAATGATGATGATGATGACGTGTGGCGATATCTTATGATAATGTATCACGTTATGACGACCGAATATTTGTCCTATCGGTTCTTAAAGAACTGAGCTACAAGTTGAGAGTGCTTTCCTGTGCAAGAGGCTCCTGAGGAGCTGTGAAACTTTTATTTTCGAGAGGTTTTCAAGATGTTTTCAACAACTTTATTGTTGATGCGTTCCACAAACTAGTTTTTGCATTAATTTAACGTACACATTACGATCGACAATGTCACGGTGATTTTTGTCAACAGACTTCAAGAGCCTTAGATTATGTGATCAAATGAGTCTTCTTCGTTCGACGTGGCTGGACATCGTGTGTCTGAACATCACCTATCGCTCCCTCCCCTACGACGGTCACATCGTCTATGCAGACGACTTCAAAGTGTCCGAGGAAGATTCCAGCCTGTTCGGTGCCACGCTCGAGCTCGATTACGTCATGAGGAGGCTCATCAGGAAACTGTCGGACGTCAAGCTGACCTACGAAGAGTACCTTCTCCTCAAAGCCCTTCTGCTCTTTAACCCTGGTTGTTCATTGATCGTGCGAAATTGCCCATGGAAATGGTTTTGAGAACCTTTGTTCGATCGTTTCAGATGTCAATCTCGACGATGCCAGGTTGGTCCAGCAGCAGAGGGATAACATCCTCGAAGGTCTCCTGGAGCACGAGGGCTTCCAGAAGGATTCCAATCTCCCTCACCGAGTCTCTGACCTCCTCCTGGTTCTTCCTCTGATCGTCCACGCGAGGTACATCACGAGAGACTTCTGGCTCAACGTGGCCGCAGATTCCGGCATCGTCCTTCCGAAACTGCTCGGGGAAATGCTCGAATACGCCAGCAAGTAGAAAGTCGAAGAGTTTGTATTTGTTAAGTCCAAGCTTAGAGGATCCTGAAAATCAAGTGACTCTTTCTTCTTATTCGAATGAACGACTCGGCGACGTAATTTTTGTTGAACGGGGAAGTCCACGATCGCTCTCCTGTCGAGAGACTCTCGCTCGAGTCTCGCTGCATTGAATTTCAGATAGCTCTAGGCCTGCAACGCACAAATTTTTGTATATGAGTACGACCTGTCATCGTGATCATAGCAACGGTAGTTAGGATTAGTTCTACAAAGCCTAGGTTTGGAGAATAGCGAGTGTTAGACTTTGGTACTGTTCGACAGTCGTTAGTGATTATTTCGTAGATTTTTATACCTCTCGATGACGTTGCAATGGTGGAGCAATGTTTTTTTGTTGAGCTCAGCACAGATCTCATGCAATTTTGTCTAATATGGCTGATTGTCCAGTAAACAGCTTGCCGATGAAATCACGTTACGTTAAGGATTGCTCAAAATTTGTCATTTGCTTTTAAGGCAGGTCGATACCGATATGTCAACATCATTCCGTCTGTCGGCGTCATATCATTCACTTCAGAGTCTTCGACTTCTTTTGATGCACTTTTAAGAAAACTTTTTGATGTTTGGGATTCTGCTTGTTCTACACGATTGGGATGTTTATTTAAGTTAATTTTATTTGATGACTTGTACATAAGCCGATGCCAGAGTAGGCGTATGCCGCTGCTTCTAATAGATGCATCACTTGATTGGCGAATTCAGTTTGAATACATTGGCGATCGTTAAGCGAGATAGTTGGGTGTCGTTTTTGTGTTTTGACGTAATTTGAAAATCGCACAGAACCAAATTCTTGTTTTGATTAAAATTTTAAATTCTGAAATAATGCCTCGTCTTGTGTAACGAACAAAGCTCATTGCGAGGTTCCTTATAAAAGTTCGTCGAGTGGCTGATGTAAAAACGTACTGGAAAATAATAATTGTAAGGCGTAAGACTATCGGACTATTCTGAAATGAAAAGATTGGGTTGTGCGTGATGTTTCATCATTGTCGCAAGGTTTGCGTCAGATGATGCAACGCTGGCGTGTTTTTTTTTTTGTTTTAGGGCGACATGCGATCTCCGTATTTTCAAGTCGAATGAGTTAGTCAAAAGTTATTTCAATTCGAATGTAGATTGAGAAAGACAAGGGATCGAAAGACGTGAAAGCGGTTTTAAATATTTTCAGGGTATCATTAACGAGTTCAAGAGGGTTGCGATCAATTACCCCAAAAGGCATTCCTGGTTTAACCTTTAAAGCTTTTCAATTAAATAATTGAGTTCACGAAATTGGCAGGGGATTCTTGAAAATCGAGCCAAACAAATCGGGGAATATTTACTCAAATTTTTGAAGTAAAAAGTGGTAGAGCAGAATTTTCGAAAAGCAGAATTAAATTACATCTTAAGGTTAATAGTTCAAATCGAGATCCATTTATTCGCATGCAGTAGAGCGTTAGAATTCAACTTCTGACCTTTGTTAACTTATGAGACAAAAAGACAAAAACTAATTGTACAAAAAGAGACTAACTCACTGCAGAAACACATTATTAATGTGGCCTGGCGCAACCGGTTTAAAAGAGGTCTGGGCTAGAAAGAAATGGTTGCCAACGTAACGGATGTAATAAAGTTAGACAGTAAAATAATCGCGGATCAGACATTACTTAAATTATCTGCTGAAAAGTTTCATGAAATTTTTAAATTATTAGAAGTTTGGCAAACTTTTATTAATGAAATTTGCATAACGGTTATTCCATTATAAATTAGTTAAATGTAAGATAAATCTATCGTTAATGGAAATTATGCTCTGAATGTGATCAAATATAATTGCTTAATCTTTATTGACATATCTTTATCTTTACAATCGATTTCCACTTCCTGATCGACTATCGTCATCAGCTGAAATTCTAAATGACTATCTTGACTGATAATTGCCAACACTTTCAATTCTCAGGTCCACTACTGCAACCTTTCGAACATTTTGGAGATATGTTGTGATCTTATTTTCGGATGAATAATTTAAACCATTTAATTTAAAATAATATGACATTTAGAGGCTGGCATGCTCTAGATTGTTAAATGTTAAACCATGTTTAAATTTATAATAAGAAATATTATCTAGTCTCGTCAGGGTTGACTCAAAATGATTATGATTGAAATGCTGTAACAAACTACCAAACGTAGTTCAAAACGTATTCATTAGAATATAATGAATTTAAGAAGACAAGGCACATGATATCAGATGTTTCTAAAGGCAATTAGGGACTAGGATTTTGAGCTATGCAGCAAAAATTTTAAGTCTTGAATTTTAATTTAAAACACACCTCATGACTTTAAATTAACTTTAACACAGTTGAAATTTTCATGGTAATTGATACCAAGGTGAGTTTTAAATAGCTGCTAGCTATCGTACATAGCGCATGCGCTACTGGCTTCTATTTTAGTCGGCTTCTGGCTTGGTTCGCTGTTCTGCCGTCGTCATCGAAAGAGTCTGGAAGAATGTCTAAATCTCGTGCTGAACTCGTCAAGGAGGCTGCAACCCTGACTCCGGATCAGGCTTCCAATCCCAGCAACCCAAAAGTGTTTTTCGACATTTCCATCGGCGGTGCTCCTGCTGGGAGGATCACTTTTGAGGTATCTTTGACCCCTTCGTCCTTCACATTTAACCTTTTGAGGTAGGATTTAACATAGCGCACGCGTGTGCATCCAGGCTTGATAGTCAAATAAGGATTAAAGTACAGCCCCGTTGATATTACGTTGACCTTAAATTGGATGACCTGAAGTTCATTTGGGGTTGTTACGTGACATTGTTATTGTGCAACAGAAAATGCATCATTACTTAACTATTCGGTATTTTAATGTCATTTTTGATCTTGTCTGAAATGTATTGGTAGGTATTCAGTCCTCATTTTGTTTGATTTTAGCATATTTTGCTTCTCAGTTTTTCTTAATGGAAACATGATTTACTAACATTTTAAATGACATCCTTTAAAATCATTCAAGCTCTTCAAGAATGTGGTCCCAAAGACTGCAGGTGAGATGTTTCAAAGTACTTAATGGCATTTTAGAAAGAAATTTAATTATTTTTGTAACCAATGTGAAACATTAGTTTCCATTATTAAGAGTTAATGGTGTTAAAGATTAGACTTTTCTTTATGTGATATCATTTTATCAATGATTTTTCCCAGAAAACTTCAGGGCTTTGTGCACTGGCGAGAAGGGTTTTGGTTTCAAAGGCTCCAAATTTCATCGTGTCATCCCAAAATTCATGTGCCAAGGTGGAGACTTCACCAGAGGAAATGGTACTGGTGGAAAGAGTATCTATGGGGAGAAGTTTGCTGATGAAAGTTTTGTGATTGGTCACACAAAGGCAGGTTTGTGTCTGTGAAATTGATTTCAGACTCAAAAATTAGATAAATCAACTTATTTTCAGGACTTTTGTCCATGGCTAATGCTGGCCCCGACACGAACGGATCTCAGTTTTTCATAACCGTCGAAAAGACCGACTGGTAAGTTTCTCACTAGGAGGTGCAACTTCGCCAGTACACGAATTTTTATTACCAGGTTGAACGGCAAGCACGTCGTGTTCGGACAAGTGGTCGGGGGACTGAGCACGGTCAATGCCATGGAAGCCGAGGGCTCCGAAAGCGGCGAAACGAAAAAAGAAGTCGTCATCACGGACTGCGGTTCCGTCTGAGGGGCCTCGCCGTCGATTCGAAACGGCCTATCGTTTTTACTTTCACCTCTAGGACGCAATCTCTAATGTGGTCGCTAATTTAATTTATTTCTGGCAATAGATAAATTACTTAACTTGGACACTTTATTTGGCTTGCGAGAATAAACGAAACTAAGTCGCGCCTCCGTTTCAAAGCGCGTCGAGCGACGAGCAGTGGGGATGCCTGTTCGAGTCGTGATGGAGCTTGAAGAGGTTGAAGTCTGAGAATCTTTTGCCGCACAGGATGCACCACCATCCGTTGAGATGTGTTCTGAACTGGATTATACCTGCAGATAATTCGTGCCAACGTTATTGTTCATGTGAGATTACTGTGTGATGTGAGATTGCGTTTGTGTGGTTGTGCTTGCTTAAGCTTCAGAGAGTTGCCAGCGGAGTTTCGTGGCGGGTTTGGTACGTGCTCAGACGGAATACGAATACGAGCTTGTGGCTACCAGTCACCCTTTATCAAGATTTGTTTCTTCGGTCCATTAGTAAGGAATCTCAGTTCGCTCAGCGCACCCCGTCAAAGAATAACGACTTTAGCTAATTCTTTAACTTTTCGATGGTCGCATGTCCATAGGTGGCTTTTCAAGCGTTTTGAAGCTTCGCTTTTATCACATTTGCAAGCAAAAACTTGCTTGGTGATTACAATAGTCTTGAATTTCATCTCAGTATTCGGCGACAGTAACCTCGGAATGTCAACATTTATCTCTCGTGCGTATAATGGTGGAATGTGCCAATGCACAGGGGCCTCTAACAACCTTCTTGGTTTGCTTGTCAAGTGGGGTGGGTAAAACAGTACTGGCACAGAGGCTTGTGGATCTTCACCGCAATGCACTTAGGGCCTCCGCCTGGCTCATTTTGCTCACTTCTATGTAATAAATATATTCGTTTATTTTAGTAGTTTAATAATTACTAACAGCTAAATGTAGTAAAAATGACCTTTGCAAAGTTTCAATCAAGTTAATTATTTCTTTAAAGTGAATTAATTTAAGTGAAGATTAAGCGTCGACGTGGAGAGCGTCATATGAAGGCAGAAGATTTGTTTTAAAGCTGAAAGTTTTTTTTAAATGAATGCTAAATCCGACGCTATCAGAATTTTTATCTTTCGAGTGGAAAGCGCCGCACATATTTTGTTTTTCTTCTCGAAGATTTTATTTATAAATTATAAGATTAAAAGATTGGAGAAAAAGAAGCAACGACGACATAATTGTGGCTGAAAGATCCCGCGGTCAGAATTTGAATTGAGGCTTTGTTTAATTGATGAGGCAATGCTTTAATATTTACAGATTATTTCAAACGCTTTAAATTATGTGTGTGCGTTTTTGTTTAAATGCAGCGGTGAAGACACAATTTAATGTTTGACCTGTCACTGATAAACTCAAATAATTAATAAATTTTGAATGTGAGGAACAAAATTGCTAACGTTTAGATATTAAAAGTTTTTGGTAATTGGTAATTATTAACTTGGTATTTAATATAGTAATTATGGAATGAACACTCAGCGAGTCGCTTCAGTTGTTAATTGCTGGAATTTAAGAAATTTCTTTTTTTTCTTATTGTAAACGAGCCAATGGTGTTTACAACTTCACACCAAATGTTGCGAAAATGTTAGCAAATAAAGATTAAATTAATTACAAAATGAGGTCAATTAATTATTCACCTAAGTTTACAGAATGTGGTCAGGCAGCTCCATTGATGCCAATGTAACCGCTTTTTTAATTTATTTGCAATCTTTACTTAAATTAAGTGTTATTAATAACTTTTCACCTAATATTAAGTCATTAATAATAAGTTTTATTATGTTGTCAATTGAGAAATGAAGCCAGGAATTTTTTTAAGGAAATAGAAATTTTTTAATGAAATTTTAATATGACAACCTGATCACAAAATTTAGTTATTTAGTATTAGGGTGTGCTAAACAAACGGTAAAGCCTCCACCTCTGAAGCATCAGGCGTCTCAAAATAAAACAAAAACAAACAAATAAATACAAAATAACAGCTCCAAAAACTTGAAAGCCACGTTGAAGCCAAACACAGAGGTGAGACAACAATTATAATTGTATGCCTCATATTTTTCTCTACCACAGATATTTGGGTATTAAAACTATTGATATTATTACTTAGGTTTTAAATCTATTTGGTATTGATATTATTATTTCCCACCGTTTTCCATTTGTGGCTTTGGCAGGATCCTGACGAAGCTGTTCATGATCCTCTTGTAGTCCTGCTGCACCTCTTCGTCTAGTTTCCTCTTCTGAGATGAAACTCGTTTTTTGTTCCTTCCGTCGAAAAGTTTCATGAAAAGTTGGCACGGGTTCCGAAGTTCCGGTCTTCCATCCGCCTGCACCTGATCGCTGTCTCCTCTCTTCTCAGAGAAACGACTCATGGGACTCGAAGAATAAACGGAGTCGAAGAAGCAATCGTCGTCTGGAATGTTGTAACTTTGAAGGTTTTCAGTTTCTTGGAGGTCGTACAGCGTCAAACAATCGTTCCCGGAGTCCTCCATCAGAGCGTGGAAGAGAATTTGAAGGACATCATCGACGAATAACAACACAATGACGTCATCATTGTTTTCTTTCTACGTTCATTTCAGACATGCGATGAGATCGGCAAATGTATAACATTGTTAACTAACAGTAGTTTTGAAGGATTTCTTGGTAAATTTATTTTTAATTAATTTAATGTTTTTAAATATCGTTTGATCAAAGAATTAAAAAATAAAGCTTCGTAATAACTTAGTGGCAAGGTATTTGCTTTTAGAAAAATATAACTTTAGATTGAACAATATAACTTCAAATTAAATAATATAATTTTAAAATAAATAATATAACTTTAAAATAAATAATATAACTTTAAAATAAATAATATAACTTTAAAATAAATAATGTAACTTTAAAACAAATAATATTGTTTTCTTGCCCAAAATAAAAAATTCTTCGAGAATGTGCACTTTAAGCCGGAAGATATTTGAAGATTTTTCCGAATTTAATTTACAACGAGGCAATGGCTGCCATGCGACCGTGCGATCACCCACGTGACTTGAATTATCCCGGTGGAGCTGATTAGGTGATGGTAATGATGCCGCTGGTGGTACTGATAATGATTTAATGTTTCAGTTTCACTAATACAAAATTATTAATTTAAATTTAGAGGGTTAAAAACTGATCTTCCGCGTTGAAATCGATGTCTTGACTTTCAATTTGTTTTCACACATCAACGTTAAACACATTTTCTTCGACATATTTGAGTCTACAAGAATCAAAATAACAACAACAACAGCAACAACAACTGCTGTTTGTTCTGCTTGGTTAAACAAATAAAATTTCTCAATTTCTAAAAAAAGCCAAAAAAAAACAAAAACAAAACAATATAACAAACAGCAATGACTTTAAAATACGGGTCAGCTCTCACGAGGAAATATTATGATTTCCGAGTCATGTTTGAGAATTTCAAGGTCATCTCAGAAGGTCATTTGGAAGCCAACAAAACCTGCAAAGAGGTGCTCTCAAGGAAACCCCAGAAAAAAAACAAGATTTCATGATTTCTCAGCTTCTTCTTCAAACACCTTCAGTCCATTAAGGCATTTTAAAATATTATTCCTTAGAAGAAATTTAAGTGTAATTTATCTCATGCCAATAATAATAATAATAATATAATAATAATAATAATAATAATAATAATAATAATATAATAATAATAATAATAATAATAATAATAATAATAACAATAATAATAATAACAATAATAATAATAACAATAATAATAATAATAATAATAATAATAATAATAATAATAATAATATAATATAATAATAATAATAATAATAATAATAATAATAATAATAATATAATAATAATAATAATAATAATAATAATAATAATAATAATAATAATTAATAATAATAATAAATATTATACATTATAGTAATAATATAATAATTATAATTATACATATAGATATATTACACTGATAATTTATTGCGACACAATTATGCCGCTAATAATAATAATAATAATAATAATAATAATAATAATAATAATATCAATGAATTGTTTTGAATTTTATATTTTAAATAATAAAATAATAATTCGAAGCGATATTTCAGAAAATATTTTAGACAAAACTTGAACACATTTCAGAAGTTACCGCTGAGTTTTATGGGAGCCTAAGGAAATGATTCCCTGATTTATTTAAGACCACGTTACGATGATATATTACACTGATAATTTATTGCGACACAATTATGCCGCTAAATTATGACAATAAATACATGTATAATTTTACATTTAAAGTGATAAATTGTGGTGATAAATTATAGCGATAATTTATGGCGACAAATCGTCGTGATGTGATGATGATGATAAATTACGGTGATAGGCCATGTCTTGAATTTATGACCAAAAGCAGCAACAACAACAAGATAGTTTAAATAAATTACTTCAATAAAATTTTATTATCTTATAAAGTTTTTTATCACATTAATTTATTGAATTATTGAATTATTTTTAAACCTGCTTCTCTTAAGGCAAGAATTGAACTTTAGCCAAAAATGGCCGACCAAGTCACACGCAGACGACAGAATTGCCTGGCGGGGAAATTCAAACGAAATATTTTTAATGAATTAGTGCTTTGTGGCATTAGTGGCATATTATATTTGTTCTTTGTATCATATCACACAATCATCATTGCGTAAACTTCTTTCAAGTTTTGATTATTACGATTTAAAATTATTTCAACTCCCGAGATACTAAAATAATAGGTTTTAATCATTTTGAATTTTAGATAATATAAAATAACATCCAAATAAATGTTAACAACAACAACAATCATTAATGCAAACAAGTTAATTCTTCATTTATTCCATGGCCATAGAACAGAAGAACCAATCAGAAATAAAATTTAAAAAATCGATTATTATCGAATTGTTGGAATAATTTTATTTTAAAACTTTGTTGCTTTAAAAGTCTGGTTTCTTTTCAAGCAACTGAGAATCAATTTATCTTTCTCGTTCCGAAGGAAAGCATAAAAGTCAGCCATGATGACATGCACCGCACACGCTCTTCGCCATTACAAAAAAAAAAAAAAAAACCCAAAGAACTTTGGAAAGTTTTTATCTTTGCAGGAATGTTGCATCTCTTTGAAGTTGAGTCATGAATTTGAAATTTGCAATTTGTAGAATTATATATTTTATTACCGACAAACATGGACATTTTCTCGAAAGAGGGAAAAAGAAAAATAATTCAAATAAGCATTTAAATTTTTAAATATGGAAAAAATAATTTAATAATATCTAAATTTAGAAGACATTTATATTTTCAAATTGAAAAAGTTTTTATAATTTCTGAAATTTGATATCGCGGAGGTCATAAGGTGTTCATAAGGTGGTTCAAAAGGTGGTGCATCCTTCATGTGGGGGTTGTTCCACCCGTGGCGCATCCTTCGTGTGGGGGTTGTTCCACCCCCGGTGCATCCACCTTGAACCCCCAGCAACATTCGTCTCCAATGTTCGTGTCAAAGCTCTGCATCTCCTTGGGTGGCAAAAAGCAATAAAAATATTTCACCGACGACTTCTGAAAACAAATGTCTTTACTTTAAAATTATTTTTAAACGAAAAACCAAAAAAATTTGAGAAATCTTTCTCAATCAGATGAAAGTTCAGCGGTGACAATTAATTATATTATTATAATTATTGTTATAATTATATTGAATTAATGTCATTCATTTGCGTTGCTAATCAAAGTTAACTTTTGAGGCATTTTGGCAAATGGCGTCACGTTTGAATCATCAACTGACATTTCCTGAGGACATTTAAAGCTAATAAAACATGCAAATTAAACTAAATTAAACTTAATTACAGTGTAATTATTGTGAATTATGACATAAAATAATAATTATTACCTTACAAGTAAAATATCGGACGCGTTTAAGTTACGATAATTAATTTATTCAAGTCATTAATAATATCAAATACTTTAATGTTCCAGTTTATTTTTTTTCCAATATTGTTTATTATCCCCAATAAACGAAAAAATATTTAAATAATAATATAAAAATATTTTATTAATAATCTAAAAATATTTTAATAATAATCTGAAAATGCAATTTAATAAAAATCAATTTGCCAAGCAACAACATTCTGAGACCTAAATTTTAACAACACTTTAGTTGTTGAATAAACAATTATATTTAAAATAATTATTATTGTTTTTAAATAAATATATTGATGTTTTTAAATAAATAAATTGGTGTTTTTAAATAATTATATTTTTTTTTTTAAATAATTAATTACTCCGAAAAATTACTTGGAACAATCAATTGATTCACCATTCATCTCGTCTTGCATTTGTTCCTTCGCAAAGATGAATGAATGAATTCAACTGTTCTATTTCAAATTAATTACTGATTAAAACATTACTACAATAATAATAATAATAATAATAATAAGAATAATAATAATAATAATAATAATAAGAATAATAATAATAATAATAATAATAAGAATAATAATAATAATAAAATAATAATAATAATAATAATAAGAAAGAATAATAATAATAATATAATAATAATAATAATAATAATAATAATAATAATAATAATAATAATAATAATAAAATAATAATAATAATAAAATAATAATAATAATAATAATAATCATAATAATAATAATAATATAATAATAATAATAATAATAATAATAATAATAATAATAATAATAATAATACTAATAATAATAATAATAATAATAATAATAATAATTACTGTCTTTATTATTATTGTTGAGGTCGGGGTATTTTGCCATACCCTGTAACCGCTAAGCGCTCATTTTACGGAGGTTTTTTGAGCAGGTGGGACCTTTCTCGTCGAAAGATGGGAGCGCGTGTACGATACTACATTTGAACTGTACGATTGTTATCGTAGCGATCAGTTGTAATTGGGTTACGTATCGTCTGGTTGTAATGGCCAGATACACTAACCGCCCTGGATGCGGTCCCATGATATGAGACGCTAGAACCGGTCACAAAATTCCCAGGGAGGGTGAAACTCCCCCCTGTAAGACATAGTCTGGGTGTGCACCGGAACTTGTATAATGATTTGAACTAGACCACTGGTCCTGGATGGGTGAAATCCCCTTCTGTAAGACGTACGTCAGGTGTGGTCAATGAACAATGGTCTCGAGGGATAAAATCCAAAAGATGACGCTTGCGTTGGGGGCGCCCAGACGCGCGCTTCGCGCGCTTGGTGTTCGCTCGCTTCGCTCGACTCAATAATAATAATAATAATAATAATAATAATAATTACTGTCTTTATTATTATTGTTGTTGTTCTATTTTTCTAACAAATAAATTAAATTTAAGAGAATTAAAAACGAAAATATTTTATTGAAAATGTTGCGTGTTTTGGAGTCCCTTTTGATTGATTGTATCTCCATGGAAACATATCGTGTACCACGAAACATGCAGCCATAATAACTTTTAACTCGTAATAATAAAATAATTAATTACTAACCACTATAATTGATAAGTACTAATTATTAAAATTATTATGAATATAATTTAAGCTAATTTAACAATAACCATTATAATAATATTCATTAATAATATTATAATACAATTTCCAGTTTGTTTCAATTATAATGCATTATAATTATATTTCGCATTATAAATATATTGTAATTATAGTGCATTATAATTACATTTCGTATTTCTCAACTCTTGAAGGAACAAAAAGTTTTTGAAAAACAATCATTATTTTTTGAACTCGTGATCAGCGAATGAAGCCTTTTCATCAGGAGAGAATGTTCAAAGGGATAAAATTATAAAATTATAAAATCATAAAATCATAAAATCATAAAATTATAAAATAATAAAAATTATAAAAACACTTTGCTATGCATTCTCTACTTTTAAATTCATCCTTCCATTTTATTAAACCTTTATTGGTAAGTAATTATTTATAATTGCATTTGTTAGATTTTCATCTGATCAATATTAATCGTGATGATAATATTCACCATGATGTAAAATGTTGTCTAATTGCTTTTACCTGATTTTTTATATTTTTATTGCTTTTATATAAGTTTAATTACTATTATCATTACATATCGGGACATTAAAGTTTTAATTAATTTAATAATGAATTAGTGATTATTGATAATAATTGATCTGTTTTAGTTATACTACTTTTAGTACGTAATAATTATTATCTCTTACTATTTTTTTATTTGTCGCTGTTTATTTATAATTTTTGTTTTTTGTTTTTATTATTTTTATATATATTATTTTTGTTTTTATTATTTTTGTTTTTATTATTTTTATATTTATTATTTTTGTTTTTATTATTTTATTCACGACGATGAGCGTTGGTTGCATGTTGCGCTTAATTGCAAAATCTGGCAATAAATCATTTCTTCCGAGGAAGAATTTTAATTGCTTACGATCTCCATGGAAACGATGGAAGTTGATTCGTTGAAGCGTGACGGGAAAGTAGAATGAACAAGAAGAATGGAAGAAATATGCAAAACTTCAGCTGATGAGCTTCAAAAAAGTAATTTCAACAATCTAAGAAAAGAACTAGAAATGTATTGTAATTGAAACAAGAACGGAGTTTTGAAATGTTCAATAATTGATGAACGTGGCTTCCTGCTCCAGATTACCTATCCTTCGCGTCCTAGCCTTCATCTCTTTTCGTTTCTTCCGGCCATCAGCATCTCCATCCACACTCGCCACTCATCCAAGACGATCACCAGGAATGAGAGGGCATCAATTTTTATGTCAGAGAAAAAATTGCTTCTCCTCGTGAAACTCGAGGTTTCTCTGGACGGAGGAAGGAAAGTGTCCGAGAAAATGGCTGCCCGTGTTGACCGCCAACACCGTAATTCGATGACACCATCCATCCATCAGTCTCCCTACAATTAGCTTCGAAAATTGCTTCCAAACCTGGGCTTCTAATTTCCTCGTATCCGTTCGCGTATCCATGGATACCATCCACAGCCGATGGCATTGTTTATCGTCGATGTGGCTCTTTTATGTTGATATCCTGTCATCTGATATCATATCATACGTTCGTTCGAGATATCTTCGGACGTCACGTGACATTAGGCGGAAGTGAAAAATTGAAACGTGATCTCGGAGCGGATGAATTATGCAGCTATTTTAAGCGCTAGATAACCGCTTCTGTCGTCGAGTCAGTGAAGCGAGGAAGCGGAAATATGGCGACCGAGACCGGCTCATTGCATATTCATGAAGTGTCACTTTAAATTTTCATCTCCATGATTTATGGATGTCCTCAGACAGAGTGAATAATTTTTTTTGTTGCTCGAGTTTTCAAATAAAAAACGAGATCTGATGATTTACATAAGCTTGTTGTCCACGCACGAATGAATGGCTAATGAAATTCTTCTTTCATCCTACCTACTAGGAGGAGTTAATGAAGAAATGACGTGAAAGCTAATTAGCCGGACGTCATATTAGACATGCCAATCACCGTTATTACATATGCAGATCGCTTACTTAATGATATGCAAATATTATAATGACAGCACGTTCGAAACACGCTAATCTCTAAATTTTGTCGTGAATTAGCATAAAGTCCGTAATAATGAATGATGAGCCTCCTTAAAATCCTTCTCCTCATTATGCGGGTCCTTGCACTCGCAGGGAAACAAATGGCTGACCTCCAGAGGTTAGCGGACGAAGACCATTTGGCAGGATGAGCATTCTTCTCCTCCTTTTGTTGTCGTCGTTGTTGAAGGTTGTTGTTGTCGATGCTGTTGTTGGTGTTTTCGTTGCTGTTGTTGTTGTAGTTGATTTTGTTGTTGTTGTTGATTTTGTTGTTGTTGTTGTTGTTGTTGTTGAGATTGCATGGTTCACCTGGGCTCTTTGAAGATGCAACCTTTCAAGTTATCTCTGCTGCTGCATGCCACGTTGTTTCCAATTCCAAGCAGACGTCTGAAAGGAGGAACGAAGATCTATGAGAAGAAAATGTTCATTTATTAATTTAAGCAGTCGTTAATTTATTCTTTCGCTAATTGAAGCATTAATCAACTAATTGATTAAACAAACTGTTCATTAACTAAAACAATAATTAATTAGTTAAGCAATCCATGTATTAATTACTTTATTAATTCACCGAAGCGGTATCCAATCAATCAATCAATTAATTACACATGAAACTAATTAATTAGTTAATTCTTTCGTGGAATTATTGATTAATTAAATCGTTAATTAATTATCCTCTTGCTGCTCGTGGTAACAATGGAAAAGGTTTTGCTGGTGAAAAATTTCTCTGCTGCATTTAAGGTCTTTGTTCGTCATGTCTGATGACGTCGAAGATCACGTGGACATCATCTTGATGATGATGACGATGAAGCTGATGATAGTGATGACGACCAAGATATCGGTGACTACGATGATGACGATGATAACGACTGCGGTGACGTGATGATGATATAATGATGATGATGATGATGATGATGATGATGATGATGATGATGATGATGATGATGATGATGATGATGATGATGATGATGATGATGATGATGATGATGATGATGATGATGATGATGATGATGATGATGATGATGATGATGATGATGATGATGATGATGATGATGATGATGTGATGATGATGATGATGATGATGATGATGATGATGATGATGATGATGATGATGATGATGATGATGATGATGATGATGATGATGATGATGATGATGATGATGATGATGATGATTGATGATGATGATGATGATGATGATGATGATGATGATGATGATGATGATGATGATGATGATGATGATGATGATGATGATGATGATGATGATGATGATGATGATGATGATGATGATGATGATGATGATGATGATGATGATGATGATGATGATGATGATGATGATGATGATGATGATGATGATGATGATGATGATGATGATGATGATGATGATGATGATGATGATGATGCTGATGATGATGATGATGATGATGATGATGATGATGATGATGATGATGATGATGATGATGATGATGATGATGATGATGATGATGATGATGATGATGATGATGATGATGATGATGATGATGATGATGATGATGATGATGATGATGATGATGATGATGATGATGATGATGATGATGATGATGATGATGATGATGATGATGATGATGATGATGATGATGATGATGATGATGATGATGATGGATGATGATGATGATGATGATGATGATGATGATGATGATGCTGATGATGATGATGATGATGATGATGATGATGATGATGATGATGATGATGATGATGATGATGATGATGATGACGAGGAGGAGTAGGAGCGAAAAAATTCCTGTGATGTGGAAGGAGACAGTGCAGTCATAAATTATGAGGATGCCTTTCACAATTCAATTACAATCTTTTCGATGCTCACGTCGAAGAAATCTCAGCTCTTTGTTCTGAAAATTTATCTTCAATCGCAACAAGCGGGAGTGCAATTCATTCTTCAACTTTGTTTCTTTTTCTCATCGCGGAGTGAAATTGTTGAGTAATTAATCATTATTGGAATTATTAAATTACATTTATTAAATTCCGATATATTATTTTTCAATGCCTACCTACTGAAAATTTCTTATTGATTCATTCAAAAATTGAGAAAATTTTTCAAAACCAAAACATATGAAACAGATGCAACAGAACATTTACTGAATTTTTCTCTCCAATTTTGAGATCGAAATTCGAAAAAGGAAACTTCATTGAAGACGAAGATCAGATGACAACAGAAGGATTGATGATGAATTGAAGCAATCGAAAATATATATTTTTATAAAATATATTTCAAATTGAATAATAATATAATTATAACACATACTCATATATATTAATATAAATAATTAAGAAATAATTTAAAATAAAGTAACCAAGAGAGTTTTATAGAATGTTCTTTTTGACCGAGTTGTTGAAATACAAAGTTGTTTCGCGAAATACAAAGAAAAACTGTTTGCAACAAGAGAGCACTTGCTCCTCACAAAAACATTTCAAGGTTTCTTTCAAGATTTTTACCTGCCACAGAGATTTGAACTATGCATTTGTGCAATTGTGTGTCCAACATTCCATCCTTCTAATCGTCATTCCATCCATCCATTCTTTCGTCCGTCCGTCCGTCCATACATCCATCAATCCATCCATCCCCCGTCCGTCCATTCATCCGTCCATCCAACAAACCAGACTCGGACGCGTGTTCGTTGAGGCGTGACGCACTGGAATGAAATTTCAGTGCTCAGCAGTCACATCATTGGATCGTAATACCTATTCCATCATATTCTCTTGCACTCATTTACAGCGCTTAGAAACTCCATTATATACGCTCACAGTTTATGTGATCGCAATCATAATTGTTATGGGGTCATATTTTTGTTATTATTTCCATCATCGTCATCATCATCATCATCATCATCATCATCATCATCATCATCATCATCATCATCATCATCATCATCATCATCATCATCATCATCATCATCATCATCATCATCATCATCATCATCATCATATCATCATCATCATCATCAATCATCATCATCATCATCATCATCATCATCATCATCATCATCATCATCATCATCATCATCATCATCATCATCATCATCATCATCATCATCATCATCATCATCATCATCATCATCATCATCATCATCATCATCATCATCACATCATCATCATCATCATCATCATCATCATCATCATCATCATCATCATCACCATCACCATCATCATCATCATCACCACCATCGTCATCATCTTGATCATATGATGATCATCTTCATCATCGTCGTAGTCGTTAGTATTTTTATTCAGATTTATGTGCCTGTCATGATATTAACTAATTATAATACTGATAAGATGACTATACTAAAAACAATCTAACTGTAATATTTATGAACTAATTATAATATTAACGACCTAATTATAACTCACGGAGCCATTATAAATATTAATGAGACAATTACGACTCAAGCGGCGTAGACGATTCCATAGCAGGAGATCGTCATCAGGATCGACAAGTGGAGCGGAACGTGGTATTGTAAGGAAATGATGTTCTTTCATGTTCCTAGCCGAGGAAATGATTGCGAGTGGACAGAATGGACGCCTCATTAAGAAGTTCACTTGAAAGAAATACCGCCATCTTGACCAGGTTGTTGATGTTGTTGTTGTTTTTGTTTACATTTCAAAGAGGAAGTGGTCAATCAAAACAAAGCTCGGAGGGATTCTGACCAGGTGTGCAGGTCGTGAGAGAATGAGGTTTCAATCGGACGATTGGAGTGCAAGCCGGTTGATGTTTGATGGTTGAATGACTCGATTGAATTGATGTTTGATTATTTATGCTAATCGGTGTTATTACATTTTATCAAACATTGCTTCATGAATGAATGAGTGAATGAATAAATGTTATAAGCGTATTTGTTTCATGAATGAATGAATGAATGAATGAAATGAAAGTTATAAACTTATTTGTTTACTGCCTCTTGAGGAGGGCATCGGCATAAAAAATAGCAATTCCTTTGAAAGGTCTTGAAGGAGAAACATCTGTTTTCTTGTTTTCATTCAGGTTTTCATCTTTCTAGGCCTCCACAGCCATAAAATCTTGCCCTCGGGGCAAGTAGCACCCGCATCATTATCATCATCGTCGTCGTCATCATTATCATCACCACCACCACCATCGTCATCATCATCATAACCATTGAATTTCCGCGATCACTTATCGATCGAATTCGACAAACACAACTCAACTTTTATGGGGAAACTGTTAAACGCGTCGATCACCATAGCAACGCGGTTGTCATGGCAGCTGAGAATTCTAGCGGAAGTTGAGATGAAGAGCACCAATCAACCAACCAATCAATCAACCACTTGGACTTTAGACATTGAGAGTCCCTGGTGAAAGAAATTTCATTTGAAGGTTTCAAAATTTAATTCCAGCTCCTTGTAATTACAGACGAATTGAAGCACGATTGGATTATTCGTGCTGTGCTCAGTCATGCGTGGTGCTGATTCATGCATTCGAATGATTTCATGCGGGCCTCATTTCAATTTTAAATCCGATAAGAGAGGTTTAAGAGGCAGAAAAAATTCAGCAAACATCGTCTAATTAGTAAGTGTAATTCAGAGCCATGAAAGTGCGCTATGCGCGTCAAAACAAACGTGCCTTATTAACTCCACATATGTCTGCTCATCCATCCATCCACCCATTCATTCACCCATTCATTCTTCCATCCATCCACCCATTCATTCACCCATTCATTCTTCCATCCATCCACCCATTCATTCATCCATTCATCCACCCATTCATCAATCCATCCATCCATCCATCCACGTGATTCTGCTCGCAGTCATAGCAACGGGATGGCTTCATGGCATGGTGACGTCATCGTTGGATGAATAAGTTGTCCATCTTCATTGGTTATCTTCAAAAGCTGGCACGACGATGAGGCGTAAAATATTTACGGCTCACAATTTCAATCCCAAGAGATGGAAGGACCGTTGCCATGGAGACGCTCATTAAATCCGTGCAGCATGTGCTCCTCAGCCGGAGCACCGAACACCGGTACTGTGATTAAAACGGTGCCACCATGATGCATTCATTCACCACCATCACGATGCATTCATTCGTCGCTACACCGTCTCATGCACGCCTGGTGATTGACATAAAGAGGCAAGTGTCCATCCGTCAATGGTGACGATAATCACGTAAACAACGTGACAAATAGGACTCCGAAGTATCGGCTGATGTCTTGACGCAAGACTTCAGTTGTCATGGAAACGAGCAATATTTTAAAATCCTAATAGAGGGTTACCTGGATCAGCTAATTAGGCTGGAAATAATTAGGTATTGCAGGCCACGTAGGTGTAATGATGCGCGAACTTCCTGGTGAGGAGTTGGAGATGATGACGATGATGATGACGATAATGATGATGATGACGATAATGATGATGATGACGATAATGATGATGATGATGATGAGAGAGGGCATGACAATCTATATTTATGTAGTTTATATAGCTTATATTTATAAAGTTTATAAAACGATCGTGGGTGCTTAAAATTGTTTTCCCGCTTGTTTGTCGCTTGCATGGCGATTTCACGGAAAGATTTCAATGACACTTTTAAGTGGCATTTAACCGAATGACATTCTCATCCGAAGAGCATTATGACCTGCAGGTGGATAAATGAATGAATGAATGAATGAGTGAATGAGTGAATGAATGAACGGTCGTCAATCCGATAATGAATCCCTGAGGAGAGACAGTTTCGCAGGAGGACACCTACAGTTTCCATCATTCCTTGTGCTTCTGGCATTGATTGAAATCTGCACTTGCAAGGATCGGGAACAACTCCACGCTGATGTTCTTCAAATCTCTTCGGAAAGATGACACAAACCGACATAAAATAACCACCGAAACAAACGGACAACGACGAAAGCAAACAATGACACACACACACGCAAACAACGATGTAAACAAACTGACGCTAACAGTGTCCCGTCAAGTTAATGAGCAATAATTTCTAGAGAAAAAAAAAGTGAAATTTCTTGAAGCGAAAAACTCGTTTGAAAATCTTGTGGATTTGAAGACTTGAAATGCCAAGAGACGTTGATCAAGAGGATTTGTGGAGAATGTGTTTGCTAATGAAAAGGAGCTCAAGCCTCCCAATTTATTACTCGCGTCATCACTTAAGCCGCCGAGGAATAGAATCTCGGTGTGGATAATCCGCTCAAATTGCTTTTGTTAACGCCCCACGTGCTCTTATGAATATTTCCATGACTCTGATTTTACTCGATGACCTCGTTAAATGAAGAAAAATGCGCGAAGAGCTTGTTTCAAATTAGCAGAAGCAATAATAACTTTTATAACTTCTATAACTTGCATAACCGCGAACGAATAATTAACTCCGAATCGACAGATTTAAACCGTCCAATCATCTCCTTCGATGAGAGAGTAGCATTTGAAGATGATTTCAGAATCACCTGAGTGCTTTCTTCGTGGGGAGATGGTGAATATTTCATGGGGAACGTCGTTCATCTCCGTCGAAGCAAATTAATTTAATGTTCGTGCCCCTCAACTCATTGGCATCGCACACATTCATCACTGGGTGAAGAAAGTATTTATTTTGACCGAATAATTCCTGTTAATTCTCAGACGGACCAGCAGCAAAATCATCTTCGCGTCGGTGTCACGTCCACTCCGTAGAGAGAACGACAATATCCTTGTAATTATAAATCCATTAAAAGGACACAGGAAGCCGAGGAGGGACAAACAATTGCATGCAAATGAACGCACACTCGCGCACCAATCAAAAGACGCGGACTGAATGTATGGACGCAGCGAGCATTTTCCTTACAAAGGATGGTCCTTCCACCTTTTCCAAGTTCAGGCAGACGAGTTTTACGAATCCGCTTCTCGCCCGGGGATTAATTTGCTGCTTCACGTGCTTTCTTAGCCAAACGGGATATTTTTGTGAGTTTTGTAAGCATTTTCATGCCTCACAAATTGCTGTGTTAACTGCTGTGATGGTCTGACGTGCGATTATATCATCTGCTTTGTAACAATCGCTAATTAGCTTCTACGTTACAAACAACGCAGATTAGCAGATACTTTTAATTGGCGGACGTAATGATTGAATAACCGTTTGGGATTTCATCTATTTTCGATTTATCACACTTTGAAAGGACAATATAAACCAACTATCCGTCATGAAACTCAACGTATACTTCGCGTCGACTCGAGGAAAACAACTTTTAGACTGATTTTGTTCGTGCTGCTAAAAAGACAATAATTTCAGGTGAGAATGGTGATGGTGATGATGATGATGATGATGATGATAATATTTCTTCCCTCGTTTATCATGATGATCGAAATTTCTCGAAGTGATCGAAAATCTGATATTAGTTCTCGGTACTTTGATATTCTTTGTTATTTTATATATTTGAGATCGTCTTATTGTGTTACAGGTTGCTGAAGTCTTTGTTGAAAGGATGATTGTGAGAGTAGAATTCAGTGCATTTATCTTCTTCTTTGTGATTTTCTCGAAAACATTCTCCTCAGCAGAGGAGTTGATGTACAGAGTTAGAGAGGAACAGGCGCCCGAAACATTCGTCGGTGATGTTTTTATGGACGCAGGCCTGGCAGACTTACAATCTTTTCCTCAGAGGCCTTTCGTGAGGTTTCTAAAAATTCCGCACCACTTTTACATCCACAACGAGACCGGTGTCATCAGAACGAAGGAGCGAATCGACCGTGAAGATCAGACGATATGCGAACATCGAGCCGAGGAAACTTGTCAGTTGAAACTCGACGTGGTTGTCCAACCTCAGCAATTCTTCAAAATGATCAGGATCATAATCATCATCGAAGACATCAACGACAATTCTCCTTACTTCCACAAAAGCGACGTCATCCTGGAAGCTTCGGAATCTTCACCTGTCGGGTCAAAGTTCACGCTTCCTCTGGCCGATGATGATGATAGCTTCGAGTTTTCAGTCAAATCGTACAAGTTCTTCTCGGATACTGACGTCTTTCGACTCGAAGGAGGCTTGGAATCCTGGGGAAACAAACTCGAACCAAAGTTGGTTTTGTCCAAATCGTTGGACAGGGAAGTCCAAGACAAGTTCGGCGGCACCCTGGTCGCCTACGACGGAGGAGAACCTGCCAGGAGTGGATCGGTGCACCTGACCATTCAGGTGTCTGACGTCAACGACAACTCACCTGTCTTTCCTCAGAACAGCTACTCGGTCACGGTCGAGGAAAACACTCCAATCAATTCGATCGTAACCCAAGTCGAAGCCATCGACAGGGATGCAGGTTTGAACGGCAAAGTGGAGTACTCGTTCAACTCGGAAACTCGAAATCAATTCGACCACCTCTTCGGCATCAACGAAAGCACCGGTTACATCTCAATAAAAGGGATCATCGACTACGAAAGGCATACCACCTTCCACCTGGTTGTCATCGCCAGAGACCAAGGACTGAATGCTCTTTCGAGTTCCGCTTCGGTGGTCGTCTACGTGACTGACGTCAACGACAACCCTCCTGACGTTTCCATCGCCACTCTCTCGTCGAATCCAGGAATCGCGGAAGTCATGGAGAACAGCGAGAAGGGCATCTTCGTGGCTCAGGTGTCAATCACCGACAATGACTCCGGTCCGAACGGAAAGTTCACCTGTCATCTCAACGACACGGCATTTGCTCTGAAGGCCAGGTTTCTCGGAGAGTTTCAAATCGTCACGGACACGGTGTTGGACAGGGAAGCGGTGTCTTATTACAAATTACTGCTCACGTGCGTTGACTTCGGAGTCGATCCGCAGACGTCCATGTCGTACGTGGGCGTCAACGTCATCGATGAAAATGACAACCAACCGCTCTTCACTCAGGAAGCGTACGAAGCGGAGATTGTGGAAAATAATTTCTTCGGAATGAACGTCCTGTCGGTCGATGCGTTTGACCCTGACGAGGGAGACAATTCCAGAATCTCCTTCTCAATCGAACCACACCAGGTCACCAACCTGTTTTCAGTCGGTGAAATATCAGGAATTGTCACGGCCGACGTTCTCCTGGACAGAGAGAGGCACGGAGAAATCATCAGGTTCTGGGTGGTGGCAACAGACCATGGAAAACCTCCCAAGTCGAGTTCCGCATCGGTGATTATCAGGGTCATTGACGTCAACGATGAAAGGCCTCTCTTCTCACAAAGGAGTTATTCGTTTGCCATTCCTGAGAATTATCCAGAAGGATCAGAGGTTGGAACTGTTGCTGCTCAAGACCTCGACAGTTCGATATTCGGTGACGTGTCCTACGCCTTGGAGTCGGACGTGTTCGAGATTCACCCGAAGACTGGAAAGATTGTGACGTTGACGAACCTCGACCGGGAAGAAGTATCAGCCTACCATGTCATCGTCACCGCAAGAGACGGTGGAGATCCATCTCTTTCCAGTTCCGCCAGCGTCACGATTTACGTTTCCGACGAGAACGACAACTCTCCGGTGTTCCTCTACCCTCTCCACCCAAACGTTTCACTCCAGGTTTCAACAATGACTCCAGCCGACCACGTCATCTGCAGGATCAAAGCACACGATCAAGACAGCGGTAAAAATGGGAAGATCCACTTCTACGTGAAGAACAAAACTTCAGACGGAATGTTCGTCCTGGATTCTGAACTCGGAACTCTGTCAGTAGTAGGTGACTTGAAGGACAAGGACGGAACAATTCAAGCCTTGGAGCTGGTGGCTCAAGATGACGGGTATCCGCCAAAAATGTCCTTTTCTAGGATTTACATAGTCGTCAACAAATCCGTTCCTTTCGTTTGGAAACCAAGGATACCCGATGAATCGGACATGAACCTCACCTTGATCCTCATCATTGCCCCTGTGTCCGGGGTCGTGGTGACTGCACTCATTGCTGCGATCGTTGTGTTGTGTTGTCAGGAGAGGCAGAGGACATCCAGCAAGTACAACTGTCGTTTGGAAACTCTGAGACTGCAACAAGCTCAACAGGACAAAAACTTCACTCACAGTCAAATAACGAAGGTCAATGAGGAGTTTTCAAGGACGAAGAACTTCGTCATGGAGGATGCACTTAATGCACCCTCGTGGACTGCTACGACGGAGGTGTTTCCACAAAAGGTTGTTCTGCGCTCTGAGACGTTCTTAATTAATTAAATTAATAATAATAATAATAATAATAATAATAATAATATAATAATAATAACCCATAATAATAATAACAAATTAAGGCTGTAATTCGATAAATTTGATTTTTAATTCCATCCTGTCGACATGTTCGGACAAATTGACGTCTGACACGAAATAAAAGTCGTCTGCAACTTTTTGTCGAACGTTAATTCTTCATTAGGACGGCAGCATGAAATTTCCAGGCAACTCATGCAACACGTACATTTCTTGTCCTTTCAAAGTCGCTTCGAGGAAACAAAACTCCTGCAGAAGCCCGCAGGTGGTTTGTTGCGGAGTTTGAAAAGAAGGAACGGAAAGTATAAAAAGTCCAATCGATGTTTCGTTACAGCTTTCCTCCAAGAAGCCCGGGAGACAATGTTGCGCCGATGGGGAGAGTTTGAAGTCGGATTATGCCTCGAACACCGACAGTGGACACGGACCGAGCGAGGAGGGAGAGAGCACCAACAAGTTCCATGGCCAGGGTTGGTTCCACTCGACTGCACGTCCATTCACATCCATCCATGAGTGCTTTCTTCCTTCAGCTGGCCCCGTGCCAATTGCCTCATCTTTCCTTTATCGTTAATGACATAAAAACTAATATAGCTTTAGATATAGATTTTAGCAAACGTTATTATTACCATTATGTTGTTATTATATTTATACTATGTTATATTTATCATTGATAATTATTTAAAGATCAACACTCGACTTTTACAAAGTCTAAACCAGCACAGTCGAAGCAGTCCTATTCAGCGATAAATGGTCTCGAAGGTTTTTATCCAACCACTGGAGGAGAAAGCACCCACAGTTACTCCATCCAGCCGAACCAGATGTCCACTTTCCAAGCTACCCCGAAGAACCACGCCCCCGATCTCCTCTTGGATAACCGCTACCCTTCCGACAACCTTCCTTATTCCTCTGCTTACGGTTCCACTTTCCTCGGACACAATCCCTCTTTCTCCTACCAACCTCATCCCGTATGCTTGTCCTCAGAAAGTCAAAGGAAGCTTCTCGAAGTCGAAGAACTTTCAGAACCTTCGGGGCGATCGGGTTCCGCTGAAATCAACTGCGATTTTCTACCTGACGAGGATGCCGTGGCAGCCTCACCTTCTCAAGGTCATCCACAAATGTCATCCAATGACGTCATCAACGCAGATGAACTCTGCAATGAAATCGATCAGCTGTTCTTCGGCGAGGTCCAGCACTCAAAGTGGAGAGAGACGAATCACTGAAGAGAATTGTTACGCTTGACCGAACATGTAACTAGGAAGAAATATTTTCTTGTTCAAGAGAATTAGTAAATAAATTAACGAATTGTTTTGTAATTAAATCAATGCGCGTAGCCGAGTCTTCCCTTCTGTGGTACGATGTTCTGTTTATCAGGTGTAAGTGGCAGTTTAAGATGTCGCGTCAAGTCGCTTCCACTCTTCATCCATTCAAATTTAGTCTGTCAGCAAACTGAATGCGAGGTAACTTTGAGTTTCTAAATAAACTTTTGCTTTCTTCATCAACTCTTCCGTGATGCACTTATCTTCAACTGATTTAATGCTTGGAAAACTCGAAAGAATCCTGAAGGTTGCTGTGCAATTGTTTCCTTCTGACATTCTTTTCGTTCCTCGCGAATTTGTCTTCTTGTTTGTGTTGTTGTTTCTCTTGCCATTTGTCTTGATCTTTGTCTCATTGTTCATATTGTTGTTTGTGTTGTTGATTGTCTTGTTGTTTATCTTGTTGTTGTTTTATCCTTTTATTTAATTCTCTCCATCACGTGAATAAACAGGTACAAGCAACTAATTTGATTAATAATTGTAATAACTTAAAAAAATAAATAAACAATAAATTTTTATAAAAGATAATTAAATTAATTTCAAAAAGTAAAGAGAAGCCATATAATCAAATATTGAAACTTGTTTTTATAACTTTATGTTGAAATATCGAATTATATTTATTTATTTTATAATTAGGAAGTGATATAAAAAATAATTACATATATTCCTCAGTTCATAATTAGCATGAGAAATAATAAATATCATTGAATTCAAAACCTCCTCGCCAGTTGGAGCCTGCAAGAATTATTTCTTTAGGAAGCAGACGACTTTTGAAGATCGGTCCAACGACCTCTTAAAATATGGCGCACATTGTTTCAATTTTGAAGGAAAACATTTTTATTCTTCCTAAACAGATTTTAAATATTTTAAAACTTCCTTAACAGAATAATAATTTTATTCTTCCTTAACAGAGATTATTTTAATACTTCCTTAACAGAATAATAATTTTATTCTTCCTTAACAGAGAAATATTTTAATACTTCCTTAACAGAATAATAATTTTATTCTTCCTTAACAGAGAAATATTTTAATACTTCCTTAACAGAATAATAATTTTATTCTTCCTTAACAGATTTTAAATACTTCCTTAACAGAATAATAATTTTATTCTTCCTTAACAGATTTTAAATATTTTAATACTTCCTTAACAGAATAATAATTTTATTCTTCCTTAACAGATTTTAAATATTTTAATACTTCCTTAACAGAATAATAATTTTATTCTTCCTTAACAGAGAAATATTTTAATACTTCCTTAACAGAATAATAATTTTATTCTTCCTTAACAGAGAAATATTTTAATACTTCCTTAACAGAATAATAATTTTATTCTTCCTTAACAGAGAAATATTTTAATACTTCCTTAACAGAATAATAATTTTATTCTTCCTTAACAGATTTTAAATACTTCCTTAACAGAATAATAATTTTATTCTTCCTTAACAGATTTTAAATATTTTAATACTTCCTTAACAGAATAATAATTTTATTCTTCCTTAACAGATTTTAAATATTTTAATACTTCCTTAACAGAATAATAATTTTATTCTTCCTTAACAGAGAAATATTTTAATACTTCCTTAACAGAATAATAATTTTATTCTTCCTTAACAGAGAAATATTTTAATACTTCCTTAACAGAATAATAATTTTATTTTTCCTTAACAGAGAAATATTTTAATACTTCCTTAACAGAATAATAATTTTATTCTTCCTTAACAGAGAAATATTTTAATACTTCCTTAACAGAATAATAATTTTATTCTTCCTTAACAGAGAAATATTTTAATACTTCCTTAACAGAATAATAATTTTATTCTTCCTTAACAGAGAAATATTTTAATACTTCCTTAACAACTCCATAACTCCAACTTAAGCAACCCCCGATCACAGAGTAAAAATAAAAATTAGGTTTTTTATATGCATTGGGGTTCAACCCTAATTTGACACCGTTGAGGAATGTGGTCCTAAAAAGGAACACGTCGGATCTCTATTTCCTCTGCCGTTGATGAACCTGATTATCTCGAGCTTGATGGAACATTTACGAGACAAAAATCCACATATCATTAAGCATAATATGTCGTGAATGAAATCACCGTTAACGACATTAACTCTGACGATTAATGTCATCAATTTGTTGCATCACTCATAAAAATATCCATAACTGAATGATTGCTGTGCAATTCAACAGTTTTATAAAACATAACTTTGCACGTCTGGGATAGCATTGTATATCCTTTCATTGTGATGTCATCGATTACATTGGATATTGACGTCAATATTAATATGATATCAGTGATTACATTGAATATTAATGTCTTGAGTATTATGGTGATGTCATTGTTATTATTGGGATGTGTAGCTATTTGTAGACTCGGAAGGCATGTTGCGATGTTATCTCTTGAGATGAAAGTTGATGAAACAATGGACAATCCAAGGCCACACTGGAGTTTTATTTATAACACCGTGAGGATGATGATAGTGATGGTGATGATGATGATGATGATGATGATGAGAGTGATGATGATGAGGATAATGATTAAAGATTGTTTCTCATTCATTATTGTGGAAAACAGGGCATTCAGGCGCCATTTAAATTGATTAAATTTAATTACCTCTTAATAAAATGATAATTAATTAATTGTATTAACTCATTAATAAAATTATAATTATTAATATTTTACTAACTCAGTATTCAGTACTTATTTTTTGTGTAAGATTCGCATGAGACCGGCAGTAAACTCTGAAGATTGATGATCAATAAATGGATTTCATTCTTGCGATCCAAGCAAGACATAATTTCAAACCAAACATTGTTTCAAAAAACCCAAGACATTGTTTTAACACAAACAAATAAAAACAAAACATTGTTTCAAAACAATGCGAATTCCATATTACCTTCCGCTTACAAATCCATTTTAATGGAGGATATCTAAACATTTTCTTCTGAGAACATTTCTCCATTCAGGTGTGAATTTTAATAACTCAACAAAGTGTATTTGGAATCACAAAGTATTTTGTTTGCACGAGTTCATGTTTATAGGATTTAATTTCATCCATTGTTCTTGAAAACCTTAGATTTAATTCCATCCAATTTGGGGCCTCCACCTCCGTAAATCCGACCCCGTTGCTGTTGTTGTTGAATTTCCAGTTGATGTTTAAACATATTCGTTGGAGGTTCTTGCTCGGTGATGAGAATTTTTCAAAAATTTCAAAAGAGGGCGTTTCGATTTTATTTTCAAGTTTTGAATTGATTCAAGGTCGGGCCCCATGAGAGTGGGGTGCACCGGGGTCTAGAAAAGTTTAGGGGGCTCATGAACATTAGAACTCAATATTGGAATGGGCAAATAAGCATGAAATTGTTATTATTACTGCATACATGATTGATCCCTATTGACTTTTGCAACAAAGTCATTCAAGCAAGTAATGCGACTTTAGATAAGGAAGTTGCAAACAGAAAGCTTGTTGGAAAGCAATGTGGAATGAAGCTAAGCTTGTTACAACTAGCCTGTAGATAGAAGTAAAATTGTTTAGAAACAGTGGTATCACTGCCAGAAAAAAAAGATTCCATGATGAGGATACACCTGGTGAAAATGTGAAAAAAAATGAACGAAGCAGATGAATTGAGGACCTGAGGAAGCCCATTTCCGAAAGCACATATTTTATGTACTATTAGATAATGTTATTGGAGGGCTTACAGTTCGTTTCAGTGCAGCAATACAGATTTCTGATACATTCAGCTTTCTTTAGAACTACCAAAAGTTGTCAAAAGAGGAATTGATGCGCAAAGCGGTGCCCAGGACAAAATAGCTCCGTCAATGTATTTAAAAAATATTTTTGTGAGTTGAATACATTAACCGATAACTGATTCCAAATTTAATTCGAAATTAGCGGTTTGAATGCTTTTATGACCGTTTTGAGTTGAATTGGTAACAGGGAATTTCATTAAGTGGAAGATTTATACTTTGATCGTCTACTTTCTTTTGATCCTTTCCCGAGTTCCCGTTGCAATGTGTACAATGAAGGGTTTGATTTGGAATTGGAATTTAATCTATGTTATCGATTGACGTACAACAATTCCAACTGTCATACATATATATTCCAAATTATTAAACCCTGCGGCTATGAAAGCTACCAGGAACCTATCTTAACTTAAGTCTGAGATTCTCAATTTACTCTGTCAATTTTCACATTCAAACTATTCCGTATTAAAATGAATTGTGCAAGTTAATTGACAATTCAATTGTCCAACTTTACAATCTCCAGCAATTCTTAGGGAGTTCTTTTCATCCACATTAATCTCCGATGAGTATACTTTTCCCATTTTATAGATCTTTGTAATATTATCTGTAAGAGCTTTTAAATAGATTCCTGATTCCTGAGTGCAACTGAATGATCAAGATATGACAGGTGGTGTAAGGGGGCCCAGAAAATGTCTCGAACCGGCTCTTGTTTTTTCTTTCGGAGGTCCTGTTCAGAGTTTTATTTTATTTTATTTTAGAATAATTTACTGATAATAAATATTTAATGTGTTAAATATGTTAATATTGTATAAATTATTGAAATTAATTATCAACTTGTCAACAATGAAATTCCTGCAACTTCCGGAAACCTGAGAAAACGCAACTAAAAAAGCATTTTCCTACAACAACTTTTAACGACTGTCATTTACTTTTGTTCATGAATTATTTAGTCGTTTTGAAAGAGCTGAATAATAATAATAATAATAATAATAATAATAATAATAATAATAATAATAATTAATAATAATAATAATTAATAATAATAATAATAATAATAATAATAATAATAATAATAATATAATAATATTAATAATAATAATAATAATAATAATAATAATAATAATTAATAATAATAATAATAATAATAATAATAATAATAATAATAATTAATAATAATAATAATCATAATAATAATAATAATAATTAATAATAATAATAATAATAATAATAATTAATAATAATAATAATAATAATAATAATAATTAATAATAATAATAATAATATAATAATATAATAATAATAATAATAATAATAATATAAAGCGTGTAGTGTCAGAGGTGCCCTATATAATAATTTCTAGTCTTTAATAACACAAATTGTTATATTAACAATCCACGTTAATAACCAAATAATAATTACCCTCTGTTGTTAATTGAATGTTGCCTAATTTGAAATGTTGTGAAGGACATATTCATAAAATAAACTTAATCAAATTCAATAAGATAAGCTCAGTCAAATTCAATAAAATAAACCCAATCAAATTCAATATTCATCATATTTGTCTTCCTGTTTTGAAATTTATCAGGTTTCTGATGATTTTTCATTCCTATGTTTAGCAAATAATTTGGAAACATTTAAAAATACGAACAGTTCATGTGGCTGACAGGATTGTAATTAATTTTTTTTTTATCGGGAGGTGACCCTCAATTTTCAAGGTGAGGCTGCAATTTATATAGGGGTTTCAAGGTTATCATCATCATCATAACCATTCAATTCCCGCCAAATCTCGTCGGAAACCGTAAAAAATGTCGGGTTTTGTTTATGTCAACAAATTCATTCATCGTTCGTTTTAAAAGGAAAGGAGATTTTTACACGATTTTCTTTTATGGTGAAATCGGAAAAAATTTGTTTAAAATTATTTTATCAGGAATAAATACTTTGGAACTATTTTATGAGGAATAAATTTCTTAAATTATTTTATAAAGTCCTACGTAAGGAGCTGGTTTAGCTTAATGTGTGCTTTATTGAGACTAAGCTTCTTTTTATGCAGAAATACATCTTGTTAAGAAACTCCATTTACTTTTTAAACTCCAACCTAGAACAACAACAACAACAACAACTTAATATAGTTTAAAATTAGGGCTGGAGATTTATGAGCGATTAATGTGTCAAAATCCTGCGATCAAAGTAACTAACGATGCGTTAATTTTTTTAAAAATCTTATTATTTTTAGTTTGAAATATTTTTATCGAAAATTTCAAGTCTTCGTTTTATACCTCCGACTTCGCTTTTGTTTACGAAGAAACAATGGCTGCAAGTAACGATGGTAGGGAAACAAGTTTACTTTTGAATCAAACTCTATTGTATCGTCGCAGTACATCCTCTCTTAAATATCATTTGTGAAGGGCTGGATATCAGTTATGTACCATTTGCAAGCCTTCTCACAGCCAACACTGATGGAGTTGAAATAAAAGACAAAACCAATGGAATAGTGCAGATTTGATGCCATCGCTAAGACCATAGCTAAATGGTAGGCTGACGAATATATTGGCAGGTGATGGATTGCAAGGAAAAGGACAATTTTCTACGAATACTCCATCGACTCTGAGGATGAAGACCCACTTGTATCACGAAGGAGGTCAGTGCCATCTACTGCAAGAAGCGCTTTAGGTTGTTATAGAAACGGTGATCGACAAAGCTGGCTGTCCATTGGAATGGTGGCGAAACTGTGACACGGCCTGGTTGATAAGCTGGCATTCAAATGCTTAGCTTTACACAGTGCCATGTGAACGTTTGTTTTCTTTATCTGGCATGTCGTAAACAACAAACGTTCCTCGCTTTCTCCTTTCCACAACATAAACTGGCTCGATTGCCTCAGCAACAAGCTGAATAAGCCTTAAATTACGCGTGTGAATAAAATTATTTTAAGAAAAATGAAAGTGTTTTTGGAAATTAATTGGATAATAGGAAGGTGCGATAAAAATACGTTAACCGCGATTAAAATAACTAATCGCGATCAAATAATTAATCGATCTGCATTCCTATTTAAAATATTTGTTTTTTTAAGCCTTCGAGACAACAACAACAACAACAACAACTTAATATAGTTTAAAATTAGGGCTGGAGATTTATGAGCGATTAATGTGTCAAAATCCTGCGATCAAAGTAACTAACGATGCGTTAATTTTTTTTAAAATCTTATTATTTTTAGTTTGAAATATTTTTATCGAAAATTTCAAGTCTTCGTTTTATACCTCCGACTTCGCTTTTGTTTACGAAGAAACAATGGCTGCAAGTAACGATGGTAGGGAAACAAGTTTACTTTTGAATCAAACTCTATTGTATCGTCGCAGTACATCCTCTCTTAAATATCATTTGTGAAGGGCTGGATATCAGTTATGTACCATTTGCAAGCCTTCTCACAGCCAACACTGATGGAGTTGAAATAAAAGACAAAACCAATGGAATAGTGCAGATTTGATGCCATCGCTAAGACCATAGCTAAATGGTAGGCTGACGAATATATTGGCAGGTGATGGATTGCAAGGAAAAGGACAATTTTCTACGAATACTCCATCGACTCTGAGGATGAAGACCCACTTGTATCACGAAGGAGGTCAGTGCCATCTACTGCAAGAAGCGCTTTAGGTTGTTATAGAAACGGTGATCGACAAAGCTGGCTGTCCATTGGAATGGTGGCGAAACTGTGACACGGCCTGGTTGATAAGCTGGCATTCAAATGCTTAGCTTTACACAGTGCCATGTGAACGTTTGTTTTCTTTATCTGGCATGTCGTAAACAACAAACGTTCCTCGCTTTCTCCTTTCCACAACATAAACTGGCTCGATTGCCTCAGCAACAAGCTGAATAAGCCTTAAATTACGCGTGTGAATAAAATTATTTTAAGAAAAATGAAAGTGTTTTTGGAAATTAATTGGATAATAGGAAGGTGCGATAAAAATTACGTTAACCGCGATTAAAATAACTAATCGCGATCAAATAATTAATCGATCTGCATTCCTATTTAAAATATTTGTTTTTTTAAGCCTTCGAGACAACAACAACAAAAACAACATACAACAATCCACCATTTAACGATAATAAACTTTTTTATGTCAATTTCAAGATGTTTCGATGTTTTAAAAGTAAACTTTAACAGTTGAACGATTTAAAAACAAATTTGTTCTTGTTTTGTTAAATTTAAAGTTTCGAAGAAGTAATTCGCTAATGAGGATCGTAGTCTGGTGGCGGAAACGTGCGCGTCCTTAATGCTGACTCTTAAGTTTGTTTGTTTATTTTACTTCCTTTTTGTGGCTTTAATTAATGTTTGCCTTAAAGTAAAATAAACAGTTTTTTATTAAATATTTATTAAGGTATTTTATTATATAAGGTATAAAATATAAGGTATTTTTATTAATTAAAATAATTTAAGGCAAACATTAAAAAATTTAATTAAAGTTTTCTAAAAAAAGGTAAATAATAAGTCGTGATCTTCAAAACATTCCAAAATGATCAAATTCATGATATTTCCCAACAAATGCAAATGTAAAGTGTCACTACGCAATGCATCAGTGCATGGTGCATGTGCATTGTTTTTAAGATAAGTTTGTAATCAAATATTGTAATATTTCATTAAATATTTGAATAAAAAATATTGTAATATTTCATTAAATATTTGAATAAAAAATATTGTAATATTTCATTAAATATTTGAATAAAAAATATTGTAATATTTCATTAAATATTTGAAGCTGGCAAATGTAAATTGCATTAACACATGTAAAGAATCAGTTAGTTGCTGAAAGGGAGGATATTATAAGGTGACTTGCGGTGCAATTTTATAATTATAATAATTGTTAATTTTTAAACCGTGAAATCGTCTTGTGATTCATCAAAGTATTTAAAACGATGTCAACTCCTTCATGCGTGACATCATTCACATTCTGCTCCTGTTTTTGCTTCTTTTGAGTTTTAAAAGTTACATCTGACAAGTGCTTTGGGGACTGACAAAATGACAAATGGCACACGGCACTTCCATAAAGACATCTTGAGGCGTCCAATGTACGAAAATAATTTCAACAATAGTCATTTAATATCGTTTGAAATATTTGTTTTTTAAATCCTTCGAGATGAAAATGTTTGGAAAGGCGGAAGAGACGAAAGAGCAGATTGCAGTTCATCTCTCATGCTTCTTCGTCGTACAACAACAACAACAACAACTGTAATCCACTAATGGCATCAAGACATACACTTTTACTTCCGCCTTGGCAGCAGTTAGTGTTGCCTCATGCATGCTGTCTGATGCATAGTGACTGATGCATGGTGACTGGTGCATGGTGACTGATGCATGCTGTCTGATGCATAGTGACTGATGCATGGTGACTGATGCATGGTGACTGATGCATAGTGACTGGTGCATGGTGACTGATGCATGGTGACTGATGCATGGTGACTGGTGCATGGTGACCCAACCTTAGTCTTCTTCTTCTTCTCCTGCTTGCTGCCATTTCCCGTTAAATAAATTTTCTAACCCTCCAAAGTCACATTATAATGCTTTCGATCCCACTTTCCATGATATGATTCGCCACTTACGCTGGTAGATGATGAAACACAACATTTTTAAAATTTTTAACTTTGTTTTTAATTTTTGAATTTCATTTTACTTTTTTAAATTTGCTTTTAATTTTAAAATTTCATTTTAATTTTTCAATGCGCTTTTAATTTGTAACGTTGCTTTCAGTCCTCAAGATTGATTTCAATTCCTCTTCTTACAGCGAAAGTCCTCGAAGCGATTTAGCTGAAAATCGAAGATAAAATGGCTCAAAATACTCAAACGTTTTGACGTGTTTTAGTAAATTAGTTTTTTTTCTTCAAGATTCTTCCTTTTCATCTAAAATGACGTGCTGATGTGCATGTGATGTGATCGTGTCTTTGATTTCATTAGTTCGAGATCACCTTCAGTTGAACTTCATCCAATGCATCTGACAACTGAAGCCAGAAAAGAGGTTTGCTGCTGAATTCACTTCATGTTCAGTTTTTAAGTTTCAAATTAATTCGAAAAAAATCGAACCACGAAATTTCCTTGTTAGAACGACTTGAATTATTTTGTAATAAATTAATAAAATAATTTTTCTATTTCCTATGGTGACTAAAACAAAGAATAATTTTGAAAGTAATCTTAGTGTTAATAAATTAATTAAATAATTTTTATATTTCTTTTGGTTACTAAAATAAAAAATAATTTTGAAATTATAATTTAATAAAATTAAAAATTTTTTGAACTTAAAGAAAGTGAATGAAAGGAGTTGTTGCACCATCCAATTAGATGCGCAGTAAATGAATGAATGAATGAATAAAAACTTATTAATTAACTAAATACATTAAACAATTAACCGAATAAATTATTTCATTAATTCTGTTAAAGTTTTTAAATTCAAAGACAGCAATACTTTTTGTGGCAAATACTTCGTTGCACATTTCATTGAAGAAACAAATTCATTAATAAAATACAATATAATACAACAGCAACAACGACAGTAGTATTTGTAAATTCAATAATTAAAGAATGATATTATAACAGTAATGTTTATTAGAATATTCATGTCTTTTAGGTCAATAACAATTGTTTGGCTTTAAGTCGCCAACACCAGCATTAGCACCATTATCATTCTTCATTAACAGCCTTCCTACTACCATCCAATGATCACCGCTCTTTTCCTAATTTTCTTCCTCCTCCTCCTCATCATCATCATCATCATCATCATCATCATCATCATCATCATCATCATCATCATCATCATCATCATCATCATCATCATCATCATCACATCATCATCATCATCATCATCATCATCATCATCATCATCATCATCATCATCATCATCATCATCATCATCATCATCATCATCATCATCATCATCATCATCATCATCATCATCATCATCATCATCATCATCATCATCATCATCATCATCATCATCATCATCATCATCATCATCATCATCATCATCATCATCATCATCATCATCATCATCATCATCATCATCATCATCATCATCATCATCATCATCATCATCATCATCATCATCATCATCATCCATCATCATCATCATCATCATCATCATCATCATCATCATCATCATCATCATCATCATCATCATCATCATCAACAGCAGTAGCAGCAGCAGCAACATCATCACGATCGTCATCATCCTCATCATCGTCGTTGTCGTCTTCTTCATCGTCACCGACATTACACTCAACAGCATCGTTAAGCGTCATTCTCTGATGACGTGCAGTTTTTGCAGCGAGCGACGAAGTAAGGAGCACTTAGGACGAAAAAACGTGGAGACTGGTAATCAGACCGGATGTTCTGAAATCCTCGACAAAAACATTTTCCCGCTTCTCGGCAGAGACGTTCGACAGAAATTATTTTCGTACCCGGCGAACTTCTTGTTCATTGGCTGATCGAACGTTTGAACCCTGAAAGGGCACAGTTGATTCTTCGGGGTAGAAATTGTGCACGAGCGCCTGCGCAATTTTTCAGCCCAGTTGTTAGCTTTGATGAGATCCGAGGAGCGGTTTGGAGAGGGTGTGGTACACAGCTCGACGCATTCCAACTCTTCTTGTCTGCACACACCAGACTGATGTGGATTGGCGAAGATTTGGTGGGAAATTGGGGTCACCAAGCCCTTGCTTCCCTGCGTGAAAATCAACTTTTAAGGTTTTACTGAAAAGCCTGAACGTGGCTCAATAAGGAAAGTAGCAAGAAAAACAGAAATGCAGAAAAACAAGAAATATAGAAATCCGGAAAAACAAGAAATACTTACATCTGAAGTTTCCGTGCAACTATCTTCGTCAGTCCATTTGGTCACGGAACAAGATCTTTTTGATGACACGTCCCTGTGAAATATTGCCGATGGAAAATGTTGGTGTACTGGGCTTCTTTCGAAGCGATATTTGTGGCTGGTTTTCGGGAGCGAGTGAGTCTCGAGAGACGAAGGACTGGACAGGAAGGAAGAAGTGAGGAGTTGTTGCGCACAATCAGTCGATGAGGCCAGACTCGTGTTTGACTTCTTCTTCAAAATGGAAGGCAAACCGGATTTTTCCGTTTCAGGAATTTGCTGAAAGTCCTCCTTAGAAGTGAGGATTTTTAAGGCTTTTTCCCGGTTTTCAAGGCGCAGACGTTTCTGTCGTTTGACGTTTTGGCGGTAAACTACCGAGAGAACGACGCAGAGGACGACGATAGTCGACGTGGACAAAGCGATTATGATAACCATCCACACGACGTTCAGTCCCTTGACCTGAGAGCGACAAGGATGTAATTGCAGAGGCAGTATGAATTATTTAAGACTTTCTTTGCTGCTCAAAATTTATTTCAACTTTTGAACACCTGATGGCCAATTACTTGATAATTTGCCAAGGATTACGCAGCCCCAGTAAAACGCAGCAATTTGCAGCTTCAAGGAGAGACATGACATTCACAAATGATGCTTTAAGCTCTGCTTCATTGTTAAATTTAGAAACAATTCTGCAATTTAAACAACTTCAATTCAAGAGAATATCGGCGAACATACCAACGATAAGACGTTAACGAAAAACAATAATTATTATTGAATAAAAGACGAATTATTTGTAAACAAATGAAATAATTGAAGAAAACAAAATAAGAATGTTGATTTATGACGAGCCATGGGTGCAGTTGGAAATGCAATGCGTAAATTTCAAATATTTGTTTCCATCCCTCACTTGATGTTGTTGTCTGTCGGACAAGTTGAGTAGGGGAACGGTGTTGTTGACGACAATCTTCAGTGCAGCCCTGGATCGCAGTACGGGTTCGCCAGAGTCCTTAGCGAGGAGAATGAGGCTGAATTCTTCGTGAGATATCGAACTCATGGATGACGCAACTACGATGTCTCCGCTTTGTTCGTCCACGTGGAAGTAGCCTTCACCTCCCGTCTCAATGGAATAAGTCACGAGAGCATTCCTTCCTTCGTCTGCGTCTTTGGCGCTCACCTGCGTCACGACCGAATGACTTGGCGTGAGTGGATTCACAAATATCGTGTGATCGTCGATATCAGCAGTCGAACCGACTTGGTTGGAAGGAATTTGAGACAAATGAGGATGGAAATCGAAGCTCCTGAGAGGAGGCTCAAAGTGGGGATGATTATCGTTTTTATCTAGAATCCTGACTAACACCTCCACTGTTGACGACAGTGGTGGAGTTCCGAGATCAACAGCTTGGATGAAGAACTTGTGGACATTTCTTGCTTCTCGATCGAGTGAGAACCTCGTGGTTATGACTCCAGTTTCAGACGAGATCTTGAACGAATTGGAAAAGTTTCTGGCTGTGAGAAGTTCGTAGTTGTTGAGGACGAGAAAGTACTTGACAAGGTTATTAGGTTCAGTCTTGTCCCCGTCGTAGGCAACCACCTTACCCACGTAGCTGCCCGGCTGTTCATTCTCAGGCACCTGAAAGAAAAACGGAAGATTTTCGCCCTGGAAAATCCTGTTGTTCTTTTCACCCGGATTTGGATTAGCACTAAACCACTGTGACAGGTTGAAGCTCGTATTATCACTAAAGAATGTCGGCCTCTCGTCATTCAAATCGCCGACTTCGATGGTCAACAACGAGGTTCCAGTTAAGGAAGGATTGCCAGAGTCCCTGACAAACAACTGGAGTTCGAATTTATCCACAGCTTCCTTGTCGACGACTTTCAGAATGACCATGTTTCCGTCTGCATCGATCCTGAGAAGGTCAACCGCTGAACTGGAGAACACGAGGTTCTCGTCACCGTCGGCATCCGTGGCATGAACTCTGAGAAGGTGTTGACCTCGTTGATTGTTTTCCAAGACTTTTACGGCGTACGATTTCTTGCTGAACTGAGGTGCGTTGTCGTTGACGTTCTTGACGATGACGTCGAGTTCCTTCCTGGATGTCAACTGCGGTTCACCCATGTCTGAGCAGATGATCTGGACTTTGTAGGCGTTTGCTTTTTCACGGTCCAAAACTTCAGTCGTCATGAGCTGGAAAGAAACTCGACATGTGGAACAAAATCCATTTAAACGTGAATTTTGAGGATCAACTTAACATGATTGTTCTTGATTAATTTTCAAACGATATTAATTTAAATAAACTAAATAACTGGATAAATGCAACAAATTGACCGTAAAGTCGAGTTAATTAAAATTCTCACCAACCTGGTATTGAGTGGAGTAACGCTGATGCATGACAAAGTGTTGATTTGAACAATGACATTTCACTTGACCATTCAGTCCCTCGTCAGGATCTTCAACTGTGATGTGAGCAACAAAAGTGTTCGGAGGCTGGTTTTCCCAAACCTCGGCAAAATCAGCTTTTCTCGAAGTGAAGGTGCTGACAGTGATGATGGGTTTGTTGTCGTTCACGTCAACGACTCTGATGAGAACTGTCGTGTCCACGGGTACTGAATCGGGTCCCAGATCTTCGGCAAAGACGGTCAGTTGATGGGAAGATTGAGTCTCTCGATCAAGATTCTTGATCACTTTAATGCTTCCTGTGCGCCTCTCCAAATCAAAAGAAGTTCCTGAAAATTCCAGCGTCTGGTCTGAAAAGCGATAAACTACTTGTCCATTCAGACCGCTGTCCTTATCGGTGGCCAGAATATTGAGAATGACTGTTCCTGGTTTGACATCCTCGGTGACGTTGACCTCGTACGTTGAGAATTCAAACCTCGGACTGTTGTCGTTGGCATCGGCAACGTGAACAAAAATGTCGAGAGTTGCACTGAGTGGAGGTGAACCACCATCCGAAGCAACCAGCTTCATTTCGTACTTGTCCTTCGTTTCTCGATCCAAAGCAGACAGAACCACGAGTCTGGGATCGAGCATGAAATCTTTCCTCTCGAAAACGCTTAGTCCGAAGTGTGATATTTCATAATCCACCAGCAAATAGGACTTCACCGCAAACCGTGGACTGTCGAGGTCCGATGCCGCCGGTAACTGCAATGTACTGCCGACTGCTATCGACTCGCGTATGGAGATGTTGATCGAGGATTCCTTGAAATATGGAGCGTTGTCGTTAACATCGGCTATTTCGATGACGACTTTAAGAATTTCGAAGAACCTTGTGGGCTTCACCGTGATGTCGAGTTGGACCTGACAGATTTCCCTGTCCTTGCACTGCATCAAACTGTCCCTGTCGATGCTTCCCTCAGTGACGATCTTTCCACTCGACAACTCCACTGCAAACGGAAGCGCTGGAGAAGTGAGGATTCTGAACTCCAGCTGAGACAATTCCTGGCTTGTGTACCTACTGATGAACCTCGATTCTTCTTTCATATCCGCCACCAGACTTCCGATGGGCAACTCTTCGGTTATTTGGAAGCGAAATTTATTGGCAGCGTTGAGAGGATTCGATGTTTTTGTCGACGAAGCCGTCGAAACAAGTGAGATGAGCGAAAGCCATATAAGATGCATGGAAGTCTCTTTTTCGAGTTTCTACTCCATGTTATTCAGCCTAGAATTTTTTTTCTTCCTTCTCTTGTTGTGATGTAGTGAAACGTCATTCATGGGATGAGACAATCATTCCTGAATGACAAACATTTGACGAGCACTAAGTCAATTAAGTCAATTAAATTTCTCTCCTCAACAATAAGCGCGGCACGTTAAAACTTTAATATTTCTTTTACCTTTTCTTTCGACTTAATAAGCTTGCTAGGCACGATATAAAAGCATCGTGGAAGTCTCCATATTCTCAACTTCCATTGCGGAAAAGTGGCAAACAGGCGACGATAAAAACTCAAGAAAGCGAATAAACAACTCTTTACTTTCCAAGAAAGTTTTTCGAAACGGCATCAAAATGGAACCATTTCTTGATTACTGGCCTTCATGGCGGCATAAATTTCTGGATAAGCGGTTTGAACGATAAATTGTACGTCCTGAGCTCGTCTCACTTAAAAGATTATTCGAGAAATTTTTATCTCCTCGGGGCTTCCCGGAAACAAGAGTAAGAATCAAGGAAAGGCGAAGGAATGGAGAATGAGAAATTGGAAAAAAATCGAAAGCAAATTTTAAATTGAATCTACAGAAGAAAATCAAGCCTTCTCACGACAACATTAAAAATGGTCTGCGAAAGTTTCAGGCGTAGCAGGAGTAGCATAAATGGAAGCGATGAGCATCATGACTTGTAAATTTCGTATTAAAGCAGGACCTAAAATTCTCATTTGCATTTATATTGGACACTTGTTCCAAATAAACACAGGAGACCATAAAGACACCAATGATTTCTTTTGCCGACAGGACTCGAAATCCCCATTCATCATCTTAATTAATCTCACTCCATCATTAAATAACCCAATGATGCTTCACTGGATATGAAAAGAAAAATATTTTCCAGAGATTTATTTAGCAAAAGGATTTTAATTCTATCTCAGAACGATAGTTAGCTAAATAAAACATTATGAAACTAAAAAACTCTTGTTCTTCCTTTCGATGAGGAATGGTGCCGGACAAGTTGGGGACCAAGAATTTGAGAATTCATTTTCAAAATGTCCTTCGAGATATAAGTTTAGAGATAAATTTCAGTTTGCAAAAAATAAATTCATAAAAAGATATTTTTTTTTACCTAATTACGACACCATTTATAAATTCCACGCAAAAAAGCACTCCGCGTAGATTTGAATGGCAAAAATAAAAAAAAAATCGAAATTAACGTTCTGTGGTTGCTGGTTTTTTGTCGTTGGTTGTAATCGAAATCACTTCTAAACTTCTAATCTCGGCTGAGCAAAAGAATTTAGCACTTAATATCCGTAGGGATTTGGACCTCGAGTCGTCATATGCAACTTTTCATCATAATGCAATCACTTCCGTCCTTTCTGGGCGAAAAAGTCGGAATTTTAAAGCACTCCACATTTCTTTTGCAAGAGTGCCACACGTCAGTGTATTATTTTGTAATGCCCTTTAAGTCTTTCGCATTTGTACAGACAGCATCATATTTGATGTCTCACTGCGATGCAAGTCCATCACGAGTTATTAACATAATTAATTACACGTTCTTAACTATTTATTACACACTTTTATTTAACTTTTAACCACTAATTACATTATTATATTAATTTCCGTGCATTTTGATTTTTTCACACCTTTCAACTAGGAAAAATGCTCAGTCCACAAGAAATCAGGAAATTTTAAAAATGTCGAATCTTTTCTGTCAACATTTTTATGTCTGATCTGAGTTAAAAATGGATTTAAGCCAAAGACGATTTGAATGGAAGCCTAAGAAATAAATTTCTTGCAAAATCTCGGGAAAGACATTGTTGTTGATGTTGTGGCTGGCAGGACAATTGGACAAGCAATCCGTATATGTCTTTAAGGGGAAGCACGTAATTTGCATGGCAACAAAAAAAAGTTATTCTCCTGCCAATATTTCAGAAAATTGTGAATTCATCTCTTCGCAAAGTGGTTGAGCATCCGATGTGGAGATGGAATTTTCGAAACAAAGTATCAAAGTATCGGTCGCCATCTCATCATTGTCGTCAAGCTAATATCCTGGATATGAAAAATGATGCCTGGAATGCATCGCGGAAAGCATACTTCAAGCATATATCACCTCATCCAACTTCTGACCGCAAATGGGTGTGGTTTTTGTTCAGTTTTTTTTCATCCAACCCTGCATGCCGAAGCATGACCAAAATGAACTTCAAAACAAAATGTGTGAATTTATAGAATAAATTATTTCCGGGTTTTGTTTAAAATTTGAAGAGATACGCATTTATGATATTTACAAGTAGATGTTTACAAAATAAACTATGGCAAGTAATACAAGTTTACATTTACATAATTTCATTTAAATCATTTTATAAAATATCTTTTAAATCTGAAAGTTGAGAATGTTTGAAGGTCAAACATTTGCAATAAGTTTGCTCTCCTCATGCCAAGCTATGACAAATGACAAAAAACTAGTATAATGCGAATACAGTATTGAAGATGCCGTTGAAATCAATTCAACCGTTGAGAGACGTTGTGCATCTGATGATGATGGATGGGAAAGTGCCTGAGGCAAAACGTAAAATAAGCTTTAACGCCATTTCGTGAAATATTGTTTTATTAAATCGGCAAGCAGGAAATTATCAATAAGGAATGAAAAAATTTCATGAATTTTTTCCACTGACACGATTGATTGTTTAAAAAAGGATTGGTTGATTGAAAGTTTCAAAACGATGATGAAAATCTCAATCTCCAGATGTTTTACGCTGCAAAAAATGAAGAATAATCGGGATTCGCATTCAATGAATATTGAAGCAATTTACATTTTTATGAGATCCTCAAATTTTTCACTTCATGACACTCGAGAGCAGAAACGAGATCAAAGTGAATTTCTGCTCGACATGCATTCATTCATTCCATCATCCTTCTATCCATGCACCTAGCCATTCATCTATGCACAAGCACAACATTTGCTTGATTTATGCCTCCAACAGTACACCTGTCCCAGAAAAAGCCACTCTGTCATAATCTTAAAGCTGAGCTTTCTCAAGAGACGAAATGTTGGACTCACAAAAAAGTCAAAATGTCATGGAATCAAATGCACGCTGAAATGTACAAAAATACCGTCCCTTGCGATGTTTCGTAATTTGAGTCCAAAAATGAAGGCAGTGTTTGCTAAAAAACAACAATTATTCGATTGGGATTTCGAGTTGAAAAATGTTTACGCGAGTCTTGAAGAAATTATGAAGGATTAATTTTTTTTAATTTGTTGTTTTCTGACCAAACGATGATGTGATCGGGCTTATGTTGAAATGTTCGAGGGGCTTCATCAGTCATGAAATGTAATTTGCAATAGTTTAAATAATTTTAAGAACCCTTCAAAACAAGATTATTCCCCAGCTTTGCTTACAAGATTAAAACGCGGTACAAAGATTCAGTCTCGGAAATAATGGAATTCTACGATGCCTTAATTCAGCCATCCAGGAATGCATTCACTCTCTGTACTCAAAATCAACAAGGTTAACAAGAGAATGTGTTTTATTGCTTGGAAATCGTAAGATTCATCCCTGCTAATCAGGAGAGCGCTTTGAAATTCTTGTGTAAATCTTTGTAACACCTGTCCTCCTTTGGGACGAACGCGAGTTTACATTACGCTTTCTCGTATTTCAGCTGAAAAAAGACAAATTTATAGGGAAACATTTTTTTTTGACTTCGCTTTGTCTGAATTATCGGACTAATACTTTGGATGTGATTGCACCGAGTGTGTCTTTCTTTGGATCGGAGTTAATTCAATTATTGGCGCTTTTTGTTTTTTCCTCGTTTTGTTTAAATTCTCAACAAACAAACAAACAAAAATTGAAAGTTGGCTTAAATAAGCTTTGCCATGAGCCTGCTTAAAATTTATACACCGAGTTTGCGTTGTTCAGAACGTTTCGTATTTTCTGTTTTCGTTCAAAAGCTTGCCACACGTTGCGCACGAATTCTGAAGCCGTAAAAAGCCGTGTTTAAATTTTTATCCTAACTTTTTTTCCCTTTGACAAACTTACAGACATTTGTACTTCAGGAGCTTTTTTAAAATTTCAAGCACAAATATCCGTAAAATATGGCTTTCAACTTTCAGCATAAATTCCACTTTCACTTGAAATCTTTTTGCTGATATTCTTTCTATCATTTTGACCAATAAAATTGTAATATAAATTAATTTTAAATTTATGAAGGTATTGGTAATCATTACATTCATTTTAATACAGTTGTTGGAGAAGATTTCATTACTTGGGAAGGCAAAGGAATCACCTGAGAATCCACCTTTTGTATCTCATTCACGTGTCAAACCTAAAGTAATCAGGTTGGTCTTTCATTCTCCTGCAAGACCACTTCTATATTTATTTCCTCTGCAAATTTTACGTCTGACAGTCGTTCAACTGATAAAACTTAGGATCAGGAATGAACATCGATTTGATTGGTCAGTCGTTGCAATTGCGAGGAAATAATTTTTTTTTAAGCCGAAAATGAAGTGAAAATGTCGGGCCAATGATTGGATGTCAAATTATTTTTTAAAGTAAAAACCTTTAAATTTGGGAACTTTCAGGATGTGTGACAAATGCCAAACGTTTAAAAGTTTAAAATGACATTTTAATGACTGCTTCATCAGATGCTTCCCAGGGGATCTTCATCTGAATTTGGCACATCGAGGCATTTTTAGGCCCAACAGGTGTTTTTGAAGGACCGTGATTGGAGCGAGTCAAAACAATTTCGGGAATTTCACATTAAATAATACAATATTAAATGATAACATATGTAAACAAAAATAACAACTTCAAATATTTTTGAATTTAATATTATGTAAAGTAAGTGCAAATATTAATATTAATAATAATAATAACACCAACGATTAGACTAACGTTAAGAAATAAATAAGAATCAGCGCAAACGTTACCAGCCAAAAATGCTGTTTAAAAATATTATTCATAATAAAATATTAAACAAATTTATCACCTAAAAACGTGGTGAAAAATGAATTTAAATAAATTTAATTTCAAGAAAACAAGGAATCATCTGCAAAAGTTCTTTTGGAAACTTTTGAGGTTTCACTTTTGTTTGGGGGTGATGAGGATGTCCTTTGATGAGAAGCAGACGTGCAAGATGTGCACAAATTCCGTGCATTTGAGATTCTCAAAATGCACGTGAATGTGAATGCCAATGTGAATCCATGCATTTGAGATTCCACATTCCAACTCATTCGTTCCTTTTAAATCCTTCCATTGTTTTCCGGATCTTTAATGCTGCTTACATCCTCTGAAGATCACGTGACACGACAACTTGAATATGATTGGAGGACATTTGCACTGAAGCACTTCATGATTTATGCATCGAATTCTCCATTTTGGAATGAAGATAAGTGCAATTGAGAACTAATTTCGTCTTTTATTTTTTTTATTTTAATCGTCTTTTAATTTATCATCGTTAAATACGATATTAAATATATCATATATACATATCAGATATTATATATATTAAATATCGTATAAATAATAGCTTTAACAGAGCATCATCATTTTCACTTTAAAAAAATTATTATCATCATTATTATTATTAATACATTTTACTAGGGCATTTATTTTGCATGTTATTAACATGAATGAATTAACATCACATTATCAATGATAACAAAGTGATGTTATTTTCGTTAAATCATTTCAAGCACTGAGAGTCTTTGAAGGCTATTGGAGTCTTCAACATTGAAGTAAGTTCAACTTATCCACAAATTATTTCAAGTCTTCAGAAATTTTAAACATTTTACTGAACATTAATGTGAAGATTAATAACTTTAAGCAGTGTTATTAAATCGTTTAAATTAATTTTAAGTTTTGATCATCTATCATCTCAAATCGCATACACTTTTCCGATGATAGCAACGAGACTTTCATGTTTTGATAACTTTGTTGTTGTTGATGATGATGATGACCATGACGATGACGACTATGACGATGACGATTATGATGATGACAGCAAAGCAAGAATTAACAACACACCAAGCAGGCTCATCATGGACCAGGAATAATTATGATTAAGAATATTTAATTTAATTTGAATATTTAATTTAATTCGAGTATTTTATTTCATTTGAATATTTAATTTAATTTGATTATTTAATTAAATTTAATATTCATTACAAATAAAATATTGTCACAGCCAGGGCTTTACACTCATTTTAAATGCAAGCGTTTTATGTGAATGTTTTCATGAGTTCGTAAGTCAGAAGAGAAAGGGCCATGACCTCGCATGACCTTTCAACGACCTCGTATGACCTTATTATGACCTTCCAGTCAATAAAAACCTTCGCCTGCCTCGGAAGTCAAAAGATGTTCCAGTAGGTCTTCGGAGTTGATTCCTTGTTTTAATGACTGACATCCTCTCACCTCCACAATCTCTCCTCATTTTTATGATAACTACTATACATCAGTGATGATGATATGACCATTGTGATGATATCATATTGATTATGGCTATGACGACGATGATGATGATGATGCTGTATGATAATATCATAGCGATGATGATGGCGATGAGGATGATTTTAACTGTCATAACAGTGTTGCAGACGATGATGGTAACCTGATAGTGATGGTGACGGGGCAATATTATATTTTGATGAAATTTATTTCTGGCGTCATTTTTTAATAAACAATCTTCATCGATTCTCAACCCTTTCGGGTCGCTCAAAGACGCAATAATTTGTGTGCCACCGCAGAGGACTTCTTTTATATCACGACATGATTCAGGATGATGATGATGATGATGATGATGATGATGATGATGATGATGATGATGACGATGACGATGACGATGACGATGATGATGATGATGACGACGACGATGATGATAGTGACGGTAATGGCAGTGTTGGTGATGAAGATGATATTACAGCTACATGGATGATGGTGATGATGCTAGTCATAGTGATGACGAACACCACATGTTGATGATCTTAATGATGTTTTTCCCATTAAGCGGTGATGATGAGCATCCATAAAATTCTTAATGCATTCATTGAAAATTCGTCACGTTGATAAAAAGAAATTGGAATTTTCAACTTTTTCACGAAAACATTGAAAGACTTGAAAATTTAAGAATGAAATAGTTTAGAATTTTATGAAATAAAAAGAATTTTGCCTAATGCCATCATTCAATTTTTAATAAGGTTTGTTATGGCCGCTCTTGATGAACTTTAGTCGTGACATTTCGAGACGTTATTGGCATAAAAAATATTATATTGTTAATATTATTAACATACAAAATATTACCATATTGTTAATATTATTTTATCAGCTATAACGTTCGAGTAGCCATAGCAGTGTCACCATCATCATCGTCCTCGTCATCATAACCATCATCATCGTCATCGTCATCATAACCATCATCATCGTCATCGTCATCATAACCATCATCATTGTCATCACATTCCCCCCGCCTCTTCAGCTGAGACATTCTATCCACGGAACTTGAAGATGGAAGAGAAATAATTTGTTGCATCTCGAGTTTCGAATTGAAAATTTTTGGAGAATTAAAACAATTAGGTGTTGAATTAATTAGGTGTCACTTAAATTTTAATATTTCACTTTAAATAAAAAAAGAAGTTTTTCTTAACAATTACACGCCATCACATTCAAGTCATTTGTTGCAATCTCATTTGAAATGCAGGAGAAAAAAAGCATCATGGCCGGGGGAATATCCATTTTAGACCACATAAGGTGAGCGCGAACCATTTCTGGAACGCCCGGAGTTAAAGAGGGTCTAAAATGTTGGAGATCGACAGACGGGAATGAGAGAATAATCCGGCAGTGGAGCAACAGAAGGATGGAGATACGGTGATGAGATGGATGGTGACATTAGAGAAGAACTGGAATAATGATTGTATTGGGCAGCAGACGCAGAAATAATCTAAAATCGCCTGATTTATGTTGACACCCACACAACTGATGCTGATGAAAACGAAGATGACCATGGTAAACAAAGAAAGGAGATGAATATTCAAATATAATTTAATTGTTATTCCATCTCGTTTCATCTGCATTAACCGTTATTAATTATTTTCCCTTGTTTGTTCAGAACGACCGAACATATTTGAGTTGAAAAGGAGTCAACTTGTCCACGTTCCCTGCAAACATTGCAACCAGCCATTCCCATCCGCAAAAAAGTTGAATAGTAACTTCTGGTGCATTAAGCATGTTGATGCTGATGCCATCATCATCGTCATCATTAATTCACTAATATTATCGCATAGTTATTGTTAAGATCACTATTATTTGTTTACTACGTTATTAATATCATGTCAAGACTGACGAACTCCATATTCTTTTCACGCCCATCCCTACACATCGTAAAAATGCTTGCCAAACGTCGAAGACAAGATTTGTAAGATGCACAAAAACATTCGTAAATAGGCGACCTTGTTGATTATGCATCTCATTACTTCTGTGATATTCTAAGGCAGCGATTTTCGACCTTTTTGGTGCTCCAACCCCTCGGCACCACTTGCCGTGGTTTGGAGACCTCAACAATAAAATTGATTGTGCTACCTTTCCTTCTGTTAACTTCATTGTTATTGTTACACCTTTGAATTTCAAATAATAAAAGAAAGATTACATTTAAAATCTTTACACATATATTTCACATTGTAATTAGAAATGTTACCAATTTTTAAATAAGAAAACAAAGGTTTGCGAGAGCAAATCATTCTCAATATCAAATATACTTTAGTATTTCGACTTAATGGCCAACAAACTTTAAAAAATCTCTGCGTAACACAGTAAGAATGCAATTCATTCGTCTATCCGACAATAGGCTGGCGCACTTATTGGACGCTACATAAAATAGTTTGCACTGACAAAACTCTTGATAAATATCTTAAACTTATATATAAAGTTAATGATACAGTATTATTAAAAATATGTTTTTAAAAAACATTTGAGAACATTTATTGAATGGAGTATTGTTGCTATTGTTGCTAGGAGAGCCACGGTATATAACAATTCTTCACGATGATCCTCTATAAATACTAATTTTTAATATAGACCCATCATCATCAACCTACCATCAACTTTATGGAGATCAAATAAAAATTATCGCTTGTTCTCGAAACACAGACACACTTCAATCCAATTTCGTAGAATTTTTTTTTAAATAAGCAAATTAATTAAGAAAAAACATAAAAATGTAATTTTACCGCTTGAATTTTATTAGCGTTTTATGAGGGGAAATTCGCATTTCTGTTTATTAACAAATTGTTATGGGCGCTAAAATCCTACCCAGGCCCCTTTACGCCATTTTGTCTGTTGATTTCGTGTCGGTCTTGGATTGCGTGTCCCTAGTCGGCAGGATTTTATTTTAAACAAATTTGTTGAAAATAAGCATTTTTCATCGATAAGCCTATTTTTCTTTTGTTGTTTTGAATATTAAGCGAGTTTAGAATTTGAATTGGATGGTAGACATTAGACGCTTTTCATTTAATTTGCGCGTGGATTATTAAGGATAAACCATTTGAATCTATTGCCGTGTTCCAATTTCGCTTCAGTAACGACCTAATCATGTGAAATAATTGTTGACATTTGCAGCAGCATAAGAAGAAGAAGAAGAAGAAATGAACATTGAATTATCCTTGGAAGATGCTGTGATGTGATGTGGTGATGAGAGTGGCGTGAATTTATTGGCATCGGAAACCAACATCTCATGTCGAGGCTTTTTTTTCTTTTCTGGTTCAATATTCGTAGATGAAACTTTTCATCGCCATTGGAAACTTACGTGAGTTTTATGAAGATTAAAATATTTTCGAACATCATTGAAATCTCATTTCTTTCGACTACTGTTTTGCTTTAACCTATTGACATTCCTCGTGTATTTGTTGATCATGCGGCAAATGCGTCCTTTCGTACATGTCCAACATGAAAAACTCTCGACCAAACATTTTTTCACAAAAAGCAGAATCACCGAAAATTATCAAAAACTTGGATTTGCACTCGTGTGTTGTGGTTCCTGATAAAGCGATTATTTGTTGTAATTGCACTTTGGAGTGGAGATCTGAAAGGGAAATTGTGGATTTTGGAAAACATTTTGAATGGTTTGAAGTGGATTAAAAACTTGGTAAACCCTTAGGAAGTTAGGGGAGCATTGTGTTAGAAAGACCTTGAATAAAGCAAGCTTAAAATTAAAAAAGCTGAAGCGATTAAGAAAATAAAGACGATTTGTTGAAAAAAGATTGAAGCTCTCGAGTTTTCAATTAAATGTGTTCTGCAAACCTGTTTATTGAATTTGTCCGAAAAGGGAGAAACGTTCAAATGTATTTGAAACTCAAAATGATAAACGTTTTTAGAATATGAAAAGATTTAACTTAAAATACTTTAAAAGCTTCGCCAATGCGTAAGAACTGATAAGAAGCAATGACCTATAGAAAGAAAACATGAGCCCAATAAAGCATCACATGTTTGATTTTATAAATAATAATTATATCATTATATACACATTTGGCAAATAATGTTTTGACTTTGGAGAGAACACCTTTTCATGACCTGTAACAAAAACTATTTAAACTTCTAAGAAAGGAGTAACATTGACCAATATGTTGGCGATAGTTGGAGAATATGAATGGTTAATGTTATTTAACACATTGAAATGTATGTGCTTATTTCGTAAATTGGTATTTTATGAAATTAAATGTATAATGATTTGTTTAGAAATTACGTTGCATTTTAATTTAACTGAGTAAATTGCTCCTCAAGGATTGTCTTGAAAATTGAAGTTGAAAATCCGCTTGACAGTACCTTCTCATTCAAAAAAAGGACAAAAAGTATTCAGTTGTTCCACCTGGACCCACCATTCACATTCTGTGGTACACGTGGATTCAACCCTTTGTGAGTTTTTTTTACCAGATTATCAAATCTGTCTCGAGACGATGCTTCCAAATCTTATTTGCTGTTAATTCTTCATCCCTACATTCATTTCAAATGATAAGAATATATTATTATCATTATCATGTTTAAATAATTCAAAAGTTAATTATTATGAGGTTGGATGTTTTGAAGATGAGATTGACATGACACATCATGTGCTTTCAAATGAGAGTTTCAATTTATAATTCAAACACTGGGAAATAAATGGAGGTGAAAGTTTAAGCTCTTTAGAAGGGACATGTTTAGGTATTTTAGGAAATAACATTTCTAAAGCGGTTGAAATCGAGGAGGTTCATTAATAAACGTCAACAATCTTCTGGAGAAATTTTTTGTATCACGGAACGGAAATATTTCTAGAAAACTAAACTCAAATAGCTATTTGCCTCTGAAGAGAAACAAGTGCCGAACATAGAAATTACGAAGAGACAAGCATTTGTGGCCGTTAAGCGAATGGAATGTTCTGGAATGAAACAAATATGGAGGCTTGGATTCGCTCCAGTGAAGAATGGCGTGGAAGCGATCGCATATGAGTATCCATGCATCATCAGCGCTTGGCATAATGAACCAGGTGATTGACACGAACGCACGAATGACAAAAAATGACTCTCTAAAGACCTCATCACTCAGAACCACTCGGCCATCTTTGAGGCACCGCTTTGAAACTTTGGGATGACCACTTCGTTGAGCAACCACATCAGGTGGGTCTACGTTGAGCAGGTGATGGGTTCATGTTTCTAAATTTTTGGGGTTTTGTCGTTTTTGTTTTGTTTTATGCGAAATCAATTTTCGATCAGTTTTTAAAAACAATTGCTTTTTTTTTATGGCTAATGCGGTGATAAAAAGCGATGTTTCACATCAATAAATATACTTTAATAAATAAATTTAACATCAGTAAATAAATTTAACATCAGTAAATAAATTTAACATCAATAAATAAATTTAACATCAGTAAATAAATTTAACATCAGTAAATAAATTTAACATCAATAAATAAATTTAACGTCAGTAAATAAATTTGACATCAGTAAATAAATTTAACATCAATAAATAAATTTAACATCAATAAATAAATTTAACATCAGTAAATAAATTTCATCTTACATTACGTACAACATTTGTTAAAAACAAATTACATGCAAAAGAATGTATGCTTTAAAACTTCTCAAACGAATTCCTCGATAAGAGGTTTATAATCAAATTTTCATTTCATGATGCCACTGTCCTTCAGCATTTTAATCTCAAATTTTGCATTCATTGGAAACCAGACAGGCAGTCATCTTTTAATGCACCTTCAGATCTCCAAATTGAATAATCGTTTAAAATGAATATCAAATGACACGATAATAAAATGCATAACAACAACCAAAACGTCATTTCTACATTAGCAAATTCCTTGACTTCCAAGGAGCCATTCAAAGCCGATGATGCAGACATAAGACATGATGATGATGATGATGATGACGATGACGATGACGATGACGATGGCGATGGCGATGGCGATGATGACGATGATGGTACTGGTGATTATGGTGACGATTATGTTAGTAATGATGATGATAATGTAAAGAGGTATGTGACGATGAGATGTTAATGGACAAGAAATGTTGGAGGGAATCCCAGAAACAAGTTCCACTTTCGCAGGAAATTTGATTAACGACGTAAAAAAATTTATATCCGAAAACATTCTCAGAGTCACGCGTGATGTTGACTTTGGAGCTTCGAAAATACGTTTAAATTTAATGAAATATTTGAAAATATGTTTAAATTTAATGAAATATTTGATAAATACGTTTAGATTTAATGAAATGTTTCATAAATACGTTTAGATTTAATGAAATGTTTCATAAATTCAGAATGAAAGTTTCGATTCGTTTGAAGATTGTGGCATCTGTTGCTGATAATAAGGAAATTAATGGCAACTAAGAAACAAATGAAGGCACGAGATTCACAACATGTTTTTGCGATGTTTTAATATCGACCTTAGCCTGACCACCTCAATTTGTAATTAACTTAGTTCCTAATAATTCTTAACGGACATGGGGTACTTGGTACTCAAGTACTTTTACCAATTTTATTGGAAATCATGTTTATTGACGCTTATTTGCGTCAAAAGTTGGACTTGTGAATTAAAACTTAGCAAGATTATAAGTTACTATTCAGACTGTTTGACATTTGATACGATTTTGCAACCAATTAATTTCCATCGTTTAATGAGAATTTTGCTTAAAATGCATTTTCTTTTTACATCGTTCAGTGCCTATAATTAGTGATGTCAACAGGGTTGTCACTCGGTGCGGGAAACTTGTGGCGTCACCCATTAAGACTTTAAGACTTAAGACATAAGCCTTACGTTGGTAGACCAAAATCTGTAAATCAAAAGAAAAAAGATTTCAGTTTTTCTGTGGAGGCTAACCTGTTTTTGTTGTTCACGAGGCTGAACTGACAAGCAAAAAAAGGTTTAATGTAAGGATTAAGATTCTGATGTCATCTGGGTGCAGTCGAACAACCCCCAGTAGGGATCGACCGGGGTCACATTTTTAGCCGGGGCCCTGGTGCGAAATACATGTTCTAATGTATTAACCATTAATTTTCTGCTTTTCTTCAACTTTTTAAAACTATTTGCAATGATGACAAATTCGGTGATAAATGCAGATATTTTGCTGTAATTCCATCATTTCAAGACTAATTTGCCTATATAAAACTTGTGTTTACTATTCCTTCTATCTTTGCTTATCAGCCTTAATCAAAGTCTCGAGAGAAATTCAGACTTTTTGTGTCGCTTGACCTTAGAATAGAAGAAAAAAGGTCGCTTTTAAAGGTTTACGAGGGTTTTCTCCTTGGAAAAGCTGAAACGATATCCCTGTATCTGAGAAGGCAGGGAGAGAACAAGTATAAGAAGAGACGTATAGGTGTCTCAGATGACCATTTCCTTCTGGATACATTTATTTACATTTATTTATCCAATATTTTACGTGCTCGATGTAATCCCGAAGGGATGTAAAGGCACGGTGTGTCCTAATGAGCTGCTAAGCGTGGCAAGTCTGGAATGGATGGATGGTTGGTTAGGCGGGCGGATGGGTGGATGACCCACCTGCCAGCCCAACTGATAGTGAAAACAGTTCCATTTACGATGAGAATATTTGCCATTACTGTTTGTTAATTATAAGTATTTTAAGCGGGATTATTCCATAAAGGTGCCCCAAGTATCGGACAATTTCGTTCATTATGATGAATTATTATGGGTTACCACGAATTATTAATACTAGTCGTCTGTAGACGAACGATTAAGACTTTGGCCTTGGTTCGACTTCATTAAGAATTCAAATCCCACTCTCTTAAGAGCTTTTATAATTAATATTTTATTACGATTTTATTTCATCAAATGAAAGAATTTATGACAACTTGGATTTAGACGTGGAATAGACCTTCACATTTAAAAGTGTTAAAATATCTTTTGCATAATTTACGACATTCTCCTAAACCACTGCTAAAATCTGCCAGACCCGGGGTCGATTCCTAACACCCAGTGACGCCCCAGTATGTAATGGTCGTTTTAGGATATTGTTGAAGTGACGAGAAAAACCAAATTCACTTGCAATGCACTATTATAATATAATAGTAATAATAATAATAATAATAATAATAATAATAATAATAATAATAATAATAATAATAATAATAATAATATAATAATAATAATAATTAATAATAATTTTGCAGCTGGTTATTTTCTAGACAGGAATTGTGTTTCCTTGGTCTAATCCGTGAATTTTTTATGATTTTTGGTTCAGAATTTTGTTTAGAAATAAACGATTTTAGAACCCTTTAAGCATGTACTTGTAAAGTACTTGTTCATAATCACGATCAGTACTTGTACTTGTACTTGAACCTGGGTGCTTGTACTTGATTGAATCCCGAGCACTTGAGACTTGTCTACTTCCTCCCATGTCCGATTCTTAGCAGGTTAGGGTGCATTTTGTAATCCTCTTTAAAAGGCCACAACATTCCACTCTTGGGCATCTTGTGCCTCTCCTGACATTTGATTTTCACATTTTCCTTCGCCTGATGACGTGACGAGATGTTATCACATCAATAAAGTCTCCATGCTAACCATCCCTTATCAACCTGGCCACATCATGTACCATGGAAACCTTTAATTTGATGTTTTGGTCGTTATTACGATGCTGATAATGATGATGTTAATATCTGCATTGTCCCTACAATTCGAAATGATATCTTAATTTATAGAATTTGAAGAGGAAATTGAAATTTTCAGCTTCTTTTCAACGAAGTGTTTAGAAGTGGTTTCAAGAATTTCATTTCATTCTTTGCTCGAGATGTTTTGAAATTGTCGGGTAGGTAGGTTAAGTAGCTTAGAGGTTGTTGTTGTCGATGAGCTGATCTCTCTCGTGTTATCTATCCTGGCTTTTATTATACTCGTTGTTTTTATTTTATGCTCGATAAATGTCCGAGCAAACGCAGAGATTAGGAAAGTTCCACTTGCGCCTCGAGGTAATACAAACGTGGACGAAGATAATTCCTGATGAAATCGTTTCGTACGGACAGAGGTTGAAAGTGCCATGAATTATCTCCATCTCCTGATTACAAGCCTTCCAAGACGGAGTAATTAAACAGCAAACGAAATTACGCAATAAAACCATCTCCGTATTGACTCTCGGATGGCATCCTCATCCAAGCTTTAAAATTGATTAGAAGATGGAAACAATCATCTTGAATGAATGGAAGATTGTGACCACCATATAAGCCTCATTTCCTCATGTTCCACCTCCGTAGCTCAACTCTTTCCATTTGCTTCGTTCAATGCAATTGCTTTAATGCTGGAATCTTTTTTAAGCTCCTAAGGTGGATGCTCTTTCAAAAAGAAGAGAAACATTTCTTTCACGTCGAGACAGAAGACCATTCCATCTTCACAACCTCGACACTCCCGCACGTGATTCCCGACAATTTTTATTCTCAAAATTCTGTTGAAATTTCTTCCCTCTCATTGAATTTTTATCATTTCCAAGGAATTAATTTTCATATGAAATTTAAACAGAATTTATTTAGTAACTGCTTCCTGAAATAAATTGAAACAGCTTGAAATTTTGCTAAGTTTATTGTTAAGTCAGGAATGAAATGAAAAGTTGTTGGATCACAAACTGGAAAAGTAAACACGCTGAAACTGCTTGCTTCCAACGACCAACCAAAACATTCTGCGCGGACGCAATTTTTATGCCAACGACCTACTCGACGCTTTGCAGCTATTTATAACCGTCCAATCATCGATAAGGTGGTCACAATTACCCATTAAATAAGAATAGGAATGCTTTGGGTTTATATAGCGCCAAACGCTCGCAAACATTAAACCGTTCATTCATCCCGGTTACCTAGCACTGGAATGCAATGAAAGAATTTCAATTGTTTATTGCCTAAATAAACATTTCTTGATAAATTATTACTCATTTATACTTGTAATTAGTTATTATTTAGTTCCAATGCATCACCTCGATGACTTGAGTCCACATGACGTCGCAGAAATATGGTGCCTACGATGGACGTGGGAAGAAGGAGGCATGCGACGTTCCGTGACTTTGATTGGTGGAATAAAATTTCTAATTTCGAGAGGATTTTTACAATAAGATCCCATGAGAATGCTTTCCATTTTAAATGTTTCAAAAGGAAGGAACAAGTTTCCGATGAAAATTTCTATTCAATTACTTGATGGCGTTGATATTTCTAAAGTTCTCGAGGCGTTCCTAAAGGTTAAAGGTGAAACATGGGGTGAGATTAGTTTGTGCGCAGTTGTTTCCATTGTTTTGCAGGAAGTGAGATGATTGTGAGATGGAGGCGTAGTTTATCATGAGATCTGAAATATTTTATTGTGCTCCGTTATCTCTTCTAATCGTCCCTCATAAACCACAGTCTCCGTTGTGAGAACCCACGAATCCTTTCTACCCTATCTTCGGCCATTTCGATTTTATGTTGAGAGCCACAAAATTGGAAGCCCGCATGAGTCGGCAAATACGAATCACAGATGTAGTTGTTTTTGCTATTTATCGAGCTTATGCGAGGATAATTTGTGCTCGGAGCTGGTCTCAGTTCGCTCGTAAAGCAGAAATCGTGCGACGTATGAGGTGATGGAGTTGACGCAGAAAGAAACTCCAGAATCGTAGCAGAGGACTTTGCTTATTCAACTTTACAAACGGAAGCACCAAGGAATGTCTTTGGATTTATGCGTTCCATTTTTTAAAGGAGTTAACGCCCGCTCCTTCGTGGGACGAACATTTTTTCGGAATTCGTTTAAATTTCCTGAATTTCCTCCAGCAAGTGGGACTGGTTTGAATTGAAATTAAAATTTGTCGCTAAAAATCTGTTGCTTAGAAATGATGCCCATTCATGCCGAGCCCTTCTGACCTCCTGCCGACGCTTCAATGCCTCCATTCGTCTGTTCTGACCACGCGCAAAAGCTTCTCAATTCTTCTTACCATTTTTCTCTTACCACACAATCACCTTACTACTTTCAACTTGAAACTCATTCTTAATCTTTCCAGCCACTCCCGGTAGGAAATTCTATTTGGTTGTTGACGTTTTTAGATTATTTTTGAAATTCTAGATATCTGCGGAAAACATGCCTGCCTCGAAATGGCGCTAAGAAGTTGCATTTTTCGAACATCTCGACGAAGGCGCACGCCACTTAGTGAACAATTGATGGAAGCATCCATCAAAGGGAACATCCTCACAGTAAGATACGTACTCGATTCAAAGAAGGAAATGTCACATGCAGGAGGAAATTCTCTTGGGAGCTAACCAACACTGCACTTATTCTGCGCCATCCAGCCACAACAACCAAGCATCGCATGTAATTGCGCTTCTGCCGAGTCAATTTTTACAGGATTCAATCCTGTTTGGATAACACGACAAGCATCTTCAAGTTATTCTTCTTATGGTGCTAAAGTTATCCTGATAACGATGTCACTCGTTATTGTGATAACAGATAGATATATTAATAATGGAGACTTACTATAAATTTTGTAATTAAAATAATGACAATAATCATAGTAATGATAATAACTAATGACTTCTTATGCAAATTGAAATTTAAATATTTAAAAAGTTGATAAATGATGTGCAATGGTTGAGAAAACGAAAGCCTGAAACACCCACTTGAATGCTTTCGAGAAACACATACACTGAAGCATGCAATGGGCCATTTCACCATTTAACTGAATGTACTGACGTCGCAGACGACAACTTCGAACTCTTCCATGCAGATTCACACCGAAAATCTGTAGACGGCAGTTCTCGATGGAATAACCAGAACATTGGTGATACCATCTGCACGGGAATAAATTGTCGGTGCTGTGTTGAAGGGCTTCCCGCAAAAGGAGGAGATAGTACACAATTTCTCAAGCTCTGATTCAAAACTTTATACCCAAGATGAGATTTGAATGCAACTGAAGATCAATCGAGCTTATCTTATTCCGAACATCGTGACTTGAGTTTCCATAAATGATGAAGTACTTAACATATGTAGCAGTTTGTGCAACCTTTTTTTGCCACTGCTCCACTGAATCATTTTTATAAAATTCTTCACAAAATCAAATAAGAAGTCAACTATTTCAATAATTTGAACAATAAAGTAATACAGTTGGAGTTCGATTGAAGGAAGTAAAAGTTAGTTTCTCACTGGGGACCATGAGATTGCTGCGAGCTGCAAAGAGATTTTATATTAATTTGTGGGTCCAAGGTGGTAAGTACTTACTTAGACGCACATTTCAATTTACTTTTCACTTGTACGAAAATAATTTGTTTATAGCAGAAAAAGAGCAATTAACAAATATTGCTTCGAATATGATTTGATTCAAAGACTGGAAACTTCTCCCATATCTGAAGGATGATTTAAAAAAATTAAATTGTGATTTCTGCAGATTTTAAGAGATTAAATGATTTTGCTCCAAAAGTAAAAGGAAGTAGAAAAGTAGCCTTTTTGATGCTCCTCTAGGCTATTGTCATCCGCTTCGATTACTCAAACTATTTTTGATCGGGCAGATTTCTTGCTCAAAATTTTGATTAAAGTGCAGTGATAGAGAAGTAGAAATAAAAATATTGAACGATTAACACCGACGTTAAATAATTTCCTTCAAGTCATTGGAGATTAATATTCATATTTGTCGATGCTGAAAATGACGTGCAGATTCACAAAGCGGTTATAGAATGGTGAAATAAGGATGATTGTGATCTGACACCACCAGGCCAGAAATCACTAAGAGATGAAGGTTTGTCATAATCATGGGGTTTTAAAAATTCATTTGTTCACTTTGTTAACAGGTGCGTGTTGTGGTCGCACCTGATGAACGATGTACTCTGTTCACAATTTTATGAATAACCATTATTCTCGCTAAATTAATAATCTACAATTGTTCAAATAATTTTAAATTAAAAAAATCATGAAAAATAAAAATGTAAAATTTTTACAAACCGAATATTTAAAAAATATCCCAATCTCTTGACTTCATTGAGACATCCTAATGAGACATTGAAATGACACTCAAAGTCCAATTTGCCGATCATATCGCAGGAAATTGTATTTTGTGGAAAAATCGTCTGAACTGCACGTAATTAATAACCGGAAATGGAATTTTCTGAATGGAATATTGGGAAGAGTTGTAGTAGCAATTGTGCATCCATGAAGCTGGTGGATTAATAAAACCACTCGCTTGCAAATCTTTTTCCGGATGACTGGAGGGAAACATGTCGTCAGTCTCACATAATTGGTCCAAATTGAAACAAAAGAACCAGAGGTTTCTCATGCCCCGTGTTTTATGTCTGTCACATTAAGTTCATTTCATCATTAAAGTTGATTGGCAATTATTCAATTACCTTACGCAATTGAATTAATTCGGTGGACAGCCTGTACGAACAGTTACCAGGGTAAGTAAATCTGAAGTTTAATTGCATTAAAAAGTGTTAAATTACGTTGTTTTTGGAATAAATATATAACAAGTATTAATACATTTTAGATAAACAAATACAATAAAAAATAACAATAAATTTCAAATAAACAAATGCATTTCCTCACTCAGTCTTTAGGTGCGTGTCAGAATAAATTCATTTCTAATGCGAAAACTATAAAGTCCCCAAACGAGTAAAGCGCAATCATCATCATCGACATCGTCATTGTCATCATAACCATAAGAATTTGGTATTTCTAATGTGGTTATCAGATTGTATTTCCATACATTGAGTAAGATGTGGCAACTCATGTGTGTGTATTCCAATAATAAAACGTGGTAATAAAGCGTAAAAATGTTTTATAAATTGATATTTAATTTATGTTTTTTTATGTTTGGTCTATTGAATCAACACCGGTGTTTGTGGTTGTAGTATGTTATTATTATTATTACATGGTTAGTATTAGTATTAGTAAATACTAATTTGATCAGTTGTTCGTGGAAAAAAAAAGCATCTTTCAATCTAGTGCCAGTTTTGTTAATCAGACGACCCTAGCTTCCATTTCTTCTCGAAAAACAAGCGTCAGATACGCATCGTTGGTTTCATGAATGTCAAATAAAGCCACGTGAGTGATGCTCCAAAATATCGTTAAAGTTCCAAATTGACCTTAGTCTGAACTGCTCGTTAAATTTCTTTTCGTAGTGTCCTTTTTTTCCGTATATATAAAAACAAGCAGAATTTTAACATTTTAAAATTAATTGAAGCCAACATAATGCTTTCTATAGATGGCCCTCTTCGAATCGCGAGTTATTCGAAAATTTGGAGGAAAATTGAAAAGCAGAAAAGAAATAATTAAACCTGAAATCTCCGGCAACGAATATCTGCTTTTCTCATCCTAACAGACAAATGAGTGGGATATTTACAAGCCCGCAAACCACTTGACATACACATCTATTCCCTCGGATGGTCATTTTTCTTGATCGATTTGTCGCCATTTTTGAGCATTTTTAGGAGAAAATGATTTTATCGAGTGTGGATTTCCTTTGTTATTGAATGGAAATAGTGAAACGTCTGACATCTGCAAGTGTCACGGATAATCGAAAGAAATGTGTCCTTAAAATTAAGATGCACCTAAATCAGAATAAGAAGTTATTGCAACAATCTAAATCATAAAAAGATTATTTTATCAACATCAATCGTAATAAGATATTATTATAACAACTTAAATCATCGTAAGATGTATTATAATAAATCGTAATAAGATATTATTATAACAACTTAAATCATCGTAAGATGTTGTGTAATAAGATGTTATTACATATCCAAAGTCTTCAGTCCGATGACTTTCTGAGTAGTAAATAAAATTTTAGCCGATTCCTGTGTAACGATGCCAATTCATGCTTAGGGACATCAGAATTCAGAAACCCAAGCAAGCGCGTTTTGATTAATTTCGAGATATTCAATTCAATTATTTCTATCCTCAGAAAAGAGCAATTTGTTGAATAAAAAAAGACATTTAATATAATTTAAAAGACGTTCAATTGATGAAAATAGAGATAAGTTTACCTCATGTCTTGGACCAGTCACGCAGGACGGACAAAACAACGCGAATGAAGCGGTCTCCTCGACGGGAATAGGGAATTATTTTTCGACTTCTCTGATGCGCATGCGCTCTCACAAAATCTCAAAGCATCCGGAAGTAAGAACTGAAATGTCAATTGTCAATCGACTTCCTTTATATAGGAATCTTCACAGAATTTCATCCAGCTACGTGCACCTGCTTCCATTGTGGCTTCAAATGCGGGGAAAGAGAATTTGTTCGCCAGGATGAAAAACAAAACGTTCTACGGATGGCGGCACAAAAGCTTCACTTTGTAAATTTTTATATTTTAAAATATTAATTTGGAAAACTTTATTTTAGTTGTTTTAACTCTTACATTTTTTAGTTGAAGCGTTAAAATGTTCGGACGACTTTTGATTCTTACTTTTGCAATTAAAAATATATTCAAACAGTTCTTGTTGAAAATTTAATTTTTAATGGTTTAATGGACACAGTTTTTAGGTTTAATTATTTTGACATTATATAATCCCTCTCTTGGTTAGAGTGAATATCTGAATAATTGTTTATTTCAATATTTAAAGAAGTCAATAATGATTTGATGGTTACAAGTTATCATATGTTAACTGATTATAGTTGCCTCTAAGGATTCCCTATTGAACAGATGATTCACTTCATTTTATCTTTCTGCTGGGCAGCCATTATTACTCTAGTCTAACCGTGGTCGATCAAATTGTAATCTACTCAAAATTAAAGTTTTTAATAATATTAAATATTTCCTGTTTTTAATGACTTGCTTCTGAAAACAACAAAATTGAGCGAAAATAAGGCGAGAGCGATCGAACTAATCAATGACTTCTTGCGGGATGCTTGCTCAAAAATAAGCACAGACTAATCATCAACAGCTCGTTATATGTTTGCTGTAAATTCGTTAAGTGTTGTACCTTATTGTATGGTTGTACATGCTTACTTCCAAAGCCTTTTGTATTCAAACTCACAGAATTATTTAAAGCCATAACTTACTTTTGATAAATCAAGTGCAGCAGGTTTTTTTTATTTGAAAAGAATTTTTCTAAATAAAGGATTTGATTATCAAGTGTGACCCTAGTTATAAACATATTACAAAGCGTTAGCTGTGAGCTTTTCAGTTGATTTTCATCAGACATTCATTTGCCAGTTTGTGATCCGATTGTGCTAAAATATTTATTTAAAATTAATAATGGGCTAATTATTTATTTTATTTATTATCTTTTTTAAAAAAATAATTTGTTCTCTAATTAAATAAATACCGCTAAAAGCGTTTCAAGATTTGAAAATTTGATTTGAAAAAGAACGGAATGAGTCAAAATTAATAATATCCGATAAATATTTAAGGTTTATATATTTTATTGCACAAATATCATTATAATAAATATATTATAAATATGTACAAATACCATTATAATTTATAACCTTTTTATATTTCGATTATTTTAAGAATATTTTAATTTCGATTGCCAGATGTCGTAAGTGAAACAGTGTTAATTTGTTAGTAAATTAAACATTTGGATGTTATAATTAATAATGCTAAATAATTATTGATCAAAACAATAAGAATTGAAATCCAATTTAATTCCAAATTAAAGTTCAATTAAAGTCTTATTGAGGTTAAATCGAAACGAAAGTAGTAAATTAATTCGCCTAAAAAATGCACTTTAGAGTGTTGTGAAAGTTTAAAATCCAATAGAATGATAAATTTACATAGTATATTGTTAAAAATACTTATAATTTTAATTGTTAATACATTATTAATATTACGATGATGTTGTAATGATAATATAATTAATAATATGATAATATTATCTTATTATAAATAATAATTGTAACTTTATTTATATAGCGCCATATATATAGCGTCAGAGGCGCTTCTTGTAACCATTTTTATAGCGCTCCTTCCCAAGGGCGCTGGTGGCAGTGCAGGCTGGGTTTCGAACACGACACATTACAACTGTTGCCATTACCTCCGTATGCAGCCACGTAACCCATTCGGCTCGCCTGCACAGTAAATAGCACCTGCTAATAATGATAATAATAATCGCGTGAGGCATTGAATTCTCTCAAAATGGAGAAATTGCGAATGTCTTTATATAAATGTAAAACTGAAAATTAATTTAATGTTAATAAAACAAAAATAAAATTATTTATAAAAGCAATTAAGATAATTAATAAAAACAGCAAAATTCTAAAATATAATCATACTCCCTCATTAGCAAGTCATTATGGAACCCACGTAGTTGAATAGATGGATTGATGGATGGATGGACAGGCGGATGGATGGACAAAGCTTCAGGAAAAAGATAAGAATGCGAACCGAGTTTTAAATTTATTCTAAAGAAGCGGAACATCGAAATTTATTTCAATCTCTTTTGGAATGACACGTCAATTTAAAACCTTGGCATTTATTTTCATCCAAATAATTGCTTCTGACATTTAAACGTCTCCAATCATAGTCTTATTCGCACTTCCAAATTATAATTCACCAAAAGGAAATAGATTAAAATAAATTGATAGAAGGAAATAAACATATAGATATGTAAGTGAATAATTAGATTAATTAAGATAATTAATTAAGGCAACGAAATAGATATATTATATAGTGAAATAGATATATATATATAAAATAAATAGATTAATTAAGATAATGAATTAATACAGTGAAATAGATATATCAGTAAAATAAATAAATTAATTTTATCGATGCATGTTCCAAGTACCAGTGATCCATCGGTCATGTTGGAGGAAGTTTAAAGATTCATCGAAGTATTATGGATGAGGAGGTTGACCTAATATGCTTCTCAGTCACAGCGACCAATCACGTTCCTTCCTTCGTTCGTTTGTTCAAATCACAACGAAACAGCACGACAAACTGTGAAATGTTTGTTTTTAATTTGAAAAATAAAATCCAGCTATTTACTGGGATTTAAAGTGAAATGCTTCGATTCAGAAATATAGGAGCGCGCAACGAAATTAGAACAATTGAATCACCTCATTCATCCCTCAATGTGTCCACCCATCCATTCATTTTCTATCTAATTCTATTTGTTCATCCATCTCACACAACCCTTCCCACTTCGTCGCCATCCATCCGTCCATCCATCCATCCATCCGTCCATCCATCCATGCATCCGTCCATCCATCCATCCATCCGTCCATCCGTCCATCCGTCCATCCATCCATCCATCCATACATCCATCGAGGTTGAGGGAATTTGAAATCAGCGAAGCATGTCTCAAATTGGATCCCACCACGACTTCCTGTTTGAAAAAGTTTCTTCGTTCTGACGGAACCTGCTTCACGCTTCAATGAATAAAAAAGCAACATATCACTTGGGTCTCACTGATTGCAACAGCTTCATTGCGTAATTTATGTACTAATTTATTGTATTTATCGAATATTATAAAAAAAATGGTTAAATATTATAAATTTTTTATTAAATATTATAAATTGTTTATTAATTATTACAATTTAGTTATTAGATATTAGACATCATGTTTTAAATGTCAAAGCATTCAAACTGTCTTTTCAAACACTGTTTCCTTGTTTCTTGCTTTCTTGAAGTTTGTGAATGAAATTCAGCAACCAGGCAACATTTGGAATGTGGAATTTTAAGAAATAAATGTTCATAAATGAAGTTAATAATGCATATTATTAATGTATATTTAATCATACATTAATATAATTATAATGTAATAATATATATATAATATTAATGTAATAATTACATAAATAAATTACTGCTTAATTAATCGATCAATCGTTAAAAATTTTAATCGGTTAAAATCTTTAATCGAATAATCATTTTCAATTTATTTTAATTTTAACAATCTTCTTTTTTTTGATTACTTTCACATTTTTTTATTATCATTGTTATTTAGTTAGAACGTCAATGACGACGGCGAGTAGATCAAAATGTGTGGAACTTCAAAAAGTCACTTTTGTTTACTTTGGTTTGCCAGTTCAGGATATTGGACTTTAATTGTGGAAGGTGATTGGCTATTTAGAAATAATGTTAATACGATATTTTTAGATTAAACCCCAATCAATTAATTAAATGCTTTTAATTATATTTTTAGATCTACAATCATAGATTTAAGATCGCTTGTCAAGCTAGCCTGTAATGACATTATTTAATGTGTTTAAAAATAATAATATTTAATGAGTTAAAAATAATAATATATAATAATGTGTTTAATATAATAATATATTATAATATAATAATTATCAGACATAATTAATAAAACATTATTTAGAAATAATTAATAAAAATTAAAAAAATAGGAAATAAAATTTTTAATTACATTTTAGATTTTATGGACCCCATTTTGGAGCCTCACGCTTTATAATCTGCCATACTGCAATTCACAGCATGCATTCGTTAGAAAATAGAAAATGCATTTTTAACAAAAATTCTATCTCATGAATAATTAAATATTTGAAATCCAACATAATTTCAACATAATTACAACATAATTAAAATATAATTTCAAGATAATTTCAACGTAAATAAAATATAATTTCAACATAATGTCACCAGTGGTGTTCCCCAGGATAGCGTACTTGGGCCAACTAGGTTCTTGCTCTTCATAAATGACCTGCCTGGCCTGCTCGGGATTCCGAATGTCGTTTGCAAGTTTTTCGCTGATGATGGAAGGCTTTATAGTATGTAGCAACAGATTTTCTCAAACCCAGCTACAATTTGCTCTTGACAAAGTGGCCCAGTGGAGTGAGATATGGCAACTACAACTTGCGTCTGACAAATGCCAAGTTTTGTCTACAACAGGGCGCAAACAGACAGGAGGATCCCATGAATATTTCTTCGACGGGCATGTCCTACAGAGTGTCGATAAGATCAGAGATCTAGGGATTATAATGCCTTCTGTACATATGTTAGGCCATTACTTGAATATGGCTCACCAGTCTGGAATCCTCATCTTAAATATTTAATCGACAAAATAGAAAGTGTTCAAAGGCGATACATTAAGTCAATTCCATCCCTAGCATCGTATCCATATATGGAGAGACTAAGATTGCTCAAGCTTCCAACCTTGGAAAGGCGGCGACTGCTGGCTGATTTAACACTTTGCTTTAAATTATTACATGGCTTTACTAATTCCTTCTTAATATTCCCTCTTTGCTCAAAACTATGCAGAAACAAGAAGACACTATCTGAAACTTAAGCAAAGCAATTATTCCACAGAGTGTTAAATTCGCCTTTTGCAATAGAATTGTAAAGCCATGGAACGCATTGCCAGGTGATGTCGTTGAATCAACCACGGTCTCCCGTTTTAACGCAATAATACGTGACCTTGACTTTAGTCCTCACTTAAATTACATTTAATTTATATGCTGCTTTTGTGTACATACCAGTCGATGCTTTTGTTTTGTTTTTGTAATTGTGTTATTGGTCCAACTGGGCCCTTCAGTTGTGTCTATTAAATAGATACACAGTTAAATACGTAATTACAACATAATTACAACATAATTATAACACAATTACAACATAATGTCAACGTAATTCCCACATTTTGAGTTTGAAATTGTTCAACAAAACTGCTTACAACTTGCGGCATCCCTCGACGAAGCGAATCAACAACAAACATTGCCGACCCGATAAAAAGCAGCCACTTTGAACTGTAATGGTTCTTGTCGTAATAATGGCATGTTACTTTCGGACATTATACATGCCTCAGCATATACACAAAATAATTTTCATATTTTCAAACTTTACAAAACTATTTACGAATGAAAAATAGTTGTTATTGATAATTAAGCCATAAATAATGATTTTTAAGAATTATTAAACCAGTCGAGAATTTTTGAAATGAAATTATCAAGAGAGTCGCTGGAGATATTGTTAGAGTAAATGATTGAATGTTTATGGATGGATGGATGGATGGATGGACGGATGGATGGATGGATGGATGGATGGATGAATGGATGGATGGATGGATGGATGGATGGATGGATGGATGGATGGAGAGGCGGAAAGACAGACATACAGACGAATAGATACAGAATGGCTTGTTTATGGTGGTTTAGGCGACCTCGTGTGGACTCAACAAACCATGACCATCTGATAATCATCGCCCAGTCACGTGATCGGCGACAAAGCCTGCCATTGGTTGGCAGTAAGTACATTCATCCTAGAGCAATTTGCTTGTTCTTGGAAAGTGAAACTGGATACTTTTAAACCTCGTAACCACAGATCCGAATGATGCTGTCTCCATGGAAACTAGAAAGAGATTGTTGTTTTTTTACGATTTAGATGAATATATAATTTGGAATTGTGTTATAAATTATTTATTAAACGCTATCATTATACATTATAAAGTATGATTGTATTACAACGCTGCTACTAATTGTATATTATTAATTTTAATATTATTATATTATTAGTTACCATTACATTACACTAGTTATCTACGTTATTTTGTGCATTATTCATAACTGTATCATTTAAGCATAATATTAAAACGATATTATCGCTATAATGCTATACTAACTTAATCGATATGTAATAATAATTATTATTGTACAACAATAAAGTCAAATAAATGTAGTTGTAAACATGAAATGCACGGCATAGGTTCATCTTCATTTATCAGAACCCAGGATTCTCATAAGCTTGTCATTCCGACAAAAGTGTCTTTGTGCTGCATCCTCCTCATCCTCCTCCTCCTCGTCATATTCTTCCTCATCATGTCGATTCATCATCACTAGAGCTATCATTATCATAATCATCATAGCCAAGCCAACCACATCATCATCACCACCATCGCCATAGCCATCATCATCGTCGTCGTCGTCATCGTCGTAATCATCGAACCTTAAATAGAATGAACATATTTAATGGAATAGGATTTATCGTGAATAATTAAAATCTAATTAGCATAGATAATTAGAAAGCATGCAGTCACGTGACAGCTTGATGGATGCGTGCAGGTTGCTATGGAGATCAACTGTTGCCGTCTTCACGCGTTCCGTGAAAGGAGGCTGGATGCGCAGATGGTTGCTTCAACTTTGACCAAGTGAGCAGGAATTCATTCGTTCATTGGATATATTGTTATTATTAATAGTATATTTTTATTATTACTGTTATTTTTATTATTACTACTATTATTATATATAAAATTATAATTATTATTATATTAGAATTATTATTATTATTATTATTTTCATAGAATATCTTATTATTCGTTCAACTTACAAAGAAAGGAAATTGCTGTTAATAATAGGTATGCGCACATAAATTAAAATTTAATTACATAATATAATACATTATAATAATTATAACATATTATAAAATATAATGCATTATATTATAATACAATATGTCTCCTACGAATAAAAATGCGATAGGTTTTCGTATTAGAACTTCCGATTTTCATAATTCGGTTGTTATTATAAAGTGTTTTATTTAATAAAGTAACGCATGGAAATATTTGAAATGCAAATGCACTTTTAAATATTTCCAAGATCACATAATTGGACAAAGGTGACCTTCTCACTTGAAATGCGTCTGTCTGAATTCACAGGTTAATTCACCTGAATTGAATTCATCTGACGAATGGCATGCATTCTTTCAAGTCATTTCTTTGTTCGAAACAATTTCATTTCTCGAGGCAGTTTAATTGACTCAATGGCATGAGAGTGGTGATGATGATGATGATGATGATGATGATGATGATGATGATAATGACGATGACAAAGATTATAATGATGGTCAACAATTATCAACTCCTCGTTCCTCCTCCTCCTCGTCATCGTCATCGTCATTGTCGTCGTCATCGTCATCGTCATTGTCATCACCATTATCATCATCATCATCACCATCATCGTCATCGTCGTTGTCGTCGTCATCGTTATCACCACTAGCTTCGACAGTAAGGCAAATGCTGGTCAGTTGTTTATTGAGGGTACGGACAAACTAATGGTGGCTGGGTTTGATGAACGATAAGTTGAGTCATGTTTATGCATGGAGGTCATTATCATAATTCATTCAAGTGACCTGACACTTTTAAAATATTGAAGGATTGATGGATGGTATGATGAATGAGATGTTTATTCAGTAGAGTTCAGGTTTGTTGTTTTGCAGTTATTGAGTTCATTCTACGTTACAACAACAACCACAGCAACCACAACCACAACAACAACGACGACAACAACAACAACGGATGAATGAATGGATTTGTGAATTTGTTCTAAGTTGAGAAATTTATTCGTTCGTTGATGGTAGCTGTCGGATTAAACAGGCCATCAGCATCAACAAGAATATCGATAAAAAAATCATCACCATCATCATCATCACTTCCAGCACCAATATCATCATCATCACTTCCAGCACCACCATCATCACCATCACTTCCACACCACCATCATCATCATCATCGTCATCATCATCATCATCATCATCATCATCATCATCATCATCATCATCATCATCATCATCATCATCATCATCATCATCATCATCATCATCATCATCATCATCATCATCATCATCATCATCATCATCATCATCATCATCATCATCCATCATCATCATCATCAGCAGCATCATCATCATCATCATCATCATCATCAGCATCAGCATCATCATCATCATCATCATCATCATCATCATCAATCATCATCATCATCATCATCATCATCATCATCATCATCATCATCATCATCATCATCATCATCATCATCATCATCATCATCATCAATCATCATCATCATCATCATCATCATCATCATCGTCATCGTCATCATCATCATCATCATCATCATCAACAAAGTCATCATCAACTGCAACAATGCGTCCGGACAGGTCTTAAAGTTGTCTTAGAGTTCCGAAACGTCAAATCCCGTCACGTTGAGGTGCCGCGACGGATTATGACTCAGGAATAAGAAGATGCATTCATGCATGGAGGACTCGCACGAAATTCAATCTTGAGTTCCTTCGTATAAATCCGACCAGTTCAGCGTTTAGTACCTCATCCAGTCAAGCATTTAGGCAATCAACTCAGACATCATGTAAGATTTCCATTTCATCGCCTGAGAAGATCACGTGTGATGCTTAACAGTTCCTAACCTCAAAATAAAACCTCATCCTGAAAACCGTGGAAGAGAACGTCGGAAGGTTTTCTGAAAATTTTCCGAAAATTTTTCTAACAACTTCAAACTATGCACCGTTAATTTATATCAACTTTACGATGGTGATGGTGGTGATAGTGATGGTTTGTTATCTAATGTCGAGCAGACGACAACGTGGTAAGACCCGTTTTTATGGCGGAATGCAAGTGTCAGGTTTTGATGCGATGACCCCAAGCGTGAAAAGCCCACTCGGTGTACATATTGCAAAGTTCCATCATTCAACCTCCAAATGACATTCATCTCTGGTTAGCAATCCATCTTTGACTTTTGGACGTTCTCATTCTTGCTGTTAATTGTGATTTTTGAAATTATTATTGTTAATATTAATAAAATGATTATGATTATGATGATTGTTATTATTATGTATTATGTAATATAAAGTTACAATAATAATAATAATATTACCAAAATATAGTAATAACAACAATAATAATAACTGAAACGCAATAGTTGTATTTAATGCATCTTAATGCATCTAAACTTTGACTTCGTCAAAGGTCATGAAGGTCGGAATCTTAATTTAAAAATTTAATTATTTTAAGAATTTAATATTATGCTGAAGTGAGAAACTTAAAAATATTCTTTCCGATAAAGTTGTTATAGACTTTTGAATATTTTTAATGGAATAAAAAATGCCACAACACTTACAAGCGTGCTTGACAAGAAAGAAACATGCAGTAAATTATACAGCAACATACAATGAACTATTCAACAACATACAATAACCTATACCGCAACGTACAATAAACTACACATCAACATGCAAAGACATATGAAGACTTAATTACACAAGCAAACAATTGAAAAGGTTCAAGAAGCTTAAGAAGGAGGATTCCGAAACGAAACAAAAACTTAGTCTTCAGAACTTTTTGAGAAGTCGAAATTTCTTTCGTTCAAGATTACGTTGTCCCGACGAACCACGCTCTGCTAAGAAGCAAATTAATTTCACTTGATGGATGCCTATGTGTCACGCGAATGAATCACCTGACCAAGCAGATGACGACCACATGCTGATGGACGAAGATGAAAGACATCCCCAGCGACTAATGCACCGTATATGCATGAGGAATGCACCGTACATGCATGGTGATGATGATGATGATGTTCACTATAGAATCATATAAGCATTGAATATGAAAAGTAACAAGTTGATAAGACCTTTTACAACATTATATAACGAATGAATTGTTGAAATTATTTATTTTGTTTCAGTGGAATGATTGTGCTAGTTTATTATTATTATTATTATTATTATTATTATTATTATTATTATTATTATTATTATTATTATTATTATTATTATTATTAGTATTATTATTATTATATTATTATTATTATTATTATTATTATTATTATTATTATTATTATTATTATTATTATTATTATATTATTATTATTATTATTATTATTATTATTATTATTATTATTATTATTATTATTTATTATTATTATTATTATTATTATTATTATTATTATTTATTATTATTATTATTATATTATTATTATTATTATTATTATTATTTATTATTATTATTATTATTATTATTATTATTATTATTATTATTATTATTATTATTATTATTATTATTATTATTATTTATTATTATATTATTATTATTATTATTATTATTAATGTAATTATTATTATTAATGTAATTATGGTATTTTCAACCAAAAGCAAAATATTTCTGAGAAATTCACTTTGAAAATCTAGTCGAGCATAAATTACAAGTTGCCTCACTTCAAGCATTGCAACGCAGGCAGCCTAACATGGCTGGTCTATTTGTAGAGCTTGGTGACGGACAATGAAACCATGGCAACGAGAATGCATGAAAGAACACAAAAATTCACAACCTGTGAATTAAGATGGACATTTCAACGAATGCAACAATTGTGCCACAATTTGGTCAATTCACCTCATCCGTCAATTCATCCGATAATTCACAATTCAACTCATTCAGTAAACCAAATTTCGTAACATCTCGAAAAGCATAGGAATTATTTAAAATAATAATTTCTATTATTACATTATTATTATTAAATCACTCAATTTCGTCAGAATTTGTCTTGCCTGAATTACGTTGCCTAATACAACTTCAATGAAATTTCTACTAGGGGATGATGACGATGACAATGACCGACGACGATGACGTTGATGATGATGGTAATGGTGATAATGAGGCTGATGGATGATAATGAAGTTGATGGATGATAATGAGGTTGATGGATGATAATGAGATTGATGGATGATAATGAGGTTGATGGGCGATGGTAACTGAAGAAAGTGAGGGGGAGAATGGATTCTTGTGCAAGCCTTTTTAATAAAATGTCTCCACGTCAGGCTATTTTTTGAAAAATGTTAAATCTTTACATCTCTAAAATAACAAAGCTGAATTTAGTTAAAGTCGTAAATAATAAATTTGGATTTGGATTTTATTTAAAAGAATTTAAGTAAAAGTAATTAATTTAATATTTAAATATTTGATTATAGCAAAAATGTTTGAATTGTCGATGCTGAAGATAAATTAAATTAAATGAAAACAAATAATTCATTTAAATAAATAATTTTATGGAGAATGTTTTCAAGAAACAGAGTGTTGGCAGCAATTATCGGAAAATAAAAATAAAGATAAAAATAAATTTAAATATTTATTGAAATATTAAATATTCATAGAATGTTTTTATTAGCACTGGCTACCCATACATCATCACATCATTTACAAAATGTCTTTGCTCACCTATCGTACCTTAACCACATCCAATCCCTCCTATCTCTATCATCTCATTCGCCACCGTCACATCCCCAATCGCATCCGCTCATCTTCTACAATTCAAATTCACCAACCGGTTCATAAATCATCCATAGTCAACCGAGGCTTTTCTTATGCCTCGCCCACCGTCTGGAACAGTCTGCCCCCCCATCATCCGGTCTCAGCCCACGCTTGAGCTCTTCAAGCGCCAGCTGAAGACCTATCTCTTCAAATTATCCCTTGAAGAACCAAGGCGCCTCTGACGCTATGCTTAAGGCGCCATATAAATAAACTATTATTGTTGTTATTATTATTATTATTACTGCATAATACATTCTTATCTTGGAAACAAGCACACCTGATGGTTTTCATTTAATTATAATTGTAATATTTACATTGCAATCATCTAATTATAATTATATTGTCTATATTACATGCATTCAATTATAATTATATTAATTTAAATTGTTTATATTGTGTGCATTTAATTACAATAATAATAATATATAATAACTTTTTTTAATATTACAACTTTGTTTATGTTCATTTCACTTTTGTTTTTCAGCGAAATTATCTATATTTTCCTATTTTCGACAGCAGTTCATTAATTAAGGAAATATATTTTCTTTTAGTTGAATAAACATGCCCGGACCAAAGGGCTAGTCGGAGCGAAAACCGGCCGCGGAATTTTTCGGATTGCGGTTGTGTGAATGTTGTTTTAAGGAAAATGAAAAAATTTTGAAGACGTTGGGTGTGTTAGACAAGCAAGAGTTGACCGATATTAACAAGGAAATTCAGGAATTGAAGACCATTCAAGAAACGAGGACATTATAAGAGCAGAAGAAGGAAATTCATGGGTTAAAGTCCAAGATTGGTGATATGACAAAAGACTCCAACAAAAAAATTGGATGAACACCAGCAGGCCTTTAGTATGCTAAAACAAAGATAGGTGGTTTGACAAAGGATTCCTTCAAGCAATTGAACGAATATCAGCAGGCCACAAAGGAATGGTCTTGCCTATTTAAAGAACAGGTAGATCTGTAGATCAGGTCACTGATGTTTTAGGTGGTTCAAAAATCTGTCGTAGCTACAAAAAACACATTTGAGATAAATTCTCAAGAAAGAATAAGGTAGTGGCATATAATTTACCTGAAAATAAATCAAAGTCAAAGGACAAGGATACAATCCTGAGAATTCTGAAAGAATTCACAGACAGAGATTTGGAAAAGGACATAATTGTTGTCTTCAGAATGGGTTAAAGAGGAGATAAAACACAAAGACCAAGACCAATCCTTGTAAAGTTTGAGAGTCAAAGTATCAAAAACCTAGTCTTAGAGAACAGTTATAGATTGAGGAAAGTGAAGCTTTCAGGAAGGTGATTCTAAATCAGGACTTGACCAAAAAGGATAGAAAGGTTTGCAGGAAGCTCTTTCAAGAAAAAAAGAAAGAAATTGGTCTTAAAGATGATGTGAGCAAATGGGTGTTCAGAGTGAGAAGACCTTGGTGATTTCCATGTTGTGATCTACAATAAACAAAATTTATGAAGGTGTCTGGCTCAATAAATTTAAAGTCAAAGAGTTCTGTATTCAGAAATAGTGTTAGGACATGTAAATGGATGAGGACAAATATTCGAAGCTGCAAAAATAATGCAAATGTTCCATCGGACTGGTTGTCTGATCAGACCATCCACAACACACAATTTCAGGAAAGCTGATTATCTCATGTTCAATGAATATTTACAGAGGAAAAACTGGAATTTGCTTTTCCGTTCTGTCCCACAGTGGATGAATGTTGGCAGGAGTTCAGATACAGGTGGGAGTGGCTTTTGAACTGTATGTCCCAAAATTTTCAGCAACAGTATTCAAATATGGACGGAAAAAAATACCCCACACATCAACCAGTTTCTTCAAACAACATCGAGACTTTGGAGAATTTTGATACGAAATAGCAATGATGAGGACAAAACGAGATACAACAACATTGCTAAAGCATGTAGCAAAGCTATTAAGAAACACTATGCAGCCTTTGAACTAGAACTGCTCCGTGGCAGGAACATTGTATAACTATGTAGATAGAAAGTTACATGCACGAATCAATATATATGAGGTAGCCCTTCCTGATGATGTCTTGACGAGAGATTCTTCAATAATTGCAAACGCCTTCAATGATTAGTTTACTTCGATTTACGAGTTTTTACGATTGATAATATGTAACCCCCTACGTTCCTTCTTGTTCCAACAGCACATTAAACAGCATTGATTACTCTCCAGATATCATACATAAAAATCTTCGCACACTGTATTCTTCATTGTCAACAGGACCTGAAGGTATGCTCAATATATTCCTAAAAAAGTGCGCGTCATCGCTTGCTGTGCCGTTGTCCCACATATTCGATACATCGACAAACAATTGCCCCAGGAATGGAAAGTAGCACTGGTCAAACCCATCCACAAAAAGGACCCACTGCAGCAACTGGAAACTATAGACCAATCTCCATTACAAGTTGCATAGTGATAAACAGGGCAATCATGCAACATCTGACTCGTCAAAAGTTGATAGATACCAGTCAACATGGTTTTGTCCAGGCCCGATCCAAATATACTCGAATGCACTCAGCAATGGTCAGAGAAACTCCAAGCAAAGCATGCCATTGACATTATAATACCTCGACTTTAGAAAGGCTTTCAATTCCGTTTGAAATTCCAAACTTATCAATAAAATCTCTGCTTATGGTTTTGGAGACAACATTAAAGGATGGATTGGTAATTTTTTGGATTCGAGGGCTCAAAAGGTTAAAGTCAACGGCTTTGTATCGGAGGAAGCTTTTGTTACCAGTGATGTTCCCCAGGGTATGTACTTGGGCCAACTCTGTTCTTGCTTTACATAAAGGACCTGCCTGGCCTGCTCGAGACTCCGAATGTTGTTTGCAAGCTTTTCGCTGACGATAGCAAACTTTATAGTATGAACGGATTCTCTCAAACCCAGCTACAATTTGCTCTTGACAAAGTGGCCCAGTGGAGTGAGATATGGCAACTACAACTTACACCAATTGACAAGTTTTCTCTACAAAAGGGCGCAAACAGACAGGAGGATCCCATGAATATTTCATCGACGGGCATGTCCTACAGAGTGTCGATAAGATCAGAGATCTATTGATTATAATGGACCCATAATTGAAGTTTGACTCACACATTGATGCCATCACTAAAAGAACTGCTACAATCTCCTGGGTGATCCAAACGTCCTTTTCTTCCAAAGATCAGGATATTCTGAAGCTTGTCTTCTGAACCTAAGTTAGGCCAATACTTGAATATGGCTCACCAGTTTGAAATCCTCATCACAAATATTTAATCGACAAAATAGAAAGTGTTCAAAGGCGATACAATTCCATCCCTAGCATCGTATCCATATATGGAGAGACTAAGATTGCTCAAGCTTCCAACCTTGGAAAGGCGGCGACTGCTGGTTGATTTAACACTTTGCTTTAAAATATTACATGGCTTTACCAACTCCTCCTTAATATACTTGCTCCTTGCTCAAAACTGTACAGGAATAAGAGGACACTGTTTTAAACTTAAACAAAGTAATTATTCCACAGACAGTGTTAAATTTATCTTTTGCAACAGAATTGTAAAGCCATATAAGGCAATAATACGTGACTTCAACTTTAGTCGTTACTTAAATTACATTTAATTTGTATGCTGTCTTTGTGTACACCCCGATCGATGCTTTTGTTTTTGCAATTGTGGTCCAACTGGGCCCTTCAGTTGTGTCTAATAAATAAATAGTAACATATAAAAATAAATATAATATATGCATTTAATTGCATTTTATGCGTTTAATTACTTATATTGTCTTTCATGTTGAATTTTCAAACCTTTGGGCGATATTGAGGGGCTTGTTGAGACTTTGTCTTCTGTTATTCTTCAATTCAACGTTCCAGGATGGACTGAGTGAAGGATGGATTGATTCAAGGATGGATCAAACAAGTGCAGCAAACGCAAATACAAATAACCACAAACATCACATTTAAAAAAATTCAATTTTATAAATTACTTAATAAACGAGATATTTTAAACCTTATTTCTTAAATCATTGGTTCATACGGTTTTCTCAACAACAACTACAATAATGCTAAATAAGTAATAATAACAATAATAATAAGTATATTAATATATAATAAGTTATTAAGAATAAATAATAATAATATTAATAATAATAATAATAAATAAGTGATAATAATAAAAGTAATTTAATTTAATGAATTTAATTTCCATCGATTAGATATTTCTGTGGAACACGAAAGAAACCAACTTTTATTTCCAGTATTTCTTCAACGACTTTTAATTATTTCCTCGTGAATGAAACAATTGTATTTATTTTTTGTATTTATTTATTTAATTTAAACTTAAAATTAATATTTGCAATCAATCAAAATTAATTACTTTTCGCAACTCTAAGCCTTCAAATGTAATTCCTTTTTCTTTTTTTAATTTATTTGTTTATTATGCTCACAAAACAAAAATAAATATATTATTTTAATAATCATGTATATTAATTTAATAAATAAATGTATGATATTCATAAAAAGTTGTATTATCTTACGAAGGTATAATTCTTGAATTATTTTAAAATATTGAAGTCCCATCCGTTTGGTTTAAATCAATTTGCTCAAAAGGTGGTTGATGGAACTACAAATAAAGGCCACAAAACGAAAATCGATGATGATGATGATGATGATGATGATGATGATTGTGGTGGTGATGACAGGTAATTACGGCTAAAACATGAAAAGCCTCATACAGATCAGCACAATTTAGAAAGCTTCGAATTATTTAGAATTTTTAAGCTAATCACAGGATTGTAGTTTGAGGAATAGATAAACATTGCAAGGAGATTAAAATGGTTGGAAAAGAAATTAAATACAAAATTCTAGAAGCTTGATAATGGTTGCTATGTGGACATCGTGATGATTTGTAGTCCAGTTGATTTATTATTATTATTATTGTTGTTGTTGTTGTTATTGTAATACAATACTGTATAAACAAAATCTGCTCATGAAACCTGTCTGTGATCATGTCATATTTATGATGATGATGAGCAGTCCCAGGGAATTCTAAATCTCAGATTTCAAAGACTTTTGTGAACTGAACACTACGACAACCTAGGCTATTATAAAAACAATAATATGAAACAAATATAATAATAATAATTAATATATACAATACGTTAAAATATTTATACAGCAGAACCAATTTATCTCGACCTTCGTTAACTCGCCAACCCTATTAAGTCGACGCTTTTGAGGTGGAACCTCCAAATTCCCCCTTTGTCTTATCATTTTCTCATCGGTTATGTCGATGCTTTTATGTCGCCGAAACTTAATATCTCGAGCACAAAAGAGGGTCAAATTGGCCATTTTACGTCAGTATTCTCGATCCTTTGACTAATCGCCGACTTTGAAGCGGAACCGCCAAATTCCCGCGTTGTTTAAGCAAGAATCGGTTATGTTAATTCCTTTATTTCGCCGAACCCAATTTAATCTTGCTGATTTTGTCTGAAGGCTAACAAGCCATGTTTATTTTATTCGTTATAAAATGTCTGGAAGTGTTAAGAGAAAACTGGATAATCAGTCAATAGAAAAAAGTTCTATGGAATTATACTGCAGCTAGAAAAAGAAACAAAACCAGCAGACCTTAGTCGTCAACATGGCATTCCAGCAAATACCATTTCAGGAAAATGAAGGCTATTCATGAGCAAATGTTCAATTTGTACAAATCTATAGTTGATCCAGTAAGAACAAAAATAGAATGTCTGAGCACAAAGATATCGAGGATGCAGTGCTTCAATGGTTCACAAATTCGAGAGCAACAAAACTTCCCATCAATGGTCCCTTGCCGATGGAGAAGGCGGACATCCTTGCTGACATTAAAGCAAGTCAGGGGTGGCTGGATTGTTTCATAAAGATGAACAACCATTATCTTCAAAGCAATTTGTGGAGAGTGCGCTGAAGTTCAACAGGAGCAAGTGTTCAACACTCAAATGCGCACAATTTGGAATACCTATGAGGGTCGGAACGTTTTTAATTATTATTATTATTATTATTATTATTATTATTATTATTATTATTATTATTATTATTATTATTATATTATTATTATTATTATTATTATTATTATTATTATTATTATTATTATTATTATTATTATTATTATGCACATATGTACGTAAAGAAATTGCAAGCACATATTAATATTCAGTCGCCACATTGATTTTTGGTTATCTCAATGTTTTTTGGCAAACCCTTAGGCCGGCGACATAACCGGGTTCGACTGTATTGACTTTAATTACATTAATAAATACATTTAAATGATTATCTTTAATAAATGGTTAAATGTTAAATGTTAAACTCATGAACGTAAGTCTATAAATGAGAAGGCATCTTTGAGGTCATTTGCACCTTATATCACTTTTCATTGCATCAATGCATCACATTTCATTGTGTATTTAACTTAACTTAATTATGCGAGACAAATTCAATTTATAAACGTCATCAAAATTAGTACAAATTATGTCCATCCACCTAACGTGATGCTTATGTAGTTCATTTATGTAGCGCCACATGCATAGCGTCAGAGGCTTTTCATGTGAGCATTTATGTAGCGCCTTTTTTCAGGGGCATTGGTGGGAGTGCAAGTTGGGTTTCGAACACGAAACATTACGACTGTTGTCATCACCGCATAAGATCATCACCGAATAAGCAGGAATTCAATCTGTTGTTGAAAAAAGTTACGTGACCATTTAATTTACATGATTTTTACAAATAATTCAAATTCATGATTTTAAATTATAATTTACAATTAATATCCTATCAAAACATCCAAAATATGAAATTATGAGCTTAAAAAGCAAAAGAAGAAGCTTTTAAGATAAAAGAAGTGGACCTTTTGAAAGGAATTAATAAGTTTCTTGGATTTGAGACGACGGTTGTACTTAACGTCTCAGGACAATGGATGACATTGTACTGAAGCTTTTCATATAGTACATATGCAACATTTTCTGCTTTCTCTCAAACAATGCAAGCTCTATTTGCTAAAAATTTACTTTTCGAGTCAAATAAAAAAATTGTTTAAACAAAATTTTTTTTCAAGGAGGAGACAAAATGTCAAAAAATCGAAAAGCAACAACAACTACGACGACGACAACAACAATAACAATTGTTTTCAATTTGCTTCCACATCGCTTGTTGTGTGTTGAAAACATTCAAATTTTGAGATTTTAAATGAAGAATGCATTGAAATTGCCCTCAGGTTGAAATATGACCTTTGAACTTGAAATCTTCAGTGCAGAATTTAAGGGAACATATTTTGAATGGAAATATCGAAAGTAGTTTATTTTAAAATTTCCAGTTTCTTGATGTGTCAGTGACGTCACAAGCTTGTTGCTTCCTTGGAACTCAAGAAATTCTACGAGGTTTCCGAGGAAATGCATGAATTCAATTCCAAAGCATTTTTATTAAGATTTATCGTGAAATCAATTTTCAAATATTTTCTTAAATTTTATTCATTCAAACACATTCATTAGTATTTAGGAAGGTGGGATCACTTACAAGTAACATTTACAAAGATTTACATCACATTTACATCAGCGAAATGAAGAATATTTATCAGGAGGTTTTTTTGTTTTACCTCATATGCTGTGCTTCCTACTCATCAGGGTTTGAACTCTGAGGCTGTGAACTCGCGAGGATATCAAATCGTATTTGGTGCATCAATTTGTATTTTCCAGTTCATTAGCGCTTTAAATCGAAGTTATTCCGTGCGCATAGTCGACAGATATCACCATCGTCGTCGTCATCGTCGTCGTCATCGTCGTCGTCATCGTCATCATCATCAAGATGTTGCTCAACATTGTAATCGTCATCATCATCATCATCATAAGCGATATCATCACCATCATCAACATCATCATAAGCATGTCGTGTTATGCCTCGAGCGATGGAAAGCGTTCCTCTTTGGCTCAAACATCGTTTGAAGCTCAGTCTGAGATATTACTTTCCAAGGAGAATTATTGCATCACTACGAGTTGCTATGACAACCGCAAAACGAACCATCCGCAGTTTATGAGTTTACAAAAATCATCAAAACTCATTCCTTTCCAAGCAACTGCTTCTCAACAACAACAACAACAACAAACAGACATTGTTAGTGAGATCGAAAAGCTCACGAGATTCTGTAATGTTTTATAATAATGACGAGGACGACGACGGCGATGATGACGATGATGATGATGATGACGATGACGACGATGATGATGTGAGTGCCGATATTAATATTTTCACGAATCCTGAAATAATTTCTGACCATAATTCTTCTCTACTTTTGCTAGAAATTGATATTTTCCGCAAGAAATTCCGACTCTTCTGAATCATGGACGCAATTTAGCGCCAATCACGTTTTTGTTCGACTCAAGTCGTGAATTATTCATGGGAAGGCATAATTGACAGCTGGTTTATACTCTTTTAATCACGAATTTCTTTGAGGATTTCTTACGATTCCATAACATGCCAGCTTTTCAAAAGATAAGGTTAGCTGATGGATGGATGGATGAAATAACAAGCAACATTTACACGGTAATAATTAATTTTATTAACTGCATAATAGGAATATCATAATTAATTTTATTAACTGCATAATATGAATATTATAATTAATTTCTTTTCATCCACAAATGCTCACGTGATTCAACAGGATTTGATATGGGGAGATTTAAATTTATAATCTCGAGTATCAACGAACTTGTGTCACTACTTTCGGATTTTGTCATTTCGAGCTTCATAATTATTTTTAGAAAGATTATTACTGTTGTTTTTGTTATAATAAATTAATAAATTATTATTATTATTAATTATTATTATTATTATTAATTATTATTATTATTATTATTATTATTATTATTATTATTATTATTATTGTTGTTGTTGTTGTTGTTGTTGTTGTTGTTGTCGTCGTCGTCGTCGTCGTCGTTGTTGTTGTCGTTGCGGTAGTTGTGCAACTGACTCATTCCAGCCGCACATGCAATCACTTACAACTTCTGAACGTGGAAACTCATTTCCACATTCAACACGCAACATTCACAGCCTGGTGCCGTTGGCAACAAACATGACCTTTTTGAAAATAAAAAAAGAGGTCAAACTCGTTTGCTATCGTTGTTGTGTTGTTGTTGTTGTTGTTGTTGTTGTGTTGTTGTTGATGATGTTGATAAGTTGTTGTTGTTGATGTTGATGTTGATAAGTTGTTGTTGTTGATGTTGATAAGTTGTTGTTGTTGTTGATGTTGATAAGTTGTTGTTGTTGGTAACTGAAGCAGGCTGATAAGCTTTTTATTAAAGATTTTGATGTCCAGAAATTCCTGTGACGTCATAGATCGATCATTTTATGAAATAACTTCCTTCGCTTAATGCCATCAACTGCAATTATCTCCTTTTTTCTTTTTTAGATCTGTATGTCAATAAACAATTTAAATTAAAAAGTAAAATATTATTTAATAATTTTTAAAAATAAATTTATATTTATACATCTATTTGACTATTGCTAAATACAATTTTAATTAAAAATTAAAACATTATTCTATATTTACTTATTTAACTAATTGTGTGATTGTTTAATGCTAGAATTAATATTAATTCTACTTAAGAACAAAACAAATCCAGAATAATGGCAAACATAAATTGTCGAAAAAGAAGTCGAATTTAACTAAAATGACTTTCGAACGAATCCAACGAGTGGATTTGAAACTTTTAATTTCATTTCGAGTGACATTTTTTCTTTAACACGACTGAAATGAGCCGAAATGTCGCAATTCCATTAACATTTGCGAGTTAAAAATTAAGGCGACACATTTGAAAATCCTTCCCAGTTTGAAACAATTTGTTGAACTTTTACGACTTTAAAATCTGCGTGACTAAAAGAACTCCTCCATATTTTCAGCCATATTCGAGTTATCGATGATTGTTCGAAATGATTGTGGGACTTTATAATGAAATGATGACGAATCATGAATCAAGTTGAGTTGATGGCTTTCCTTATCACTTCCCTTCGTTGCTTCTTAAAGTCACTCACAAATCCCCGCCATTTTTCTTTTAAATTATCATTTTGTTATAAAAAATAAGAGAAATCTCCGACAATTTTTCCATCACGGAGTTGCGAAATGAGTTGAAAAGTCTCAGAAAAATGGTTGTTGCGATGGACCAAGTAATCCACAGCGCACATGCCTGTAATAAATAAGATTTAATATTTCAGTCGTAAATAAGATTTAATATTAAAACTTTAACTTCAGTCATAAAAGAAAGATGTTAAAGAGCGTTCGGAAGCGAGCAATTTCGCAACGTGGAAGAAATCTGAGCGACTCTTTTACGTCGAAGAAGTTCGTAATTAGAGCCTCCATTTCACCGCCACATTTCGAGTGAAACGATCGAAAATCATTTCATCAAACTGATGACAAACACGAAGCAAATGAAGTGCTGAAATGATGAAAGAATTAAGAGATGCTGTTGAAGCCTCCGCAACATTCGTGGAAAGAACAACTGGACACTCCTTCACGACCATCGATGTCCACCTTTTACATTTTTCCTGTTGTTGTCCAGATGTAAATAACACGCGTTATTTTGTATTTAAATCTTTAATTTTAAAGTAATTGTTTATATTAATTATCTTTTAAGTTGATAGAATAGTTTTCAATTGGTAGAATAAAATAATAATTTAAATAAAATAATAATTTAATTAATTAAATAATTACCGACGTTTGATATTTTTTCAAAAAACATTTTAAAAAAGTACTTACAACGCCTTGTTTTTGAAAACAAAGGTCATCAACAAAGGATCATCTTCATCGTCTTCAACATCATCGTCATCGTCATCATCGTCATCATCATCATCATCATCATCACCATCGTCATTCCGCTGCTTGTTCAAATCTTCAGGTCGTTTAACATCTTGATTTAATCGTATGATTGAATGTCATCATCATCATCATCATCATCATCATCATCGTCATCGTCATCGTCATCGTCATCGTCATCGTCATCGTCATCGTCATCATCATCATCATCATCATCATCATCATCATCATCATCATCATCATCATCATCATCATCATCATCATCTACAGCAACATCATCATCGTCATCAGCGAAAACAATATCATCGTCGTCATCAGCAACGTATCATCGTATTCGCAAAAGTGGGCACCTCTCGGTTTCGCGCCTTCAGCAGCAGACGTCTTCAGTAAATGTCTTCATTTCAACTTCCTCCACTCCAACATCCCTTCAGTTCCAACAGGTGCAAACGTCAACCAGTTGTTACTTCTCTATGGACGATCAGCAGCATAATTCACTCATTCAACAATTTACCATCACAACTCCGTTTTTAAGTCATTTTAATTCATTTAGCGGGAAATAAAAGCAATTGTTTGACAAAAATAATTGACAAATTATTTGCAACTAATTTTAAAAATAAAACTAATGACATAAAAATGGTTCACTAATAATATAAAAATGATTCAGTAATATTATTGAATTCACTGTCAAAGTCATTTAAAAAATTTTTTTAAAGATTTCTTAATTGTAATTGTAACTTCATTCATGTAGCGCCATAGGCATAGCGTTAGATGCGCTTCTTGTAACCATTTATATAGCGCTCCTTCCCAAGGGTGCTTGTGGCAGTTCAGGCTGGTTTTCGAACACGACACATTACGACTTTTGCCATTACCGTCGTATGCAGGCACGTAACCCATTCGGCTAACCTGCCTTAATTCTTTTAAATTGACTTCAATTAAATGTGATTTTAAAAGTGAATTTCAAAATTGAATTGAAATCTTTTCCAATCATCTTCAAACAATTGGAAGCGAATGAAATGCGACTTCAGGCCTTTTAAAGAAAAATAATTTCTCAATCAGTGGCAGCCATTAAAAGATTCGTTGGCATTTTCTGATAAGAAGGGACTGGCATTCCAGCGAATGAAGGAGCGTCAAAATTGATTGAATATTCATTACAGAATTACAATCGCATGCCCGACTGGTTTTCAATTAATTCACCATGGAAACCGAGGGTGGTTTTATGGAGTGAAGCTGGAAAGAGGAAAGAGTTATTGTGCTTGCGCCTTGATGGCCCGATCGATCATCATTTTCAGCAGCCAGTAGCAGCCATCTTTCACGGGGGATGCTAATCCAAAGAGCAAGTCCTGTTAGTTCTGCAGCATCAACCCCTTTATCAACTCCTTCGTCAAATCCTCCATTATCTCGTCGACAATAACAAAAGAATGCAGTCATTGAAATCACGAAACTCTTCTTAAATGTTCATTGTGCAAACCAAAACCACCTCCAACTTCATCATCCATTGATTTTTCCAGGTCGGCAACTCCGCCATGAAGCCAAGTCTTGTTTTTTCTTTCACTTTCTGTTCTTCTTTCTAAACCTTCGTAAATTTTCCTCGTTAAAATTTTAAACATTCGATTGGATGGTTTTTTGTTTTATTATTTCGAAGAAATTAATTTTTTATGCAAAACTTGAATTTCACAAAATATGAGATTATAAAATTTTTATTTGTATGAATCCGAAAATGTCGAATGTATAGAAAAAGCAACCATTTGGAGACGAAAAAATGTGCTGAAAATAACATCAAGAAGCTCTTAAAATAAAAAAATATATAAAATATAATTATAAAGATGTTAAAAGAAGTAAAAATTTGTACAAATATATTAAAGCTTCCACAAGAAGGGAGATGACTGCAGATTATCCGATCCATAAGCCCGTGTAATGGAGGAAGATTGAAAGTCAATTTACTTGGCACAAACATCGCCATGTGACATTAGATGGAAATCCGTCCGGTGAGTCTGGAAAAATGGCTCATTAAAGAGACATCCGCTAATCGTAAATTGGTGATGTTTCCTGCTTTAAGATGAAGAGATGGACATGCATTCATGCTGAATTCAACATCCACTTTCCACTTTTAAACTGCCTTCAGTTCTTCTACCATCACTTCATCATTAATAACAGTCATGATGGTAATGATGATAATAATTACTCAACATTTATTTCATTTTTCTTTCTTTTCTTCGACATTTTGAACCATTGGAAAAGAAGCGAAGCTTTATTTTTCTCCTTTTAATTTTTCTCCGTATTATTAATATTATTTTTGTTATTTTATTATTATTAATATTATGATTATTATTTATTTTTTTACGTTTATTTTCTCAGCCAAACAAATGTTTACACTCGATCACAGACGATTTAAAAAACCTCAACGAATATTTACAGTCCCCCTTCTGGGCCTGACAGAATACCGGGACATAATGCGCAAACCAAAGCACCATCGACATTTAGAAAAACAATCCGTACAATACATAATAAATGTCCTCGCTACAATCCAACTCGTTTTTGCTTGTGATGCCTCCACATCAGGTAAGAACCAGAGAGAGCCGTTGTTGTTAAGTTCATTAACATGCTTCTGGAGAAGCCGAGGGCGCGCCAAGAGGAGTACGATTTTGAAGAGATCACTCCTCTCAAGTTGCAAACGAATGCAGTCACGAGAACCTGCGGGGAAAGAGAGACCCACTTGTTTGTCGCCCAAGTATGAATGTCCCTAGCGCCATATTTTTGGAATTTGTTGATGTGTTCTTCGTCCAACGGGGCCGCATCAGAAACGATGGTGACATCGCAGACTATTGATTGATCCCTCTCCCATGCCAGCAAGTCTGAAATTCTGAGATTTCCTTCAACATTAATTCGAAGCTCAATTTTGGTGATGTAACCTTTCTTGGTTTCTTTTCTAATTGGCAAACAAGGAATGTTATGCCGCTCTCTTCTCTCTGCATCCATACCTGGGCAAACCTGGAAGATATGGTCCAGGCACTCGAAGGCACCACACACGGAATCACAGTAGTTGTTCATCTCTGGATGATACCTTGAGATCATAAGATTGGTCGGGAGAACGGCAGCCCTGACTTTGATGTGCGTGCAGGTTAGCCGAATGGGTTACGTGCCTGCATACGGCGGTAATGGCAACAGTCGTAATGTGTCGTGTTCGAAACCCAGCCTGCACTGCCGCCAGCGCCCTTAGGAAGGAGCGCTATATAAATGGTTACAAGAGGCGCCTCTGACGCTATGCATATGGCGCTATATAAATGAAGTTACAGTTACAATTACAAATACATTGATACTTGGGGCATCCTGAATTGACCGTCCACTATCCAATCACTAATTCCTGTCTCTTGGGAAAACGGTTGAAGCCCGTATCCATCGACCGAGTCATACAAACTTGCCGCAGTTTCGTACTTCAGTTGTTCCTTGGCTGTGGGTCCTTTTGCTTTGCGAACTTTTTGTATTCGCAGAGAATTGCGCTATTATCTTTCATTAAATTCGTATCAAGCAGAAACTCATCCTCATTGGTCTTGGACTGCCCCACCATTGCCGACATTCGATTAACCTTTATGATCGGCATCCATTTTCTGAGCTGCAACAATCCTACTCCCCCACTATTATCCCGCGTGGATGAAAGCAACCGGAGTGTCTTTGGGAAGTCGCAGCCATTGTCGCACAACAGATCTTATCTTGGTGTCAGTGTCAGAAGCACTGAGAGATTTCAACGAAGTGCTATTGAAGGTCTGGTAATGAACAAGATTTTTTGTATTACATGAGACCTGAGGGTGTAAAATTTTTGATTGGGCTTCAATGGAGTCCTGGATATTAGATGCAACTTGTTTTAAATTTTTTCAAGAGACATGGAGGTCTCCTTGGCGGACGCCTCTGTTCACTGGAATGTCGTGACTCAGTTTTCCTCCAATCTTTAGTTGGACCGAGCAGTTGAGATAAGCCTCTGAAATGTATCCCAGCATGAATGGCAGAGTTCCGAGTCTGTAGGCTGCTCTAACAATCGATTGATGCGAAACCGAATCAAATGCTTTGCTCACGTCGATGAAGGTGAGGTTCAGCCTTTGCTTCTGCTTCCTCGTCGTCTGTCATTCGGAGCAGAAACCTTCTTTTTCCAATAAACCAACTACATTTTTCTAATCAATTTCTGCGCAACTGGTTATGGCTTTGAAATGGCGTCCTTCCCGCCTGATGTTATCATATTGAAGAGCAGTTGGCGGTATTGTGGTTTGTTCCTAATTTTCTTTAAGGCATCCACGTTGAGAGTAGGGAATTGCTGTTGAAGTGAGACGTTGATCATGTTTTTTTTTTAATTCTCCAAGATTCAATTCTGCGTCTTCCTGTACTCTCCATGATTCTGTGTCGTGAAAGCTTGGAACATGAAGCAGATGAATTCATTCCTCAGCAGGACCTGAATCTTGGCAAGAGATGATTGTAGGATTTGACGTTTCAGTAAGTATAGTTGTTGTTGGGCAAGTCAGTATTACCTTGTATTTGTCGGAGAGTATTTGGCTTTTGATGGCAATCAACGTTCTGTGTCTAAATCTTTTACGGAGTTCTTTATTGACATTGTAAACTCCATTTCGAATCAGTTCGGCTTCCATTGCAGAGAGCATGCAATATTCTTCTTCTGCCCATTTTGCTTTAACGGATGGAAAACCAGTTCTGGCTTGTAAAGCTTATTCAAGTGGATGTATTCTGTTTTCATGGATGTGATTACTTCTTACCGTGCCGAACTTCTTGCTGCAAAAGTCGCAGCGCACCTGTCTTCTACTACCTGAAGGAGTTTCTTTATTTCTTTGAACGCTAACCATTTGGCTTCGGCAGCTACTTCGGCAGTACAAACTCCACGGTATTCGAATTAACATCCATGAAATAACCACTCTTTAATCACTTGTTCACTTCTGTGGAATGCAGATTCGTAGCTAACCGGCTTCTTTGGAAGAAACAACAAATCTTCGGTGAAGGTAGGCAGGTTAAATTTTCCACTTTTATTTTTCCCTCAAGGAAGTAAGTTGTTTGCCGAAAGACAAACTAACGGCAGGGGACACGAGCAACAAATTCGAAAACAATTCGAAAAAATTGACTTTAAAGCGAATTTTAATTGCCTAAACTCGGAAGCTTGAACAAAACATCCGCTGAAGAACGATTATTATTGTTATTATTATTATTATAATTATTATTTACAATAATTCTCATACCACCACAATCATCATCATCATCATCATTGCGTTGCAATGCCAGCATTGAGCGATAAATCAGACAGCAAAGATGGTCCCAACTCAGCGCCAAAAACGACCTCAGATCGACAAAGGTGACATGACTGGGGCACTTTTTATAACAAATATACTCAGCTCAATGTTGTCCTTCTTACTATCATCACAATCCATATTCATAGCCGTTGTAGTCACCATCATTTTCATCATCGTAACCATCATCGTCGTTGTCGTCTTCGCACATTTCGTACTTCCAGTTCTAAATTTCTCCAGTGAGTGATTTTCAGCATTGTCGTTGTTGTTGTTGTTGTTGTTTAGGATGAAACTCGGGTGTTCTACTGTTGGACAATTTATCAGACTAACTGACCAAATTCCTCCCCTGACTCAAACACCATGTTTCCAATTGCCCCCATTTCACCCATTTTACACCCAACCGTGCTACGTCATTAGTCAAGCCCCAAGAAGTCGATACAAAGATGTTTTCTCAACATTTTTTCCAACATGAACTCCAACAGGTTCATTCCGCTGCTCGTTCAAATCTTCAGGTCGTTTAACATCTTGATTTAATCGTATGATTGAATGTCATCAAATCATCATCATCATCATCATCATCATCATCATCATCATCATCATCATCATCATCATCGTCGTCGTCGTCGTCGTCGTCATCATCAACAACAACAACAACAACAACAACAACAACAACAACAACATCATCATCATCATCAGCAGCAGCAGCATCATCAACAACAACATCATTATTATCATCGCCACTATTGAGATCACGAAATTAAGCAATCACATCTCCATTCTTGATCTCTTCCACGAAATTCAACGTTTCAAAGTTTCATTTCTTCACAATTTCCATGAAAATAAGTCCAAGCTGTATAAATAAAAAATTTAATTTTATTTATAAATAAAAAAATATTTAATTTATTTGTTAATGAATGAATATTCAACGTATTATGTAAATAAATTAATTATTTAAGTTAATTTGTAAATAACTGTTTGAGTTGGGTTGTTATTGTCCTGAGAGATTAAAAGAGGTTTCTTATGGCTTTCTCGAGGATGTGTTTCCTACTTTTACAAGTTTTTCTTTCAACTTTCGAAGCAGACACACAAAGACATACAAAGACACAGAAAAATATACTAAGGCATACAAAGGCCTACAAAGATATACTAAGACATACAAGGACATACACAAACATACACAAACATACAAAGACAAACAAAGACATTCAAAGACAAACGAACGATCATTCCTCTCTTTTATTGGATTCCTAAGTATCTATTTTAAATCCCTTTTAATTTCTGCTTACAACAAGTTAATCGTTGTCATCGTCATCAGTATCATCATCATCATCATCATCATAAATATCATCGCCGTTGTCGTCGTCATCATCGGTAGTATTGTTATCACCAACATCACCATCTATATCATCAGTATCATCATCGTCGTCTTCGTAATCGTCATCAATGTCTTCATCGTCGTTGTCATCACGAGCGGTATCATCACCGTCTTCGTCATCGTCATAATTATCATCATCGTCATCAAGACCACCCGTACGACACTCAAGTACCTCCCATGTACTCCATTATCCATGTCGAAAAGCGATCCTTTCCAGTAATAACTCCATTAAGCGGAATATTTCGTTAATATTGATCATCTCAATGTACGGATTTAGAGGTCATGATGATGATGATGATTATAGTGGGGACTATTTTGATGGTTACGTGTCATTGGTGATGGGCGTGGCATTGTCATCTTACTATCATCACGAGCATCATTGTCATCACCAACATCCCCATCGTCGTCATCGTCATCGTCATCGTCATCTTCATTGTCATCATCATCATCATCATCATCACTGACGATATCGATCTATACTTCCGCATATTATTCCTTCCTTGGATGCTTTTAAAGGTAAGGAAAGTACGCTCATTAAAATTATTTTATCGTTTATTAATAAGAATTAATCGCAATTTCATTAGTATTTATGAATAAATCGTTTAAAATTTATTTAATAAAGCATGTTGCCAACAATCCATTATTAATTAACTTATAATTATGCATTATGACAAAATAAAGTTTAAAATGGAAATAAATATCTGAGTATTATTTCAATTATTAATATAATTATTATTTTAGTTATTGTTTCATTTATTATTTTAATAAATGCAAATTTTATTCAAAAATCCGCATAGCTTTTATTTCAATTAGCTTCATTTAAATTACATATTCGACGACGACGACGACGATGACAGTATTAATGATGATGACGATGATGATAATGATGATGATGATGATGATAATGACGACGATGGCGATGATGATGACGATGATGATGATAATGATGATGACGATGACGATGCTAATGACACTGTGACATCGAAAAAGAAGTAATGACAGCCAATTACTTTGGAAATCTATCCACATTACAATTCCACGGTTGGAGAAGTTTCGACACGAAACATAAGGAGCCACTTTTACTTTTGGTTTGTGATTTCAATTAAGAGGAAACTTTATTGCGGCTTAATGAAGCAGGGGTCAGAGGTCAGCCACTGTTGATATTCACAGGCACGAAGCTGAGGTTTTTGTTTTCTCTCGTTGTTCTTGTTGTAGTTGCTGTTGTTGTTGTAGTTGCTGTTGTTGTTGTTGTAGTTGCTGATGTTGTTGTTGTTGTTGTTGCTGTTGTTGTTGTGTTGTTGTTGTTGCTGTTGTTGCTGATGTTGTTGTGATGGCTGAACGACAACTTTGTCGAGAAATATTGTACTCTCTTTCAATGCACAGAGATATGTCTAGATGCGAAACTGCGAGACAACATCACCATCATAATCATCATCATCATGATCATAACCCCCATCATCATCATCATCATCATCATCATCATCATCATCATCATCGCAATTCCACCATGATCCATCGTTTCTGTCATCAAGCATCATTTGTTTCAGTAAATAAAAATGGATGTTTCGCTTGATTTATTTCTCATCCGAAATGTCAAAAAACATCTTAGGAATTCCACTGGTCATCATCATCATCATCATCATCATCATCGTCATCGTCATCGTCGTCGTCGTCGTCGTCGTCGTCGTCGTCGTCGTCGTCGTCATAATCATCGTCATCATAGTCATCATCGTCATCATCATCGTCTGTGACGTCAACAACTCCAAAATCAATTTCTCTTTTCCCATGACAGGACCAGAAGGCAGACATTATTATTACTTATTGCAATTATTTTCACCACAATTCACATTACTAATACTACTACTACTACTAATAAGAATAAGAATAATAATAAATAATAATATTATTAATTAGAAGACGAAGAGGAAATCACTCTCTAGCAATAAGATTTTTATGTTATCTTTCTTTGAAATGTGGTTTATTACTAAGGATTTAATGCCTTTTCAGCACAAATTTCGAAAGAATTTCAAAATAATAAAATGGGAGGCGTGAGAATTTCGGAGATGGAATGAGTGGATGGGTGTTTTTGGCGGGAAATGAGCAGAAAGCTTGGTGAAGGATTGCACTTAGGTTAATACAAAGTCGTCTGCTTCAATTTCAGGAAAGACCGCCCAGAAATTAATTCCCAGCAAAAGCTGATGTTTACAGCGAAGTTCCATACATTCCTCTTTGATTATTTTCTTCTTTTTTTGAGATTTTCATTCTCATTTCTAAAAAATTTAAAAATTTATTTAATTATTTTAAAGTATTGTTAATTAATTACGCCGGCTTTACATGACGTAATGAGAACATGTCAAAGCCAACATTCCATCAATTAACACGTAAGCACAGGTAGGTCCGTTTGGCGAGTATAAGGAATTACTATTAATATTAATAATAATAATAATAATAATAATAATAATAATAATGATAATAATAATAATAATAATAATAATAATAATAATAATATATAATAATAATAATAATAATATAATAATAATAATAATAATAAAACACGTTTAATATTGAATTTTGTCGAAAAGTTAATCGTTTGCAAGTTTGTAACAATCGTCTAAAGTTTTAGAAAGCGTTATGCCGAGACCGGGAAGTGCCAAAGACGCCATTTCCGAATTAAAAACGGCGGCCGAACTTCTCGGATTTCATCTACGTGAAAGTTGTCTGAAATCAAACGAGGCTTGTATTAAGAAGTTTGCAGACGAAAATGCCAAAGAACCAAAGGACCAGCTGAAAACCTTGACTGAGGAAGTCGCAGAATTGAAAGTGGTAATCAGAACAACTGACAAGTTGATGGAGGCCATTAGTGAGCAAAGAACACAAATTGAAGAACTTCAGCAGAGCCTAAAGGAGTTGAACAAAGTCTCAGTGAGAAAACTGGATGAAAATAAGCAGGAAACCAAATTATGGTCAAGTTTATTTGAAAACAAGGTTGAAACCTTGATCACAAAGGTTCAAGGCTCTGTCACAGACACAAAGGATAAGAAATAAAATAATGAGAGGCAAAGAAGACAGAATAGTCTACAACCTGACAGAAGATTCTGGAAAGTCCAAAGAAAAAGAACTTGTGTCCAAGCTTCTGAAAGAAGTAACAGGGAAAAAAATTGAAAAAGAAATTCTAGAAATATATGGAATTGGAAAAAAAGTTGAAGATGCCTCAAAGCCTAGGCCTGTGTTGATAAAATTTGACAACCTGTTGACCAAGAGCATGGTTTTGGACACTAGCAACAAATTGAAAGACAGTGAAGTCTTCAACAAAGTTATTCTAAGCCATGATTTGTCAAAGGAAGACAGGGAGATTTACAAGAAATTGTTTGAAGACAAATTACAAGAGATCAACTTAAAGGGAGGAAGCAAGAAGTGGGTTGTGAGGATCAGAGGAGAACCTGGTGCCTTCCACACTGTTGCTTACAGAAGAAGAGTTGTCGACTGAAATCAACAGAACTAATTATTTACTTTGTATAATTTACCTTTGTGTTGCTTTTGTTTTTTGATTTAGCGTGCATGCACAGTTTCAGTGATTTATTTAAGTTAAATTCAACTTACAGTCCCGTGGAGATCCCGAACCATGATGGGGGACTTTAAAAATTTTTTTGGAGGGGTTTTTTCGGACTGATTATTTATCGGATGTTTAGATGTTCGGGAAAATAAACTTCGTCAGAAGTCTTAAAATAATAATAATAATAATAATAATAATAATAATAATAATAATAATAATAATAATAATAATAATAATAATAATAATAATAATAATAATAATAATAATAATAATAATAATAACAATAATAATAATAATAATAATAATAATAATAATAATAACAAGAATTATAATTATAATATTGATGATAATGATGATGATGATGATGATGATGACGATGACGATGACGATGATGATGATGATGATGATGATGATGATGATGATGATGATAATTAATGATTTAATATTGAAATTTGAAAATTTATTTCAAATTCATTTGCATTTTACGTGGTATCCATGACAACACGCGCACGTAGATCGTAGGAAAAGAGCGCTTGATTTGCACTGAGGACTTTATTGTTCGTCATAAAATTCATGCAAACCTCCTTCTTAGCAGGCAGCCAATCAGAATGTGGGTGGTCCATTGCGACCTTGGCATTAATGAGTTGCGGACACTCACCAGACCTTCGCAAACTGGAAAAATCATTGATATCATCACTATCATCAACATCATTATTATCATCACTATCATCAACATCATTATTATCATCGGTATCATCAACATCACCTCTATGATCGAAATCATCATTATCATCAACAGCTTCTTATTTCTTCCATTGTACTTTATGACCTTCACACAACATTCGCACATTTATCAATTATAGATTATCAACTTCAAAGGTACTGACAGCCAAACATTGTGTTTGTTTAAATAAGTTTAAATAAATTAATAATCAATTTTATTAGTAATCGTCATATTATATTTTATGAAATAATATATTATTGTTATTATTATTACTATTACTGAGTAATTATGTCGCTAATGATCTCCTCCACTGAATTTTTTACAACATTCGAACTGATTCGAGAATGCGAAACAAATGTTTCTCAAAAATATTTTTGTGACATTATTTCGTTGATAGAGCAAATTATTTTCTAAATTATACATATTCAAAGGATAATATATATAATTCTATGTATAGGTTTAGAATTAAATTTTAGAATTAATTATATTTTTTGTGGAGGACTTCTGCAGAAGTGAAATTATAATAAAATATAAATTATAACACAATTTAAATAAATATAAAAATATAATTTATAAAAAAGTATTAAAGTCATTTACATTTTTACATTATTTTGAAATTATTTCGAAATTATTTTGAAATTATTTTGAAATTATTTTGAAATTATTTTGAAATTATTTATTGAATTCGAAATTCGTTTCCAACGGTTGGAAGATTTTAAAATAAAACCTTGCCTTTCAAAGTGTTTTAAGCAAATCTTTTGTTGACAAAATATTTGTTTCATAATGTTAATTCGCAAATAATATTTAATATTTAATATTAGTATAAAAGTACAATTGTTATTTATTGCCTAATTAAACCACAACAAATTTTCTGAAAATAATAACAATTAATTGGGACATGGCTTGATATCACCAAATGGAAATCCACTGGGAACTGAATAATTAATTAGGAGCTCATATATAAATAATTAGGTGCCTGTAAATAGCATCGTGCACGTGATTATTTCTATTAATAGCTCTCAAAAACACCCTCATTACCAAACTCAGCACTCCTTGTAAGTGACCGCCTATCTGCCTGCATCCTATTTTTTTCGTTTTTCCCGCCAATTCTGAAGACAGAAGCAGCTAATCCAGTAAATAATTTGTCGTCAGTAAATCTTTCTTAGACAGCTTCTTGTTCAGTCATCGAGGCAGACATTTTTAAGAAGACCTGATTTGGCATTAACAATGAAGCTTCCATAGAAGATTATCCACGTCATTATTCTCGACGTAATAATAATTTAGAATTATGTAAATAATTTAATATTTAAGTATATTATCGCCTACATGTAATCATAATTATAGATATTATTACAGTCTTTAAAGTCCAACAATGTTCAGTGAATATGTCATTGATCTTAGATGACCTGTCAAATGACCTCGCTGACCTTTGTATCAAAGCAGACGATAAAAGTGAATGCAATTTTTTGGCGCTCTCAATTCTTGGATGCGATAGCTTCACGGTGACGTCACCAAAATTAAAGAGATTTAAAATCAAATATAAAATCAAAAGAAATTTGTTTTCTTTTAACATTTCAGTTATATCTTGTTTTTGCAATTAATCATTAAATATTAGAAATCAAATGTTGAATTTTTGAATTTTAAATAAGCTATTTAGTGTAATTTTTGTACAAATTAGAAATATTTAAACAGATATAGCATTATTATTAATATTAATAAGCATTTTTCTAATTATTAAAATATTATATATAATAAATAACAATAACAATCTAATTAATAAAATATTATATTTAATAAATACAACAATTTATATTAAATTTGATTATCCTGCATGGACATTCTACGAATGTAGAACGTTTGAAATTCGACATGTAAATTGCTTAAATTGTTTAAATTGTTTATAAATCATCAATTTGCATGTTAAAAACTTCACAGGTTTTCCAATTAAGTTTCCTTTTTCTAAAATTTAATTTGCATTTATTTCCATTTAATTTCAAAAGCAGATTAAGAATAATTCTCTTAAAGTATTCAAAAGCTTAAATACTTATTATTTCTAATAATTTAATTTTATTATTTCTGAATTCAAACTTAATTTGATATCATTTTATAATAAATTCATAAAATTCCATAGGCAAGAATAAGTGTATTATTAATATTATCATTAATTATGTTATTGTTAATAATTATGAACTTTTATGAACGGAACAGTTCTTAAAAGTCAGAAGAAAGAAAGTCTTAAAGGCGCAGTTTAAAAATTCACTTTGAAAACGTTGTTTTAATTGTTGTCCTTTTGTGAAGATGAGATAATAAATGTGAATATTGTTGTTGCTAATTACAAAATTTAAAATAATTTAAAAGCTATTTAATAATTTATTTCCATCGTCAATAAACATTGCAAAACAAATTAGGCATTCATTTCAATGCACAACAACCAGCCACTAGAGAAATCACTTTAAATCATGACCATTTGTATGCCTTCGACAATATAACATTTATGTTAATGTGCATGCTAGTATTTATATAAATATTTAATGCCAATAGTTATGTTAACATTTGTGACCCCTCATATTATTGACAACAATTGCAGCCTAAATTGATTTAATTAACAAAGAAATTTAAAGGTTTTCAGTAATTAGTTCCTGTAATAATTCCTTAACAGTCTGTAAAAGACAATTACGTCTTTTCAAATTTGTCATTTTCCAATGAAAATCCTACGAAAATCTTTCTAAAGAATTGTCTGAGATTTGAATGTTTCAGAAAAAGAAATAAGGACATCCGATTGTGAGTGGAATGGGAGATAATGAGTGAAAGTAATTAGTGAAAGTATTGATTGAAAATAATGATTGATTGTAAGTAATGAGTGAAGGTAACGAGTGAAAGTATTGATTGAAAGTAATGATTGAAAATAATGAGTGAAAGTAATGGGTGAAGTTGGTGATGAGTCACATGACTCTATTTTCAAATGAAATTATTTTCTCGAGGCAGATGTGGATTTGGAATGAATTCAACGTCTGCTTCTTGATTGGATTATCAAGAAATATTTGATCGCTTCTCTGTTTCCCGCAGATTGTAAAGAAATTGTTTAATTGCTAATAATATTCTAATTTATTCAATGCAAATGATTCTGTCTGTGAGATGTTTGTTTGAATAATTAAAATTATTTCTCCCAGTAGAATGAATTCGTGGATCGATTGAAAGTCCAAATCCATGCTTCCACGCGGATGTATTAATTATGAAAATTTTTAATCTTCGTGGAACCAATTCATGGATAAGCAGTGCCGCTAAAACGAAACTGATACTAGAGACGTTGGAGACTCTCATGGGTTTTTTCTTTTTCGGTTTCGAAGTATCATCGATGCCGTCCAATCTCCAATTTCGATTTCAAGTCTTCGAAGAGAGACCACCTGGTACGATGATCTGCGACCTCGTGAAGGAGGTTGGAATCCACCTCAGTCAATCGGAAGCACAACAACTGAAGTTCAGATTCCTCTCAGAACAATCAACGAGTTGGTTTCGAATCGGAAGCAGCACTGGCATCGTCGAGACAAGCATCGAAATCGATAGGGACCACCAATCTCTCTGTCGACAAAAAGAACATTGCCAACTGAACGCTGACGTCGTCATCGTCCAACCCCTGAAACACTTCCAAATTATCAAAATCGTCGTCGATCTTCTCGACCTTAACGACAACTTCCCCATTTTCCGAGACTCTCTCATCGTCATGGACATCAACGAAGCGGCCCCCGTCAACAGCTCCTACCTTCTGCCCACCGCGGTCGACTACGACAGTCCCTCACACGGCATCGAGAAATACGAACTCATCAACGCTCCGAAGGAATTCGCCCTCAGAGTTTTCCCGAAATTGGATTCTTCACTCGAACTGAAACTGCTTCTTAATGTAAAACTCGACAGGGAAACAGTCTCCGGCTATCGACTCTTGATCGTGGCAGTGGACAGCGGTCCTCAGCCGCAGAGTGGAAGTCTTTTCGTCGACGTGGTCGTCACAGATTCGAACGACAATCAGCCACGCTTCAACAACTCTCGTTACGAGGTGACAGTACCCGAGAACAAGCCAATTGGAAGTCAACTCATCAGGCTTCAGGCCACAGACCCCGATGCAGGCGTCAACGGTCAGATTGCGTACAGGTTCAACACGCGGACGAGCAACACGCACGGAAGTCTCTTTGGCATAAGAAACGATACAGGCGAGATCTTCATCAAAGGCCTCATCGACAGGGAAAAAAATCATTACTTCCAGCTGGTCGTCGTGGCCTACGATTCCAGCCCCGACCCCCTTTCATCAGAGGTCACCGTGGTCGTGAAGGTCGAGGACATCAACGACAACGCGCCGCAGATCACCTTTCATACGCTGAGCATGCCGACGAGGAAAGATTCTTTCGGTCCTTCTCAGGTTGAAATCCCGGAGGACGTGGCCGTCGGCGCATTCGTGGCTCAGGTGTCCGTGGTGGATATCGATTCTGGAATCAACGGTCAAGTCAATTGCACGGTCGTCGATAGGACGTTTGCTCTCGTTCGTAAATATCCGACGGAGTATCAGCTGGAAGTTGCCTTACAACTGGATAGGGAAAAGATTGAAATTTACGACGTCGTTCTCAGATGTCAGGACGGAGCGGTCGTGTCAAGGATCAGCGAGAAGACCCTCAAAGTACTGGTCACTGACGTCAATGACAATTCACCGACGTTCTCACAGAAAACTTATCGAGCTTTAATAAAGGAAAACAATCTCATCGGCATTTCAGTTCTGCAGGTTTGAGATTCATTTTCATATTCGAATGTAAATATTTTTTACTGTTTTTCATTCATTTTTATAACCACTCGTTGATCATATTTCATTCAAACTGCTCGTCATGCAGTCACGTATATTTGATGGATTTTTTTGAATTTTCGAAAAGTAAAAAAAAAGAATTAAGTTTATTCCTCACGACCAGGTTACAGCCACTGATGACGATTCCGGCGTAAATTCTCATCTGGAATATTTCCTTCACGACTCCGTGTTTCCATATTTTCGCGTCAACCAGAAAGGAGTGATAAGCGCTCAAACCTCGCTGGACAGAGAGAGCCAGGATTCGTACAACTTCCTCGTGTATGCCGTCGACCGCGGTGTGCCACGGAGGAGTGGTTCGGCCGTGGTGCTCATAACCGTGGGGGACGTGAACGATGAGAGGCCTCAGTTTTCTCAGTCCTCTTACCGCTTCACTGTCGTTGAGAACCAGCCGCCCGGAACACAAGTGGGCCAAGTGATTGGCAGCGATAAAGACGGCCCTGATTTCAACGAATTTGTTTTCTCTCTCGCCCACAACGCCGGAGCACCTGCAGAACACGGTTTCGCGCTGCCCGCCGTCAAGCAGAACTTCAACGCTCAGCGGTCGAAACTGTTTACAATCGACAGAGACACCGGCATGATCAGCACCAAGGTTCCAATCGATCGCGAAGAAACCTCTTCTTTTCGACTGACTGCCACGGTTGCCGACAAGCAATTGCCTTCTTTGAGCGATGAAGTTTCGGTCTTCATCGAAGTCATTGACGAAAACGACAACAATCCTGAGATCGTCTTTCCCAGTCCTTCTGACGATTACATTTTTATTTCCAACAGAATTCCTGCAGGTCACGTCGTCGGCAAGATTGTCGCCAGAGACGCCGACAGCGATAGGAACGCCAAACTGAACTTTAAGATTTTGGAGGATCGGATGAACGAGACTCGAGTTTATTTTAAAATCGATCAAAACTCCGGCGAGATTCAAGTCGCCAGCAGCCTCTTGGAGTTCGATGGAAAGATCTTTCCACTGACGATTCTCGTCACAGACACAGGCCTTCCTTCCAGGCGTGCTTCTTCAGCGGTGCTCAACATCCACATCAACAGGTCGATTGCCTACGTAACTGCCAGTCGTGAATTGGACGGATTCGACTCCCGCTACTTCAAAGACTCGTCTGCTTCCAACCAGGAATGGGTGCCTCTTTACCACGTCATCATCTCCACTGCGGTGTTCCTGGGATGTCTGGTGTTCGTCATATTCTTCCTCCTCGTGGCAAAGGTTCTGAGAAAGAGAGATCAGAGGAAAGATCAGAGGAAAGATCAGAGGAGCAAATTCAATGCCTCTTCGTCGGAGGCTCTCAGAATGTTAAGCAGCAACGAACATGCAGAAGGATCTCCTTACAAGGCCACTTCAGCGGTGGAAGGAAAACCTGGAGACGATTCTAGTTGCGTGTCTCCCCTGCTTGAAATCAGCCAATCGGAAGTGAGTTTACTGAGCTTTCTAAATATAGAAGCGGAATAAAATGGTCGACAAATAAAACAGACAAGTTAGGGTCCTCCTGAAAATTTCCAGCTGAAATAATCGTTGAAAACATTATTGTCAATCCCCTCAATGGGAGGACCGCAACAACACACAACAGTGCGTCGGAGAGTGTGCGTGCATGTCGAAGCCATTCACACGCTCCTAAGTGTCGTTGCCAGTAGGAAAATCTTTGCTGATACATAATTATCTTATAAGCGCCACGAGCGTATTGCGATGTAATATCTTGAAAAATGTCACTCCATTCTCACGCGACATTATTTCCTGTAAAATGATGCAATAATGTAATAGTAAAGGCTGTAATGTGTGATGTGTTAATGTTGTAATGTGATGTGATATGGTAATGTATAATGAATGTTGTAATGCGAAGAATATTCGTCACATTGGATAATAGCCTCACCTCACCTCCTCAGCAAGTCAGAGGAAACGACAAAAAAATATTCCGCAACTCGTCTGTCCACGACTTGTGCGCAAATTGTCGAATAAATCCGAACTCTCCTGTGCTGAGGAAGGTGAAGGAAATTGAGAAAATACGAAGGAGGATTGAGATCTTGCCGTTGTTGTCGTCGTCGTTGTCGTCGTTGTTGTTGTTGTTGTTGTTGTTGTTGTTGAGTTGCGGAAACTTTAAAGAGAATAATTCTGTAATTCTTATTTTTTTTTATTTATTATTTGAAATATTTGTTTTTAATTCGTGTTTTCCTTTATTTCTCCGACTTCTGGAAACTGTTTCAAGAAGACAACTCATCTGTGAAGAGGTTAATTATGAATCTCCAACAGGTCAGATTGCAACTCTCCGTGGAAAATTGGAATGTCGACTTGTGCGTTCATTCATTCTGAGCTTTCGGCATTTCTTCAGAGTCCCTTTGAGATTACCGGTAGACATGCCTGTCCAATGGCAACGAGAGGCCGATTAGGTTTCAAATTGGTCATCACACGTACATAGCATCAGGTTTTAAATTGGTCATCACACGTACACCACGTGAAGCATCACATTTTAATTTCACGTGCATTCGAACTTCGTCCTGATTACTTTAGAAATTAGCAACAACCACGGGACGTCTCTCTTCGCGGCTAAGCGGATGATAGTGATGATAATGATGGTGGTAATGGTGACGATGATGATGATGATGATGATGGTGGTGGTGGTAATGATGATAATGATGGTCGTGGTAGAACGGTTGTACAACTGGAGGCTGAATGGTCGAGGAGTGCATGAAAGTCTGAAAAGGAAATGAACATTTTTATGGAAGCACGTAGGCGTCATTCTGAAGATGTTGGAATCATCTCACCGACCGGATTAAATTCCAAAATAAAACAATGACAAGCTACAATTAAAACAATTAAAACAATAACAAACTACAAATCATTCAAGACCTTCAAACTTTGACCTTAAACTCGAGTCGATCTTCAGAGAGGACTTGGAAATGCTGAGCAGAAATCTGAACGATGCTAGAGATGCAAGGACAGAGGGCATGTTTAAGAAGATTTGAGGATGCATAAACGCAGGGAAGGAAATTTTAGCGCTCATAAAAGCGCACGGGGTGGTTGTGGCGGTCATCTGCCTCAATCCGGTTCGGAAAACACGGCCGCATCCCGCCATAATTTTGTCAACACCGATGGAAAAATGCATTAATCACAGCGGAAATAAATCACTTTCCTTTCCTCAAATTCACTTGCTTACTGTGACCTCGTTGTCCTTACATTCTCAACAACATCGTGTGCATAGCAACAACTTGACAAAGTCGATGTTAATTTTAATGATGATCAAATAAAAATTAAAACACTTAATCGAAAATATTCTCTTCTAATCATCCCATCGACAAACCTGCATCGATCACGTCTGCTGATGAAATTTATTGCTTCATGTTCGCATATCTTCTTATTTTTTTTATATTTTTTTAACGTTGAAGCACGTGCGACCATATTTTGCTTGACTTTGAAGACTAACATCATTAGTACAATACTAATTTACAGAAAATTACATTACTCGGGTCTTAGGTCTGACTTAATAACCGCGCAAAACTGGCGCGAAAAATACTTCTTTTTTATTTCTTCCGTCATCGTTAAGATAAATTTTAAATAAGCATGACTGCTTTATTAATTTGAGGATGTCTAATAATAATAAACGCTCTAGAAGAATTTAACAATTCAACGAACGAAACTTTTGAATCAGGAACATTAAAAATTCGCAAGTTGCGGAAATAACTTCTACCGAGTCGTCAGAATTTGACATCACAATCACCATCATCATCTTCATCATCATCGTCATCGTTGTGGTCGTCATCATCATCATCATCGTCATCGTCGTCATCATCATCCTCATCTTCATCCTCATCCTCATCCTCATCTTCATCCTCATCCTCATCTTATGAACCAATATCCCCAGCATCATTACCATCGTCTTCATCATCATAAATGTGTAAATGATTGCCATATATCAAAGTTATAATTATTTATGTTCCCATCACTTGCTTCAGAATAAGTCACCAACCGTGACGATTCAGACATCCTTTCACTCGTTCATCCATCCATCCATCCATCCATCCATCCAGTTATTAATTCAACCATCCATCCATCCGTCCGTCCATCCATCTCACGGGATAATCTCCAGAAGCGTAAAAGTACACGGAAACTCGTAGATTTTCCACGATGCGAGAAATTCCAAGATATTTGTACTTATTTAAACCCATATTTACTTACATTTAAATCCATATTTACTTACATTTAAACCCATATTTACCTACATTTAAATCCATATTTACTTACATTTAAACGTATTTCCTTCCACTTCCATGTTTCCACGTTTCCAATTGAATCTTCACGGAGCCTCGTTTCCTGCTCTCGGAAGTTGAACATCAGTTGATGCCTTCAATCACCATCATCATCATCATCATCATCATCATCATCATCATCATCATCATCATCATCATCATCATCATCATCATCATCATCATCATCATCATCATCATCATCATCATCATCATCATCATCATCATCATCATCATCATCATCATCATCATCATCATCATCATCATCATCATCATCATCATCATCATCAGCATCATCATCATCATCATCATCATCATCATCATCATCATCATCATCATCATCATCATCATCATCATCATCATCATCATCATCATCATCATCATCATCATCCGTTTGAGTTGAAATTTTTAGTTTTTTTTTTAATTTCACTCGCAATTTATATTTTCACTTTTTATTTCATTCAAAATGCTTCCGAGTCACGTGATTCGAGAGCGTCGAATTGTTGTTGTTGTTTCTACGTTTAAGTTACTGACATTTTATTCAACATTGATTTTATAAATAATGAATGTTTTTAAATAAAAATGTCAAATAAGTTGTTTTTTTTTCTGGAAACACCTCAGAAAATCAGCGGTGACATCCAGCCAAGCATGTCGTCAAAAGATCCTCTCCAACAACATCAACAACAACAACATCAACAACAACAACATCAACAACAACAACATCAACAACAACATCAGCAACAACAACATCAACAACAACATCATCAACAACAACAACAACAAAGCACGTGCCAAGGTTCCCTGATTTTCAGTGGAAGACAAAAGTTTCAATTTCCTCCTGGCATGGCAGGAAAGATAAAAAAATCAACTCAAAGTTCAATCCTGAAACAGCAACTTCAGCAGAAAATTCTCGAAACTTCTCAGGTCGAACAGGGGAGACCCGAAGTCAACTCGAGCCACGTGAGCCACAACAGGGAGAGAAGCTTTCCACCGCCCCCACCGCCACCCAGGGAATCCCCCCACAGCGTACGATTTTCACCTTCGACCATCAGCAAAACATCTGCCACTAACCAGATGATGGTTCCATGCCAGCTGCCGGTTGTTCCGAAGAGCAATCAAAAGATTTCCTTCTTTTCCCGCGGTCACTCCACCGAGGCGCATTCGTGCGGCCAGAAGCACCTGCACGACTTTCAGGAACTACTTTCCTTTCCTCCGCGTAGAAGTTCATCCTTCGTCGCAAACAGGTCTCTTTCCATCCTTCCCAGCGTTCTCGGTTTCGACGAGGCTATAAATAGCACCTGCACTTGTTCCTCCCACGTGGCACCTCGGAAAATGGCCACTCAGACGGGATCGTATTTGACTCTACAGACCAAAAGATGCACAAAAAAATCAACTTTTCTACCTGGACATTCGACCTTGAGAAGAACTGATCAAGGTCAACTGAACAAATCTCATTCCAGCGAGAGACGACCTCAAAAGAAGGTCAGAATCGAAGAATCATTCAAGGGTGACGATGAAGACGACGATGTTGTCTGACTTTTCACTATTTTAAGAACAATTCCTGATTAATGGTTCTTTTCCACACCCTATTTGTCAGCCCTCTGTAACTCGGGATTATTTCCTGCTCCTCGACAGCAGTGTGTTCCATGTGCAAGTTGTAGGAAGAATCCTTTCTTTGACGACTGCATATCAAAATTCATCTAGTAATAGTAATAGTATCAATCAAGTTCAATCGAGCTATTTTAATAGTTATTGTATTTTCAATCAATTTCGTCACCATTATTTTACATTGCCAACGTTTCGTTCCATAATGTTTTTTGCGAATTATTTATAAAATGAAAATAAATTACGAAATGTCGGCAAGTTGCTGTTGCAATAGTTTTTTAATTCTGATTAGAATTCATTTGAACACGTGATAAATAAAAAGGAAAACATGTGCTGTCACACTTGTCAGATCTCATTATGAAGGGTGGGCGTGGCTTAATGGTTCCGAGAGGAAATGATTACGAGCAGAAACCATTCTGTGACAAGATTTTATCGTCGACTCGACAAAATTAATTCGAAATTAACAAATATTAAATTTAATTATATTCTAATATATTAATAGAATCAAATTAGTTTACAACACGAATCTTAACCTATTCTAATTAAAGTGAAATATCCAATTAATGAAAATAAGAATGAGATGACAATTAAAAAATTTAAAACGGCCAATGACATATCAACTGTCAATATTAGAGACGAGAAAAATAATTTTGTACGTTATGATGATGATGATTATTATTATTATTACTATATTAATATTATACTACTATATTATATTATTATATAATATTATTATTTTTATTATTATTAATATAAATATAAAATTATTATAAATATTATGAATAAATGTCAATATATTGAAAGAATTCCAAGATGACTTGCGTGACAGTCCTAATTTCCTTGTTCCGCTGGAAGAAATGACGTCATCATTCCATTTGTGAACATCACGAGACTGTCAAATGGTGACACAAAAGTGTTCAGAGGAGTCCTATGTCGATCAATAATGCTTCCGCGAAGTGATAAAAGGTGTCCATAACTATTATTATTATTATTATTATTATTATTATTATTATTATTATTATTATTATTATTATTATTATTATTATTATTATTATTATTATTATTATTATTATTATTATCATTATTTTTTTATTTTTTTTTTTTAACGAGCAGACATTCATTTTTCAGTTTTTCATTCAATTTTCGAAATTAATTTCATTAAAGGTTAGACTTTTTGTCTTGTAAAATATTCATAACTAACTTGCTGCTAAATTATGCGAAGGACTAAATATTACCTGATTGTACCTGAACATGATAATGATCATCAAAAAAAAATTGATTGCTTTATTTTATTAAATTTACTCTGATGCCATTAGGTGCAATAATGAATTTACAAATCTACAATAAACTTATTCTATGTTCAATAATTATATACAATTATATTATAATTATATTTAACATTATACACAACAACACCTATGGAAATTAAATATTACAACTCAATTCCTTTCAATATACTGCACATAAATAATTTAATTATAATTTTAAATAATTATAATTAAAAATACTTCAAATTTTATAAATTATGCGGTGTTGTGAACACTTATTTTGCTGCTTCTGACAAATTGATAAATCTGCTTTTAATGTTTTTGTGATTCAGTTTAGTCTGAGACTTGAAATGTTTAATATTATTGATTATTAATGATTATTATTTCCATTCTGTGACAAGTAAAATTCCCTTCATTGAACGGAATAAAAGATAAATAATTAATAAAAAGATAAATAATTAATAAAAAGATAAATAATTAATAACAAGATAAATAATTAATAAAAAGATAAATAATTAATAAAAAGATAAATAATTAATAAAAAGATAAATAATTAATAAAAAGATAAATAATTAATAAATATTGCAAATAAACCTATAACGTCGCAAACGATTTTCAAATTTCCTCGGAATTATCTGTGACTAAAAGTTTATCTCAGAAGAACAGATTGAAGCATAAAAAGATGAAGGAACAAACAAGAGATTTGAATGTATTTTCAATTTTAAACAATTCAAATGTATTTTTAATTTTAAACAATTTAAAAGTATTTTTAATTTTAAACAATTTAAATGTATTTTCAATTTTAAACAATTTAAATGTATTTTTAATTTTAAACAATTTAAATGTATTTTCAATTTTAAACAATTTAAATGTATTTTCAATTCTAAACAATTTAAATGTATTTTCAATTTCAAAGGAAACCCTTCATACGGTTTTATTCGTGTTTAATGTTTAAATTCATATTTGTTCAGTCAATTTCACAACAATATTAGGATTATTATAAAAGTCTAAAATCCTAAAATAATTTTATTTAATTATTTGTAAAAGACTGATTTACATTGCGCTTATTGCTTAATAATCTCTTAATAAGACATAAATAACAAAATGCTTCGCGGTTGCCTGGCAACAAACTGCCTGCGTGGATGCATTCTTCATCAGGAAAATAATGGAAACATTGAAATTGGTAGAAAATTAATGCGACAAATTGAAGTCTTGAATTGGTACGATGAATTGATGCGATGAATAGAAGTCTTGAATTGGTACGATGAATTGATGCGATGAATCGAAGCCTTGAATTGGTACTATGAATTGATGCGATGAATCGAAGTGATGAATCGAAGCTTTGAATTGGTACGATGAATTGATGTGATGAATTAATGCGATGAATAGAAGTCTTGAATTGGTACGATGAATTGGTACGATGAATTGATGCGATGAATTAATGCGATGAATAGAAGTCTTGAATTGGTACGATGAATGGAAACCTTGAATTGGTACGATGAATTGAAGTCTTGAATTGGTACGATGAATTGATGCGATGAATTAATGCGATGAATAGAAGTCTTGAATTGGTACGATGAATTAATGCGATGAATAGAAGTCTTGAATTGGTACGATGAATCGAAACCTTGAATTGGTACGATGAATTGAAGTCTTGAATTGGTACGATGAATTGATGCGATGAATTGAAGTCTTGAATTGGTACGATGAATTAATGCGATGAATTTTTAACATTTTTAAATGAAACTCGTGGCCATTCCTTACATTGGTTCCTCTTGTTTGCTGTTTCCGTTGTTGATCGCGTCTGATTTATTGTTGTTGTTGTTGTTGTTGTTGTTGTTAGCTTGTGATGTTGTTAGTTTGCGACGTTTTCTTTAAGAGTAAGAAATGGAAGTCGTGATGTTGTGAAAGAAAAAGTTGAATGAATTTTCTGCTCAGAAGTTTGTGTGTCTGTTGAGAGGGTGAATAACGTCACTCTATGTTTTACTTTCAAGCACTTCAAAGATTATTACACGCCTATGAGTTTAACTTTTCACAATATTTTATTTTTAAATAAATTATTTATTTAGAGATTGACAAAAAAAACTTTATGAAAAATTAATTAAAAAGTGATTAGAGTGATGACTTCAAGATGAGGATATTAATTTTCTTGAGACATTTTGCAAAATAAACAAATTCATTTTATTGATAATTACGCAATTCAATTATTTATTAAAATCATTAAATAATTATTATTGACTAATAAAATTGAATAATAAAATCAACATTAGTTACGATTATACGCACAACAATGTTCAAATATATATATATATATATATATGTATATATATATGTGTATATCACATGCAACACATAAATAAATGAGCTACATAAATTATAAATCTGAAACATAAGTTCTAGATATATGTGCGTTTTAAAAATTCATGGAAATTCAATAGGAAAGTAAACAATGATTTTGTTCGACAGATGGCAGGTGAGCGCCAGTGGAGCAAAATGAAACTTCTGAGGTTTACTGTTGATGTCTCGTGAGATGTCCACGCGTTGAAAAATAAAATTAAAGAAATTAAAAATATTATTTTTTTAAATATGAAACTATAAACCACGTGGGGATTTCAAGAATGAGTTTCTCTTTGGGAAAACCCTATCTTAATTCCAGATTTGTTTTATGAGCCTTCCACGGAACATTAAACAAAAAAAAAGAATTTTTTTTAGAAACTGGAAAGCAGGAAGTTTGTACGAGTTAATGCTTGTACGTGGTGGTGTCTTATTTACAAGTACACTGTTCTGTAACTTATGATGCATTTATAAGTACAAGGGCGGATCTAGGACAATTTTCGTCCGAAGTGGTAAATTATTGAAATAATTTTTTTTTAAATTAAAATTAAAATACATTTTTTAAATTTAAATTTTGTTTATTAATTTTTATTTTTTAATAAATTTACTTAAAGCTTGCTCATATTTTACAAATGACGGAAAGGGCCATAGCCCCCTGGCACCCCTTGAAATCCACCCCTGCATAAGGAGCATCTCACGATATATACTCAGTCCAATAAATATAAGAAGTACCTGCAAAGGACTATAATCAAATAAACAAACAAACAAAATATAAGAAGTACCCATCTTTTGATGATATCTCAACTAATAACGCCACGAAAATTTCTAAAATTTTGAAAATTTTAGTATGTTATATAAATAGTTCTTCTAAAATTCTGTTTTAAATTTGTTCGAGTATTATTTTCAAACTTAATAAAAAAAAACCCAAGAAATGCGTATTTTCGTTGTCCAAAAGAGATATGAAGTGAACATCAAAAGTCAATAATAACAATAACAATTTATTGTTTTTACACAAAATAAGTTATTTAATATAAAATTATAATTTGCTTCTTTTCTATTATTTCAAAATATCTTTTACCCATCGACGAATAAAACGTATGAACCTGTTGACCTCTTAGCAATCCTTGATCTTGTATATTTGGCTTTCCTGAAGACTTCAATGTTCGTTTTCGAGCAAAGGTTTATTGAAGAGTTGTTATTACACGGATCCAGGTCTTCTTAACCACTATAAATAATTGTTATGTTATGTTATGTTAAACATTAGTAAACTATCTATTAATAAACTAAAAAAAAATTTCTTGTATTTGTATTTTATTAACGTCTATTTCATAACTAGTTTGCATCTTGTTAATTTGTTAGTTCCTCTTTCTATTTTGTTTAGGCAGCCCAAAAACACAATTTTACCTATTTTACAAGTTTTAACTGTTCTAGAAAGTCCAAATTCAGCAAGGTGCTTTATATATGATAAGGTGATGTAATGTCAAAATTTGAAGAAATTCCGTTGTTTGACGTTCGTGAATTTTGAATAAAACGTACCTTTCTATACACATTGGGCATTGTATGTGTATTGCCACTTACAAAATAACATAAGTACTTATTTACAAGTATAATGTATCGTTAGACTGCGAAGATCCCTGGGATACTGAGTGAAGGTTCACGTGTGGTAAGGAAGGCTGGTTAGTGATTTTTCGCCGCTCGAAAGACTGGTATGTGCGGTTGATGAGGAATCACTGGGTTCGGTTCAACCCTGGAGAATGTCGAAGGCTTCAAGGATGACGACGTTGGCAGATGGGGATGACTGTGAGGGTTCTTGTCCGGGGGTCAAGATGAATTTGAACTATTATATAGTATGCAATAATAAGGAAAGTAGTAATAACACTAATAATAATATGTAATGCACGATACAGTTGTGTCACAATATGTAGTATAATATATATTACAATGTAAACAAACAAAACTATACATATGCCATAATTTATTCGGTGCGTGTCCATTTAAAATCAAATTTACCTTTTGTCGCATACCTCCATTCCCTGGAGAATCATCAATTTCAATGGAAAGTCTGGAAAACAACTTGTCGCTAGATGGCAGGTCTGATTCGTTGCATTTCAATGTCTAAAGCAAAAGTCTTGTCAATCGTTTCGAACAGCAATTAAAATGTAGAGGAATTATGTTTCATTATTTGGTGGAATTAAATTATAAATTATGTTTCATTATTTGATGGAATTAAATTATAAATTATGTTTCATTATTTGATGGAATTAAATTATAAATTTTTAAATTCCTTCTTTATTATCGCCGATTGGTTTGATTTCGCATTGGTAACCTCTGATGTCGTTTTTGGTGGTATAAACAATTAGAGGAATTATAAAACAATTGTGTGAAATTTAATCGAATTAGTTAAATATAAATATAAAGTTTAATTAAAGTGAAAAGTTAATTAAGGAAAGAAGAGAAGCGTTTGATGATTTTAATTGGTTTTGATGATTTTAATTGGTTTTGAACACGATAACTCGAACCAACTCAGTCGTTAAAACCAAATGAAAGGCAAAGGCAACCGAAAAATGTTCTTCCTTGCGTCAGAGCCTGATGTTAAAAGTATTTCTAATTAATGTTAAAAGTATTTCTAAGTGATGTTAAAAATATTTCTAAGTGATGTTAAAAATATTTCTGCAAGGAAAGGTGTTGACAAAAAAGTCGAGGCACGTTTAAATTATGCGGACCTTTTCGCAGAGGAAATAGCAGAAAGACACGATTGATTGCAGGCGACGAAATGCATTTCCTGTCGTTTTTGCGCATTTGTCTCCTCGAGAAGTAGTTGAAGTTGTTCGCCTAAATAACGGTTACGGAATTTATTTTCTGGATTTCAAAAACACTCGTTGAGGTCTCCGAGGGGGCGGTTGGAAATTACGAACAACCATCTTTTACAACCGCGTTTACTTTCGACACTCGTACAGTTGATCTCGGAAGCAGCTGTTCACACGCACCTGTTCGCCTGTGAACTTTAATTCCTAGATATAATAGGAGTTAATAATTTCATTTTCGAGCGCACTTACGAGCTTAGTAACGTCTGCGGGTGTTTGCACATCTGATTAATTCGTGGAGTAAATATTTTTAAGATGTTTATCCACGTTAAGGTGAGGTCTAAAGATGGCAGAGTGAGGAATGTGCACAGGATGAGCACTTACAACTCCACAGTTTGTCACCGAAATATGAGCAACCTACAATAAATTATTTCAATTGAATAGGCGTTCCACTCGACAAGAAATATAATATTTCAAATTAATACGTAATACAAATAAAAATATGACAAGATAAAATTAGTAAAATTATATCATTGTAATAAAAATATTATATTACACAATTAATAATATTTCAATTGATAATTAATAATTTCAATTGATAAAATCTTAAATAATAAAATTATAATTTTATTACAAACTCCAATAAAAATAAACTTCCTGCATAAAAATCGATGAAGAGGAGAAGAAATAGTGGCTTCGTAATTAAAATCTCATCAGAACCTTCACAAAGCCTCGCTTTTACTGCTTTTCCGTTGACTATTGTCTCAGTCGTCACTCATCCATCCATCCATCCATCCATCCATCCATTCATCCATCCATCAATCCATCCACTCATCCATCCATCCATCCATCCATCCATTCATCCATCCATCCATCCATCCATCCATCCATCCATCCATCCATCCATCCATCCATCCATCCATCCATCCATCATCCATCCATCCATCCATCCATCCATCCATCCATCCATCCATCCATCCATCCATCCACCCATCTATCCATCCACTCATCCATCCATCCACCCATCCATCCATCCACCCATCCATCCATCCATCCAGACATGTGTCTCACTTATAGAGCAGATTTAACAAAGCTAAAGATGAAACAATTACACGTTACTAAGTTACAACATTACTACTTTATTAGGCTACTTGCATTACACATTACTATATTACGTGTTACCCAGGAAAATTCAGTGAATACACAAACAGAATCCTCACACAATTATCCATTTTTTTCTTTGCTTGGACAGCAGATCTTAGTTGCTGTTTCATTCCGGATATTTAAGCTTTCCAGATTTTATTTTTAGTTCATTAAATCTCAAGTTCCAATTAGCGGTTGTATTTTTGTGTTCCTATAAAAGTTTTAAAACATGAAAAAAGATGAAGAAATCATTAATTTAATTTTTAATGTTACTTAATTGGTGCAATCCTTAACATAATTTCAAGCTTTGAAAATCTTGGAATCTTCCTCGGAACAAAGAATTACAAACTTCTTGTTTGTTATGTTGGATGTTCACCAGTTGAGATTTTAATAAAATATCGATTGCTTAATCATCAAGTTTGTAAATGTTGATCTAAAATCACAAAATAAACAAAACATCCTGAATGGCAAGAAGAGACATTCGTAAGAAATTATAAGACAAACATGGACACGAAATGTTCACTTGCTGGGAACATCAGAGTTCTTGCGGAGATTTTATTGGAGCAGACGACATATGACTGCTGCTAACGACGCTTCATTGCTTCGAATTAATTGATGACGCATTAATCATAATTAATTGTTCCTACATTATTACATACTTAGTCGATGCTGAATTAATTACACTTAATTTGTGCTGCATTGCTTGTATTTAATTATGCTTATCGTCTTTCTCTCTAAATGAGTTCGACAGATATTGCGTGATGTTTCGATGACAACCTTAATTAACATCAGACAATAATTTCAATTACACTAATAAATGATAAAATAATAAATATTTTAATAGATATAAAAACATCTTTTATTTTTTCTTTAGTAAGAATGCCATCTCTTGAGATATTATTTAATTGGAGCTCGTCTGAAATCCATCATTTATGCAATCGAATAGTTCAATTGGTCTCATATTTCATGGAATGAGGATAATGCATGCACTATTTCCATCTGTTAAGCCTTCCCTGATAACGATCTCAAAATGCTTGAAGAGGAAGCCGTCACAAAACGTCTGCTCATAATTGCACGTGAAGTCCCAGAATGATCTCATAACCTCATTCATTCCTCGTGATAGCATCTAGGTACTTCCATCTAACATCTGCGCATTACAACGCATAAGCGCGGGAAAAAACTATTTTATTTCATTATTACGTATTTGTTTTAATCAAATCAAACCATGTAAATATTCATTTTAAGTAGATAAGCTATTCAAATAAATAAGAATTTCTCAATAAAAATTCCCACATGATTTTAGCGTCACTATTGAGAATCATCGTCGTTTTTAAGCCATCTGCTGTCCAATATGATGGAATGGAACATTTTCAAGAGAATTCATTCGATTTGCATATTCAAATTCATTTGCATTTGTAACTTATCGGAGTCTTTTATTTTCGTCTTTTATGTCAATTTATGCATCTTCGTATTCTTAAAGTTTCTTTTAAAAATGCATCAAATAAATTATTATTTGAACTAAATATGAAATTATTATTTGAACTAACTTTCACTTGACATTCACTCACGATTAAACTTTAAATTTTGGACGTCAAATGTGGAATCTAAATGACTGAGAGCCAGAATGATTGTGACACCAGGATAGTGGAGCTACGTGGAGAATTCTATTTAAAGACATCACTCCAACGGAGCAGAGAAAACCACTGAAGCGTAAATTTCTGATTCAATCACGCCTCCGCCCTTTCAAAGCGTCTTCAAAGTGAAAACAAAGCCTAGTTAATAGCCAATCATAAGAGCAAATTTGATTCACTTAACCACGCAAGCAATCGTTAACAATTGGCCAGTTTAAAAGGATCAGAAAGACTTGGAAGAACGCCTCGCATGCAGGGAATTTAAGAATCAGAAGAAGAAGCAGATTAGTGTTCAGCTGAAGATTAAGAAAAGAAAGAATTTTCAAGTTCATTTTCAGATGCGCCGGTGCTAGAAAAAGCTTCAACGTGCATTTGCCGAAGCATGAGAGCTTTAAAATGGCCTCCTATTTTTACTCGGAAGTGGAAAACTGATCCTATTTAAGTTTTAATCTCATAAATAACTCCAGCGGAAAATTTCAGCTCTCAAGCGAAAACGCTTTACAATTTATTGCCCGGTCTCAATCCATGAACAAGAAGCTAATCTAACTTCGCGACTATAAAAAAAAAATTTATGAAATCCTCATCTGAACATATTCTTACAAGTCGTCCGTACAGAAAATTGGACAAAAAGGGAAATGCTCAGTGAGCGACGTGTCGTGAAATACTTGATGAAGGAAATAACATGAACTGGTTCAAGAGATTGTTTGTCCGAAGCACGTTGGAGGCGAGCTTATGGATCGCCATTTGAGCTAGTTACCACACGACGTGGAATTAATGGAAATGAAGACCCTCCAATATTTTCACTTTTCCAGATATCTTTGTTTCTGTCCAATGGACGCCTTCAACAACAGCATAAACCACGATGATGACGAGAATCGTTTCTTGCTTCTGGGGTGCCCAACTTTTTCCTGAGTTAAGAAACTCATCCTCAATACAGCCGATGAAGACGAGGCTTTCCACAGGAATTATTTGCAAGGTTTTCAGACAGAAACGAGCCATTCCAACGCTGAAAGAACTCGCGAGCGTCGGACTTTCTTATTCATTCGTGCGTAAACATACCTCTCACATTTTATGAATCCATCCTGTTGATATTTCAAAGTGAGTTTTTAAATTATTTTTAATTCTTCAAATGGATCACGAAAATGTGAAAAAGTGAACCTGTTTTTTTTTTGTTTAAAAAGATATTTTTATTGCTTACTTTATCTGTGTTTATTTTCATACAAATCTAGAAATTAAAAAAAATTTTGTTTTTTCTTTATGATTTGATGTACTTATTGTTAAAAAAATTATTACTGATTCATTAGTTTTTATTATTAATTATTAATAATTATTATTTTGAACAGAAAATTGTGCATCCGATGGATCGTAGTTTATAGCCGGTCAAAATTGAATTTATGATTGGATTTATGATTGGAACTTTCTCCTCCAAATATTCAGATTCATCGATCTTTGAATGAGAATTTCCCTCTTTCTGTGAACGGAGCATTATCGTTTCGGACTTGATGATGAATGTTGAACTCTGAGCGAATGTTTGTGCATCTCATGGAAGGACAATCGCATTCAATCGAGGGAAACCACTTGAACTCTCGCTTGATTATCTTCATTAAAGTGCTTTTCCTACTCGCGAGCCGCTCAGATGCCGAAGTTTTTCTCGGTAAAGAAATTCTTTACCAGTTGGAAGAAGAGGTGCCCGTTGGAACGAAGTTGGCGGACATCATGACGGATGCGGGGCTCACGAAGCTTTACAAGCCTCAAGAAATCCGAAAGATGACGCTAAGGTTCAACAGCGACCCCGCAATTCCCCTCTTCATCAAGAACGGCATAGTCCGTACGAACGGCCGGATAGACCGTGAATCCATTTCGGTCTGCCGGGTTCGTGATCCGTGCGAGTTAAGCGTGGATGTCACCGTTCAACCGTACGAATACTTCCGTGTCATCAAGATGATTGTTGAAATTCTCGACGTCAACGATAACGCCCCGACGTTCCAAACTGCCGACGACAGCGACTCGGCAGAAGTAAGCATCATAGAATCTGCTGCTCAAGGGACTTCTGTCATTCTGCCGTCCGCTACCGATTCCGACAGTCCAAGATATGGCATAGCAGGCTACCAGCTCCTGATGGTGGCGGGAATCACTGCCTTCCATCTCAAGGTCACAATGAAGGTCGAAGGCGTCCTGGAAGCTTGCCTGGTCGTTAATGAAAAACTCGATCGGGAAAAGACTCCATTTTATTCCGCAACTCTCGTCGCCTACGACGGAGGAACACCGACTAAATCCGTCTCTCTTAATTTAATGATCGTCGTTTTGGACGCCAACGATAACGATCCCACATTCGATAAGAATTATTACGAACTCAGGGTTTCGGAAAACGCCAAGTTCAATGAAACCGTGGCTTACCTTAGAGCGACGGATGTTGACCACGGTAAGAATGCTGAGATCAGGTACAGCTTGGCAGCTCAAAGTCCTCAATCTCCAACGGAATCGTTCGGAATCGATGAAGAGACTGGAAGGCTCTTCGTTATGACTGCTCTGGACAGGGAGTTGAATGACAAATGTCAACTCGTCGTATCCGCAAGAGACCTCGGAATTCACTCACGTCAGACGAACGTCCTGGTAACTGTGCATGTTGAGGATGTCAACGACAACTCACCTGAAATCAGCATCAACAGTCTCTCATTGGTTGCCTCGAACGCTGCATCCGTCCCAGAAAATGCTCCCCCGGGAACTTTCATCGCTCACTTAACGGCCATTGACAGAGACCTCGGCAAAAATGGAAGCGTGCAGTGTTATCTGCAAAACGACGAAACCAGACCCGAACCTTCCGATCGGTCTTTTCATGGAATCTTCAAAAGAGAACTGTTTCATCTTGAGAGACAGAAACTGGCGTTTGTTCGTGGCGAGCAAGAATATCACCTCCTTACATCCTCAGCGTTAGATCGAGAACTCGTCGAGAAGTACCAGGTGAACATCACTTGCATCGACGAAGGACTTCCACCTCAGTCTTCTTCCGCCAGCATGGAAATCGTCGTAACCGACGAGAATGACAACGATCCGACATTTTCCGCGGAAGAATACGAAATCACCATCCCTGAAAGTAGCAGTCCGGGCTCCGTCATCACCCACGTGTCTGCATCTGACACCGACTCAGGCAAAAATGGAAAAGTGACTTACAAACTATCAGGTCCCCTGGCGGAATATTTCAACATCGACACCTCAGGTAACATCTTCGTCTCTCAACCTCTGAGCAGGGAGCCTCTCGGCTTGCACAAGTTGGTGGTTCTAGGAATGGACCACGGAGAACCGAGGCGTACAGGAACGACTTTGTTGACCGTCAACACTAGTAGCGACTTGCACCTCGCAAACTCGACATTCTTCTTCAGGGTGGCAGAGAATCAACCCAGAGGGACAACCGTTGGCAGGGTCATCATTGGAGACGACGACAAACACGTCCAGTACGAGATCAAAGAGTTGGAGGAGTTTCAGTTAGACGCCTTCAAAATCGATTCCCAGACTGGATTTTTGGTGACGAACAAAGTTTTGGACCGTGAAATCCATCCTGTACACCACGTTTGGGTCCATGAGGTGCCTTCGGAGAACAAAACAGAGTTTTCCACTCCCCCTAAAAAGATCAGCGTGACTGTTTTTGTGGAAGATTTAAACGATAATGATCCTCTTTTCGTGTTTCCATCGCCGAACAATTTCACTGTCTTCGTTCCGAGCAAAAACTTCAGGGTAGGATCCATAGTTGCACGGGTGAACGCTATAGACAGAGACTCGGGAAAGAATGCAGAGGTTGAATACAGCTTGAAGGATTGCTTGTTGTCCAACGATTTTTATCACGATGGATTTCATTTATCTAAGTTTAGACTAAAATTCTTCAATAATTCATCAAGTGCTTTGTTGAATTCGACGCTGCACAATCCTCAAGAGAGAAATTGGACTCAGCTTGAGAACCTCGAGTTGTTACAAGAGGAGTTTTTTCGAATCGACCCCGACCTGGGCAACGTGCACGTCAAGAAAGTTCCAGAACCAAGTGAGCACAGCGTCTTTCATTTGACCATCCTGGCAACTGACAGAGGAAATCCAGAGCGCTCGAACGTGGCTCTGCTGACGATAATATTGAACAGTACGACGAACGGCGTCCATTGGAGCTCGAATATTCGAATCTCAAACCAAACCATGACCCTCTTGGGATTCGTGGCGGGGACATGTCTGGTTGTTTTCATCCTCACTATCCTCGTCATTTCCATCGTCTTCTTCAGAAAGTACTCCACGAGACAACCAGACAAACCGTCCGGCCAAACTCCATCCACTTCCAGCGCCATAAAACATTCTCCTGCTTCAAACATCGCATTCTCCGTGATTTCCAGCGCCATCAGGTGTCTGTCGAGCAGAGGTTGTGTGAGAGGTGAGTCGAGGAATCAAAGCGAAGACGATTTGCTCAGAAGGTCTGTCCCGTGCATCCAAGTGAGTCTCCCTTGATGCCATCAATTGCCATCATTTTTCGTAGCGGAGTGATGTTTTTATCTCGAGTCTTTCAGTCAAAATAAAACTATGTAATTGAATTGAGGAGATGATAAATTGCCATCATGTTCTTCAAGTCTTTCTGGAAATTGCTTTTGAAATGTTGGAAAATGAATCTGAAGCAAATTACAGAAAGTATTGAATAGGAAAGCTGTAACGAGAAGAGACAGAATAAATCAGAAATTCGAGCCTCTAATCGGGTGTGGTGTGCCAGATTATTGCGCACATGAGGGAAATCATTTGAATGTTATTTTATGGACCCGCGGAAATGGCGGGGCGTTCAAAGCATAACCGGGAATTTTTCGTTTAATCTTAGTGAATAATTGCCAATTACTGGCAGCATCAATTTCCATCTAAACAGTTCCAATGAATTTAAATGAAAAGTTTTTCTGACCGTTTCAGCTTCTTCTCCTGATTTTGTTGTTTCCAACAAATGCCTCGGCACTAAATCAATTCCTTTTGCCAGAAACTTGTCTGGACCTCCTAAAATGCATTTAGCACAACTGCATTTCTGTCCCTCAAAGCAAACAAATTGCTTCTGTCTGTTTTATAAAGAAATGTACTTAATTCGCTTTTTTTCTGGAACTTTGGATCTTTGCTCATCATTTCCTTGTCGAGATGTGAGCTCCAGGATGCTGCATAAGCAATTCAATTCCCTTTGATCCGAGCAGGTAATGTGAAAAGTCCTTTTGATTTGTTGGACTGATTCTTCATCTCCGAAAAAATCGTCTTATTGAATTTTTAAACAACTTCCTCCTAATTCCCTCACATCCAGGTAACTACGGAACTATATACACTTTCTACTTTTGGCGATGAATTTCGGTGTACTGGAAATAAAATCCAATCATTGGAAATGCAGAAATCTGACGAGATACCGTGGAATGTAAATTGCAAGTTATTGCTCATTTGCTGCACTTTCGTGAAATATGAGCACCAATCCTTGCGACTTCTACTGAAACAGAGGTTATCATTTCTTTCTAATGAAAATCCATCCAGATTCTTACAATTCATCCTAATTATTACAATTCATCCTAATTATTACAATTCATCCTAATCATTACAATTCATCCTAATCATTACAATTCATTCTAATCATTACAATTCATCCTAATCATTACAATTCATTCTAATCATTACAACTCATTCTAATCATTACAATTCATCCTAATTATTACAATTGTTACTCTTGGACCTCGAGAATGAACAAATGATGCGACATTATTTCCACGAATTTTCATTCACCTTTTCAAAGCTTGAAAGCTTACTTTCTCCAATTTCACCTCACTTTAAAAGCGCTCGTCAAATTGAGTGGTTAATTGATGGATTGAAATGCATTAATGTATTGATTGTCTTGATTGATTTTTCTACATTTTATTTTGTCGCATCATTTGCAAGTTATTTTTCATCAAAAATCTAGAAAAAAGAACAATTGTTGGCAGAAAAATCTCGCCAGAAAATACGAAATACAAACGTCGGAAACGCTAGTGTTTTTGTAATTAAAATTTATGATCTCATGATCAACATGATGATGATGATCACCATAATAATGTAGCATCATGATGATGCCGATGATGATGATGATGATGATGATGATGATGATGATGATGATGATGATGATGATGATGATGATGATGATGATGATGATGATGATACTTATACCTATGACGATCGCCGCGGCATGAATTCGGAAAAAATGTGGAAATCATTCTCCATCGGCCTCTCAATCGCCATGCTGATGAGTCTGAAGCTGCGACATGTCTCCTGACATCGAATTATTATTTTATTATTATTTTATTATTTTCTCTTTAATTTGATTTAGTCCTATTTTAAATATTAACTTTTAAGAGTAAAACAATTTAAAATAATGTTTATATTTTAAAATAATGTACTGTAACTTAAAATAATCAGAAATAAAAATAATTTATTCTAATTTAAGATAATGCATTATAATTTAGGATAATGTATTATAATCTATTCTTGTCGCCGACGATCCACAAGTCGATTGGCTTCGAACGGTCGCTTAAAATGCTTCGAGATTCCCGCTGAAAATTTCGTTTGTTTGTGGAGAAATATTTTACCATCGAGCAGAAGATTAGCGCATTACATCATGAAAGATTTCCTTTTACAGCCTGTAAATAAGGCATGATTACAACCTCATCCGATGATAAATTGCTTCTTTTTTTTCTTCCTTTTTTCCATCTTCTGTCGACCACAATTCACTTCCGTGTAGAATTCTTCCAGTCACCGGAAATGACACGAGAGAAGGAAGAAATTCAAATTAAGAAGTCCCGCCATCTTTGTCGGTGATTCTGAGAGATGAGGTCCTAGAATAAGGATGGAAATTTTTTACTTTTCTCATTCAGTCCATCATTATTTCCATGCGCAGCTACATGGTCGATAATAGACAGAGAGAAAGAGAGAAAGAAAGAGAGAGAAACAGAGTTTCATTCCAGCAACAACATGGATGTTGCAAGAATATCCATCCTTTTGGTCCGCAACTCGAACAACCTGAGAATGCTCCTAATGAGCGGGAGATTGTCGTTGAGAGTTATCATTAGTGTTGTTGTTTGTTGCTGTTGTAGTGTTGTTGTTGTTGTTGTCGTTTTTGTTGTTGCTGAGTTTAGAGTTATTATCATTGTTGTTGTTTTTGTTGTTGCTCTGTCACCATCAGCGACCTTGACCTGGGGCAGGTCACTGAGGTCTTTTTCTTTACAAGGGGTTCGTGCGCTGAAAATATTTCTTCAAAGAGGCACGAAATTGCGTCACATGACAACAAATCCATGCCACGCTACAAAAAGAAAAAATGCTCACCTCGACAAACATGTCTTCCATCATCGTTCATGACGTCACGAAGATGATGATGATGATGATGCTGATGACGATGACGATGACGATGACGAGGGTACTTTATTAATTTTAAAATGAATTTTTTGACATCCACGAGAACGATGGAATTGAAAATTGACAAGAAGAGATTATTTTTTCTGATGATTTTCATCGTACTAGCTGCTGTAATTATCTAAAATGTTTTTTACTTTTAAATGTTGTTGCTGTTGTTGTTGTTGTGGCGGTTACAAACAAGAATGACTGGAGGTTGTCGCTGTCACGCAAGAATTGTTGTCGTCGAAAATTTTCTGACAACGAAGGTCTTTGTCGCATAATTTTTGTGAGAAAAACTTACAAATTCCGCTTGATACCTGGAGATGTTTCCTCGCAAATCCTTGCTGAATTAAAGCAGAAATTTACAAATTAAAAGCGATGTCTCGTTGGAAATAGAAAGTGGATGGGCTGCTTTGAATGATGCTCTTCGGAACCACTTGCGATGCTTTCCTGAAGAAGATAAAAATCTTGCGGAGGATCCTCTTTGTTACCATCAAAACCTTCCGATTGATTCTCCGAATTCATTCCATGCCTCTGCCACCCTTCTTCTTATGTTTGGCATTCCAAAGTCTAGATTCCGATCAGGTTTTTTAATCAATTTTAAAGCATAAATCTGTTTCCTTTCAACTCCCTTCCAAGGTTTCACCAAGGAGCGTCGAACGATTCACCGCCTTCCTGGAGTTTCGAGGTGCAGGGTGCAGACATTGTCGACTTTATGGCCGTGTGCGGATTTTATTGGCGGCAATAAAATGGACAGAAGTCGTGTTACATGAGTCCGTCCGCATATTTGGCTCCTCTCATGGATGAAAGTCGCATATTTCTTCGTGATAGGACATGACGCCTCTGCCTCTTCTCTGCAACGTGGCACATTCGCGTCACAAAAAGTTGCGTCGAGTCCCAAGTCCGATGTTTGACAAATAACCTGCGACGACGGTGCTGATGATGATGTCCAAATCTGCAATGACTCTCGAGAATTATCGCTTCGTGAGACCAGAAAAATCATTCTATTCTGATTATTTCAAATTATTATTATTATTATTATTATTTCAAATTATGATCATTATGATTATTATTTCAAATTATTTATTATCATTTTGCTTCACCAATTTTAAATAGAATTTATGATTTTATGTTATTTAAAAGTTAAAATTTATTGTTCCAGTTGAACATAGATCAAAGTTCATTTTCCTCGAAACTTCTCGAAACTTCTGGCAAACCAACTGACACAAGTTTTTGCAAAAGAAAGTCTTCAGGATTTTTGGACGAAAACGACGTAAAAATGGCCACCAAGATTCACTCAGCGACGAAAAAGTACGACTCCATGTCATATTTTTCGCTCGAATCCACCGAACACTCTGGAGAAGCCGGATTGTTTCACGGCAATTGGAGACAAAACCTTTTTCCACAATCCATGATTTCCGCCGAGTCTTCTCATTTCCAGGGCTCCATGAAAACTGGCAGTAAGGAAACAAAACTCCGCCAACCTGACATCGATGAACATTTTCCGACAAATTCCGACCTGCTGCCGACCAAACATTGTGCTCCTCACGTCAGGAAAGTAGACTCCGGTTGTGAATCTCAAGCGAAACAGACGAGGGACAGAAAGGACTTTGACAAACAAATCGAGCAACTCACGCCCCCTCCGCCAGCACAACTGCGACCTCACGTCGTCAAACAGTTCAGCGACTCGAACTTCCAAAGCAGACGTCCTTCGAAGGAAGAGAGGAACGTCTCCATGAACTTCGAAAGACACAAAATGCGTCCATTCAGACTCAATGCCCTCAAACGTGTCGAAGAATCAGAAATCATTTGATTTCAGGACAAATTCTTCTGACGCTGATGACTTGCCGAGTTGCATGGAACAACTTAATATGCTTAATATGATGATAATAAATAATAGTGATAATGCTGATGGTGATGGTGATGACGAGGACGATGACGGCCATGATAATGATGATGATGATGATAACGATGTCGACGGCAGCGGCATCGCATGATAACACTAGATCGACTCATTAAGCATCGAGACGATAACTATTAATCTGGAGAACTCTATTTGTTTCCGTGGAGTTGTGGAATAAAGCATTTCCAATCGAGTTTTAAATCTTCCACGTGCAACGGAGGTGGAAAGCGACACCGTGGTTCGGATGAATGGTCCACTGATGGAGGCAATGTCGGACGGTTCTGTCGTCTGGAAGCACTAAATTAAGGACGTCGAGGACAATTATTTCCTCAGAAAGATGAACGCTGTTCCTCGCTCGATTCCCGGCGTAGGAATTGCTCGCGACATCTTCTTGATGCGGACTGACGAGGAGTGAACATTAAATTTTCCGCTTCGCTTCTCGAAGGAGTTCATTTTAGAGTCAGCCTACCGCAGTGCTTGGATTGATGTTGCGTCTGATTGCACCTTCCATGCTGTTCAGCATGTCCGCCCATAACCCGCACTCCCCTCTTTTTGTACTTTGGTGTTGAAAACCTCCCAAAAGTTGGCATAAACAGCATTTGACGGGGTCCTATGTCAGCTTTTTAATAATGCTTTAGTTGTTTATAACCGGTCAGGACAGTCATCGTAACGCATGGGACAGACAAACTGGAAACAGACCGACACAAAGCCACCTGGTTTATTGCTTCTCATCCCATTCTCAAACTGTCTGCTAGATTTTCTTCCGTCCGAACGATAAAAAAAACTATTTCCAATTCTCATGTTTCTTTAATTAATTCATCCATTCATTGACAAAAAGTACTGGAAACTTCATTCTTCCGTTCAATGCTTGGGAAGCAATCAGTACTTTGCAGTGATTGAATGATTGAATGGTTGAATGATTGCCAGTGTAATCGCAATGACTTCAACCTTCGACATAAAACATCCGAAGACCTCCACGAGTTGATCGTTACCATGGAGACGCACGTTACAAATGCCCGTTCAGGGATGTGCGTGGTTTTTCGTCTGTTTGGAATTCCTCGGAAATCCTGCTTCAAATGATTTAAATTGATCAAGAAAATTTCAAATAAAATAAACATCAAAATAATCCGGTTAGATTCATCAGTTGAAGGAAATTTTCAGAATATTTTCAGGATTTTGTTTTCGACCGATTAATTTCAGAAATAAGTTAGACACGTTGAATTATTTCAGAAAGATCAGATTTTCCGCCTCGCAATTCCTTCGCGAGTACGTTCTCATATCTGAGTTAATTTCCAGACTTTTCTTCATCGCAGAACAATCAATCATTCTTTATTCTTTTTAACTCCCTCCAACAATCACGTTGAAACTCTTGCACTTGTTACAAGCATCAATAACAATCTAGAATTTTCCATCAAAATTCATGGAAATGATATTTCTCTGATCCAGAGGAATTCACCTGAGAAGGTCTATAAACGGCATGAGATCTTCATCTTATAATATCTTCAACTTATGATATCTTCAACTTATGATATCCTCATCTTATGATATCTTCAACTTATGATAGCTTCACCTTATGATATCTTCATCTTATGATACCTTCACCTTATGATATCTTCATCTTATGATATCTTCATCTTATGATACCTTCACCTTATGATATCTTCATCTTATGATACCTTCACCTTATGATATCTTCATCTTATGATACCTTCACCTTATGATATCTTCATCTTATGATACCTTCACCTTATGATACCTTCACCTTATGATATCTTCATCTTATGATACCTTCACCTTATGATATCTTCATCTTATGATACCTTCACCTTATGATATCTTCATCTTATGATACCTTCACCTTATGATATCTTCATCTTATGATATCTTCATCTTATGATATCTTCATCTTATGATATCTTCAACTTATGATAGCTTCACCTTATGATATCTTCACCTTATGATATTTTCACCTTATGATATCTTCATCTTATGATACCTTCACCTTATGATATATTCACCTTACCATGTAATTCCAAGATATCACAGAAAGAGCACGTTGATTTGTTTGCATATTTATAATTAATGTTCCCTGACTAAGAGTTGTTTCGGTTCAACAATCTTTATGATTGAATTCACCTAACAAGAAGACTGAAATAAACGAGAGACATTCTTAATTAAATTTATTTTAACATATTAATAAATGTAAACTATATTTTAACAACTTACTTAACATTTAAAATTTACTTTCTCAAATAAACTTTACGGTTTAAAACGTGGTCTTCTCAACTCTTTTAGCTGTTGATGTTCTACACTCGGTAACACCGTGGTTACGTAATATGATGCATCCATAAAGTGCAAATCGTTAATAAACAAATAAAAATAATTTCCAATCAATTTTAGCTCAAGAACAAAGAAGCAGATAAATCTATTCGGATAGAAGATGGAAGCATGTGCAGTGCTGATAACGATCCAAGTTCTGTTCTTATCAGCTCGCTACATTCGCGTCTCCAGTTTTGTTTGGAAAGCCAACGAAAGCATTCCACTTATCCACCTCAACTTCAGAACCACGCCAATTACCGATTCCTCTTAGCTAAACGATCCCCATTGATGGAGGCATATCCTCCAAACGAGCGATTGTGTAATAATATTCAGACAATATTTTTTCTAAATTACAGCGTATAATTTATTTTGGTGGTAATAGTAGTATTTCGATGGCATTTAACTGAATTTCACTCCGATATTGTTTATGGCCGAGTCATTGGGCGCATTGGAATTTGTTTGAAAGTATCGGTCATTTGTTTGGGAACGATCCGTCAATTTCAGGGACCACTTGATGAATGTGAAGCCATCAATTCAGTCGAGTTTGATCGGCTGATTAATTTCAATATCTCAGACATTGTATGTTCGTCACAGTTCTGAAGAAGTTGTTTTATCACTGTCACTCACTTCTCATCAAGCATCTGACGATTCAAATCTTCTTTTTGAGAATCGAAAGATCCTCTGCACGTCGTTTCATATTAGTGACCGAAGGCGTCCCTCACTACACCCATCTCAATACCAGCCATCCTTCACTCCCGAATACCAGCCATCCTTCACTCCAGAATTACGAGCTAATCCATTACCACGCTTACCAGTCTTTCCACTCTATTTCCGAGATACATCTTCTCTTCCTGCAACTGGGGTGTCGGATCGTTGCCCTTCTCCGTGGAAATATATTTTCCATGCAGCTTCGGGCTAAACGTGATCGTTTGTTTTGTTACACGGGAAAATTTTCTTAAATTAACGGCATTTGCCGTCAAAAGCTTGGATCCTTGTTACCTCTCGAGATTCTGACCAAAATCACCTTTTAAATTCATCCTTTCTCCACTCAATGGAGTATTTTTGTCTCAATTCGTAATGACTTTCTCATGATTTTGAAATGGATCATTTTCCAACCCGCCTCCAAAACATGCTTTGAATCGTTGAAAGATTAAATACAGTTTGGATATGCTTTTAATTCTAATTTTATTGTCTGGTTTGCACGCTTATTTACATCGAGGAGTTAATAAATATTAAATGCTTACTTAAAATAAACCACACCTGCTATCAATGGCTTGAGGACAGTTTTGTTACTGGTTATAGAACATTTTCAGAAAATTCAAAATGATAAAATTTTCGCAACGTGGATGTCTGGGATGCAAAATGAAGTCTGAAGAAATTGGAACATGTGCTGTTTTTGTGAATTAAGTGCTCCTCAACCTATCAGACGAACAAACCGCACCCACGTCACAAACACATGTCACAATTACCTAGCTTTATTTTTCCAGAAAAAAAATCTTGACTTATTATTTTTTAAATACAAATATTTCCGTTAATTTATCGTGAGTAACAAGTAAGTAACAAGTAATATCATCATTTTAATATCATCAAGAAAAAGGACATTTCTTCCATCCAAATTCGGATTTTATTTCTAAAAATGTTTTTTTCTTACAAAACTTCAAACCCCACGCCATAGATTTGCTTCAGCAGGTCTGTCACAGAACTCATTATTGTTACATTATAGTCGCGCAGTAATCCAAAGAGCCTCGTCATCGTCGTCATCATCACCGTAATCATCATCATCATCATTACCAGTCTGTTGTGAAAGCACAAAAGAGAGTGAACGGAGTTAATCTTCAGAGCAATTCAAAGAAGTTTTTAATTAATGCGACTTCTCTGGCGAGTGAATGTTCATGTTTTTTTTTCGTGTTAAAAGGTGAAAAAAATGAAGAGGCTGAAAAAATGTCGTTGGATTCAAAATAACGTCGAGGCAGCCGTAATCATGTCTCGACCTCCCCAATAACGAGATAACAGATGCATTCGTGCAGCGTTCCCCTGAGGCACTGAAAATCACAAGACGGTTGTTAATCATTTGCAGAATGATTTTTCGGAATTGCTGAAGTTTTTTTTATTAATATTCATTAAAACGAATGCTAGAGAATCATAACTTGATTCGTAATTTCGTAGCGTTTATGCCTCAGTAAAAAACAACAACATTCATTTGGCAGTTTGATATACTCATGAATAATTCATAAGATAGCATCACAAGATCACGTGATTTCTTTGGTTTGCTTACGAACGATGTCCCGCTCTGAGGGATCAAAAGAGGAGCACAAAAATGGAAGCACATCAAATGCATTTCAATGCAATCTGCTATAAATCACAGTACCGACCACGGAGATATCGATTTGAATATTTGTTGGTACGCAAAATATTACAATTTATAAATTTAGTAATCGACCAGTCGCTGGTTAGTTGGTTGGCTATAACCTCTGTCATACATTTCTGCAATAAATTATAGGAAAACAATAGCTGAGGAAAGGTCGTGCTCTCACCCCTCTTTTTCTTCTGGAAAATAACCAGCTTAATAAGTTTTTGCAAAATATAAAGACCATCAGAATAATATTAGATTTTTTTTCAATACTTCTTTGCACACAAAAATAGAGCAAAGTTATTTCCTAGTGAAATTATGCAAACAACGTAACGTTCTCTAGGCGCGTCCGAACGGTTAAGATAGTAAAACGGCTTCCGATCTCTAGGATTCAAAGAATACATTGTCTTTTGAAAAATACATGGGTTTTTGGTCATAAAGACAAAGATAATTATAATTGAAAAGTTACTTGAAAACAAATAAACGTGAGGGAAAAGATTTATTGAAATGAGGTTTAAGCACTATAACGTTATGAATTTAATAAATAATGTAATTTACAAAATAATCCTTAGTTCTGCAATTTTGTTATCGCGTATTTCAACAAATATAGCAACACAAAATTAAACCAATGATTTAGAATATCTATATGATAAAAATACATTTGTAAATATATATCTTAAAATATATATCGCTAGAAACATATTCATTTGTAATTAGATGTTGCTTTTAACAGTTTTGATTTGTTTATTTTGTTAAGCACTTAAATTTGTATCAAAACATTGTAGCGTTACGATTTTTCCATCAGTGTTAAAATTACCACATAAAGCAAATCTACTATTTTAAGCAATTTTCACGGTAGACAGATGAGAATATTTAGTGGTGGAACATTATGCCAAAGCCATTAATTCATAACTGATTCCATAATTTCAGAAATGGTAGGAATCGCATTCCCATCAAAGCTAACTGAAGAAGAAGAAATCTTTCAAAAGAAGTTAGCGAAACTGAAGAAAAAGGTGAAGCTAATGTAAATATTAACGAAATTATGTTTAAAATAAATCCACGGATACGTACAGCAAGTCCTAAGTTTGAAATGTTTTTATCATGACATAACTACTACTTATTTTTAGAGGAAGGCAATAGCAGCAGCTAAAGTTCCTAAATTAGAGAAACAAGAGAGCATTGTGGAAGTTCCTCAGTTGTGTTAGATGAGTTTGTATGGTATTACTTTATGACACCTCAAAAGTATGGCATTGAGTCAAATGTTTAGAGATTCATTAGTAGATTTGTTATTCATAATAGTATTCAAACCATTCAATCTTGTTGTTAGTCATGATTTTTGAGTTCATAATCAATTTGAAGATGAATAATGGTAAGGTAATACTTGCATCAAATTTTTAGCAACAGAAGTATGCCCAGCAGATGAACAAACAAAGAAGCTAAAGAAATTGGCTGTAAGTGGCTTCATAGGTGTTTCAGTGCATTCAACCACTACTTGTTGTTTTCAATTTAGGCAATGAAAGAGGCTCTTGCAAGCAAAGACAAAACATTCAAGAGAACCAAGAGAAGAAGGGTAACAATGTGGTTTTAAGATATTTCATATTAATTATTATTTAGTCAAAGCTCACTAATTAGTTGTTTTTCAACTAAGACTGCATGTAACTGTTTATGTAACTGAATAAGTTGAATGTATAATAAATGAAACAAAATGTCTGTCATTTGAACAGGATTCAGAGGCCAAAACATCTGTTACATTCCATCCCTTTTCAGAAAACGAACCTCACGATGTTAGTTGAGAGTATTGAACAGGATGGTGAAAATTTGTAAAATTAAGTTAAAAACGATTCCATTGTGAATCAATTCTGAAACCGCTAGGACGTCGCATTTGAAAGTTATTTGCAACATTTTTTAGCAGCCGAGAAGTTCTAGTGATTCCCATCAGAAGGTTGATTACGAAAGTCCGTCGTTGCCATCATCGTCTCGAAGCAATGGTTATTTGTTTGCAGCATTTTGAGAAATCCATAAACCATCATTATTTTGGAATACGACGCTTAGATCCAAGAGAAAGATACTCGGACAGACCAGGAGCACCAAAGACCGGTCGCACTTTGTACGTGCACGGACACGGCTTGACGGAATCCATCGTCCAGAACACTTTCCGAACCTACGGGAGCGTTTGCAACGTTGCATTCGAAGCCGAGAAAAAGTATGAAAATCAATCAAACTTTGCGAACTGTTGTTACATTTTATCGTTTGGCATTTTAGTTGCGCATTCGTGACGTACGCCAGTTTCGAATCGGCAGACGAAGCCATCAAAAAGGTCTAATTAAATATGATTTCTTGATTTTTATTTTGGAAGCTGATAATGTTAATTTCTTACCAGGTTAATGGCACAGTGGTGGAAAATGTTATGTTGAGAATCTCATTTGCCAGAAAACAGCCAAGCATGGATTCAGTCAGCGCATCAAATTCTGGTGATGCTAATGCCAATTCTAATTGGTCTTCCATTGGTATGATTTAAAACTAATTCAGGACAAAATAACTTTCAAGATGTCTGATGTATTTAGATAAAATAAAGCATGAATTGTTTAATTATTAAAAATAATTAGATTTGAATTAAGGCTCAGATGATTTAACCATGTGTTTAAAGTGGTAAAATCGTTGTTTTTCAAATTCCTACAAATTTTTCAGCTGCAAGCAGTTCACAGAAAGGGTCACACAAAGACAGAAGAAATCTTGTCACTTATGATGATGATCTTTTTGGTTGATTAATTAAGCTGTGTCATCCTTCTATGTTTTCCTCACTTTGCTATGGTAACAATAATTTAGCTTAAATTTTCTCCCGAATATTTTATAAAAGATGTGCTGAAAAGTCTGCTCGTTGATAAATGTTTAGGCCGGGAGCCTTCACGTAGGATAATTTCGTACAGAGGATTTCGACTATCTGTTAAATGGTCAATGTGTAGGTAACATCTCTATCATGAGCAATGAATAAATATTCAGTCCAACAATAAATGTGACTTCAGTACACACAGTCATAGTTGAACTGTGAAACCAATCACCCAGAAAAGCTTGGGGATCTAGTGAAGTATTTTTGCAAGCAAAATATAATAAGCACAATTAGAAAGTTATCTTCCCCAGTCACTTAAAGAGTGGTTAAAAATACTAAATATTTTGAGAAGTACACACCAGTACAAACACTAACTGTTTATCAAATACCACTGAAAGTAAGTAGACTGACAAATTGCAATGAAATATAAATCCTTTCTTTGTTCAGCAGCATCAATGTTTTTAGACACTTAGATAAAATTATGAAAATACAAAGATGAATCAACCTCTTTAAATATTGCAATTCATCTAATGACACCAACAGGCACTTTTTTGAGAATTATCAGAGGTTACCTGATGAGGTAGCAAACTTGTACCAAGTGACAACAAATCATAATGTTCTGCACTTTAGAGACCAACCAACGTGAATTATTTCCCCTTCTATTACATCAAACATAAAACAATAATTGCTAATGAAATTAATTTTATTAATATATTTATTCAAAATGCAAATACAGAACAAAAAATAGATTTTTCTGCGATTAGAAATCATATTTAGTAACTCTAAAATGAAAACACTTATCACAAATCAACTCAATTTACACAAACAGACTGTATTATGCACACAATTCTTACAGTCACCGAATAAATAAACAATTCTACCAATTCTAAAATAAGTCAACAAACCAATTAGAATACCATCTAATTCAACACGATCAGATTCTAGGTACAAGCATCATCGTATTTAACAAGTCCACAATGGAAACACTGGGATCAGAAATCATCCGTCAATTCACACAAACCGGGAGTGTTAAGCATACAATTCGTATAGTCACCGAATAAATAAACAATTCTAATATGCTTTCTTAAGAAAGTAATTAAACCGATTAGAAAATGGAATAAACATGACCAGATTTTAGGCATAAGCAATACTTCATGATGTTATATGAAAGTGTTTAATAAAGAAAAGGTTAACATGATCAGACAAACACATTACATCTTGTGTAATTTCTACTTTTAACAAAATCAGAACGTCAATGTGATAACTTATATTAAATTCTTTTATGAGAATCATCAGAGATACAGCCACATTTCAGGCGTCACTTTCTTCTTAAGACGGCTTGAGAAAACAATATGCAATATATTTATAATATATAACAAATTATTCATTCCTCATATATCATTTATTTTTCTAAGTTTAATAAAAATAATCTTCTAAAACATTCTAAGTTTTAAAATAAAATTTAAAAGATATTTAAAATTATGAAAAAAGCTAGTTATTCCTCTAAACATTAAATAAATTTAATATATTAAAGATTTAATTTGAAGGCAAAAAACTTTTATGAATTGCTAATAAATCATAAAATCAACAATGATAAGCTTTATTTGATGCAAAGAACTTTAACAGCACCACTTAAAAATAATCCTAATAAGCAAAACCAGAGTCTAACCACAAGCTCCACCGAATGCAAGGACTTCTTGCTCCCTGCACGTGTGGTTCTTGACCAGAGTGACAGAAACCTTGCTCTTGCTTCTTACTGCCTGTTCCAGTTCCAACCATGCTCGAACCTCTGATCTGTCCGATAGCCTGAACCTGAAGCCTTCCTGAATCACAAGAGTTTCATAACATTTAGGAATGTGTTGCAAATGCATGATATCAAGCTATCTTTATACCTCTTCTGGGTAAAACCGTTCGAGACGGACGCACACATTTTAATGAGATGCTCTACTTTAATGAAGCTCCACCCAAAACAAATTAAGCTCCGCCTAAAATGAGTAAAAGTAAATCTTTGATCCGTAATATTTTTAGGTATATCTCTTTTTAGGGAAACTCGGTCCGCATATTTAGGATCCGAATAGATCCGCTCAAGTGTTAGGGTAGGGTTATGGTTAGGATTAGGGGATAGGGTAGGGTTAGGGGATATGGTAGGGTTAGAGGTTAGGGTAGGGTTAGGATTAGGGGATAGGGTAGGGTTAGGGGTTAGGGTAGGGTTAGGATTAGGGGATAGGGTAGGGTTAGGGGTTAGGGTAAGGCAAAGCGTAAACTTTAAACACTCGATTGCTAATGTCAGACGTCAAGTATTTCCAAAATTATAATAAAACTTTATTAGAGACTTTTATGTAAATGACTTAATATATATTGCGGATAAAAGATTCACTTTTACTCATTTTAGGCGGAGTTTAATTTGTTTAGAGGTGGAGCTTTATTTTTTCTTAGCATCTCATTAAAATGTGTGCGTCCGTCTCGAACGGTTTTACCCCTCTTCTGGAGTTGCAGGCATGGCCATCCCAGGCTCGACGACCAGCACTCTGCTTGCTGTAGCACATAAAAAATTAAAATCTAGTACCTATTTGTACCATCAGGATAATTTTCATATTAAGAAAGACATTGATCAAAAAACTCATTCCCAAGTTCAACTGACTTCAAGTCAATATTGCAATAAGTAAGAAACACACTCAATACACTAATATCATAGCATAACCACAAAAGACAGTAAACTTGAGGATTTAAAGTCATTTTTAAATAAAATCTATTACCCTTTCTCTCCGAGTCCTTATAGATGAAGACTTCACCTTTGACAGATTCGTGGAGAAGAAGTATATCAGCCGATCCATCCTCGAATGCTTCCAGGCTTGGTTGCAGACCTGTTCTAGTCATGGCTTCGCAGTTATTTCTTTCATGGAAAAACTCATCTGTTTGTTAGAACATCAAATGTTCTAAACAATATCCTTTTATCACTTATATAAAATAAAAATATAAATCATAAATCATAATCATCTATAGATAAATTCATGTTATTTTAGAAAAACTATAATGAAATGCTTGTTTTGCTAAACACATGAACATATAAAGCAATTCAAATATTAGATATACATTTATAACCACAAAAATTGAGCAATATGATTAATTAATTATGAGGTCTAGTTATATCAACAAAAAATAATGTTCACGAACATCTTTGAAAACTATGAAATATAAACTTACAGATGTTTTTGAGTTCTCGAACAATCAGGTAATCAGCGTCAAGGGAGGTCTTCGTAAGCATAAACTCAGCCTCACCTTTCGAGGCCTCCTGAACCGGGTAGATGAAACAAGGAACGGGTTGCACTGCCTGGAACAGAAAAAAAATATTTTCTTTCTGCCTTTTGTCAAAACACCAAAAATGTAAAGATTCATTGCCAAGTAGCTACAAGATCCAAAAAACAGACTTAGTAATCTGTTTATCAAAAAAGGCAAGTCTGAATATACTTTGTTTTAATAATTCAGTTGTTCAAATATAGTGATTAAGCAATACTACACCACTCCAAAAATAAACAAAAAACTCAACCATTTGAGAGCCCATTCAAAACTATAAGGCCACATTCATCCAGTTGTTCAGAAGTAAGGATATATTGGTGAATTTCTTCTTCACTGACAACTACCACACCCTTGCAATGGTAAAATCTTGGACAATAGCTGGCAATTTATTGATAAAAATTTATTTGTTCCTAAAATTAAATTCAAAAGTAACAACGTTTAGAAAGTCATACCACTTTATCAAATGTTACAAGAAAATTCGCGTAACTGTCCACATTCTCATTGACTGGAAACATCTCACAAACATCTTCATTATTGCTTGTCTCGCCCATAAAAACAGCCCACGACTTTCTTGATTCTTTCATTACAAAAAAGTAGAAATTGTTAATTACACACACTTAAAGAAATGACACGTTACTAACCTTCAGAAGGGAACAAAGTCTTTATTTTCTTCACCATGGACTTTCTGCGGCTTCTTCCAAGATCAGACAGACTTAATCCAATCACTCTGTCGATCTCACTAAAGTCATCACCCTTGCCGAAATAAAGCGTATAGAGGGAACGGCTTCCACAAGCGCTGCGAAATTCAACGACACTACATATATCGCATCTAAATATACGAGATAGTACGAGGACCAGATATACAATTCAATTTTTACCTGTTAAAATTAAGCAGTTTTTCAATCTTTCCTTCATAGTCCCTTAGACGGATATCACCCAAGCTGACACTCGCCATCTCAAACGGTTATCAGACGACTACAGATTAAGACGGACGAGTTTACAACACGAGGTCCAACTAAACAGACATTTCGAAAATTATAAAATAAAGAAAGAAAATATAAAAAATGTAGTAGAGAATCACTCTACTAATAAATAAGTAAAATAACCAAACTTCGATTTCTGGCTTAATGAAATGCATAACTTTTTTAAATTTATAGAAAAATATCTAGAACAAAACAAAAGTTTTTTGATGAATTAAATTCAACATAACATTTTTCAATAAGTCAAAAAACGATTAGAAAGTAATAAAGAAAGACTAACCGATGATATTAATTAGTATTTATAAAATGGTCATAACCTTACTTAGTTAACTACACAAAATAAATGCTTTAATAAATGATTCCATAAGTTACACTAGAAGACGCTCTTTTACAAAAAATGACCCTCCATCTAATACTACAGTTAATTAAAAAAACATCAAATAGAATATATTAAAAAGTACTTCCACTCAAAAGATAGGATAAATACAATTAAAAATCTATGTGAGGACACATTTAGCAAAATCTTGGCACATGTAGTTTCTGACTGCATGTTTTCGAACGATGCGAGACAGCTGTCGCATCCACAACATTTCTGGGACACTCGGTGAGTTCGGACGGAATACAGCCACTTCCGGACAATGTCAAGGCCATCACAGAGTACAAGCAACCGGCTTACACAACTACGACGATTCGTGGGTTTGGTGAACTTCTACAGAAGGTTCATCCCGCACTGCGCCGACATGCTCGCTCCTTTGACCAGCATGTTCAAGAAGCAGAACTCGAGGAGCAAGGCAGCAGTGTCTCTAAACCCGGTCCAGTTGCAAGCATTCCAGAAAATCAAAGATGCTGTGCAGTCCGCCACCTGTCTCGCATTCTTGGGCAAGGACAGCCACCTACAACTCCTCACAGACGCTTCCGACGATGCAGCTGGAGCGGTCCTGGAACAGGTGCAAGGTGGCCTCACTACACCGGTGGCGTTTTTCTCCAAGAAGTTCAGCCCGACGGAGACGCGGTACAGCACGTTCGGCAGGGAGCTTTTGGCAATGTACCTGGCCGTGAAGCACTTCCAACACCTTCTGGAAGGTCGTCAATTTACAATCTACACGGACCACAAGCCGCTCACATTTGCTTACAAGAGCGGATCCAGCCGGTACTCGCCCAGGGAAATGCGGCATCTGGATTTCCTCAGTCAGTTTGCAGCTGACATCAGGCACATCAAAGGAGACCAGAATGTCGTGGCAGATGCCTTGTCGCGCACCGACGTCAACGCCGTCACAACCATCGATCTACAAGAGATAGCCGCATACCAAGCTGCAGAGACCCAGCTCCAGATCGACATGCCATCCCTGGAGATCATTGAGGTCCCACTACCATCCAGCCACGGCAACATCTTCGTCGACGTCTCAACAGGAGTGCACAGACCTCTCGTCCCAGAGAAGCTGCGTCACAAGGTATTTCTGAGCCTATACTCTTTATCACATCCAGGTGCCCGTGCAACGTCAAAACTGGTGAGGCAACGTTTCGTCTGGCCGAGCATGGACAAGGACATCAGAGCATAGTGCCGAGAGTGTCTGGCGTGCCAGAAGAGCAAGATCCACCGACACACTACGACGCCACCAGCAACATTCCCTCTGCCAAGCTGCCGCTTCCAACACATCCATTTGGACCTGGTGGGACCACTTCCGTCGTCGGAGGGACACACACACATCCTCACATGCATGGATCGATTCACAAGATGGCCCATGGCTATACCCCTTTCCGACACCTCAACGGAAGCCATCGTCAAGAATTTCATGCTCTCATGGATTTCCAACTTTGGAGTGCCGGAAACCATCACCACGGACCAGGGTAGCCAATTTTCCTCACACATGTTTCATCAGTGGTGCAAGTTGTTAGGCATCCGCCACGTAAAAACAACGGCCTACCATCCTGCTGCTAACGGAATGGTGGAACGTTTCCACCGTCAACTCAAGGCAGCACTCATCGCACAGAACGCCACCAACACCTGGACAGATCTCCTACCCATGGCTCTTCTGGGGATCCGGGCAACCGTCAAAGAAGACCTTCAATGCTCTCCAGCCGAGCTGGTCTACGGGACGGCGTTGAGATTACCAGGAGAGTTTTCACCAGCAAGCGACTCCAACCCGCCGATGGGACAGTCAGGCTTCGTGGATCGTCTGAGGGAGCAAATGCAGGGTCTCAGGCCGCAACAACCAAGACAACGGCAACAACCCGCGTACATCCCGAAGGACCTGGCCACAACACCACAAGTATTCATCCGGGTCGATTCTCACAAACCGCCGCTGAGCCCACCATACGACGGTCCCTTTGACGTCCAAGAACGCCATCGGAAATACTTCGTCGTCAAGAAGAATGGCCGGAATGACACAGTGTCCATCGACAGGCTGAAACCAGCAATTCGGCCCCAGACTTCAGTTCCGCCCACAACCAACCCGTCCCCAGCTATCAACCCAGCAACACCACTGGCTCAACCTCAAACACGCTCCGGACGAAGAGTTCACTGGCCCAAGAAACTCGAGGACTACGAGCCCTGACTTTTCGTTCGCCAGATTGCTCTCTGGTGGGGGAGTATTGTTGGACACTGAACTTCGTCCTACTTGCATCATCACACAAGCTCCAAGCGTACAACACTAGGAACGTACAACACTAGGAACGTCCGACACATAACCTCGGCTCACAACTCCGCCAGGCCACAAACGTGCAGGACAGCAACAGTGACTCAGCGCATGGCAGTGGACTCCTTTGTTTGAAGTCCTAGCGAAAGTCTATTTAAGGAGCCAGGAGAAGACACTCATCCGTTCGCCCTCAGTGGTCTTCCTCTTCGCTTGATTTCCGTGATCTCTTCTCAGGCCTTGTGCTTTGGCCTTTGTTGACTTGATCCTTTATCTTCTTCGTTTTGACTTGATATCTTTGTTTTCTCATTTGACTTGATATCTTTGTTTTCTTGTTTGATTTGACTTCTTGTTTATTAAATAAACTTTGTATCATAAATCTATGTAATCTATCTATCTATGTTCAATCTAAAAAGTTTCACCATTTTAAAGTTACTTTAAAAGTAAAAAATTTAGGTACTCTAGCCACTTTTGTAATACTCATTCTTCAGCCATCTTATGATGTTTTATTGTGGTCGTTTATCAGCTCACCACGTTTCACATGTATCTGTCGAGAGTCTCGACTCGAGACTAATATATAAAACTGTTAAAGCAACAAACTACTAGGAAGTGTAAGTACCAGAACCGCTAAGTGGTTTTAAAAGTTTCTAAATTTCTACAAGCAAATACTTAAAATGTGCAATTGTCTCTACCACAGCTAGGGTCACAAGAGCTTGTTGACTTTCGACATGACCAAGTCTTGAAACAATTTATCACTCATTAGAGTATGCTGGCTGCTCCATGCCAGACCAGCGCCGCCGAATGCACTTTAATGTAGAAGGTACCCCTTATAAAAAAAAATTGCACGTACATTCGGGTGCCAATGAAATAAATTGTGAAAATTAAAAAATAAAATAACTTTTTTGTGTTCTCACAAGGAATCTACCTAGGACCTCGGCCCCGGAAATGTTTAGCCGTGTTTGGCTATGGAATGTCGTAAATCATATGTAAGAAATTGAAGCATTTTTTAAAATGCGAATAGAATGGTCTATTCCACGCCTGAATCCTAGTTACCATAAAATTTCTCATTTGGTGGAATAAAATCGTCAGATACTAATTATAGAAACTCTTGCGAGCGGCTGATACTTAAACACCTGATGGAGCCGCCACCAAAGCGAAGGTCCTATTAACTCGTCTACCGACGCCTGATATTAATAATTCATAATAATTCACATTAACTCATCATAATGAATAAAATCGTCCGATGCAAAGAAAGTAGAAAGACCCCCTGCTCTTAAAATACTTATATTTATATATAAAATACATAAGAAATAGTAATGTTTCCAATCTTTGGAAAAAATCTCACCACGAATAACATTTACAACTCTTTCACTAACGCTTAGAGTGGTATGTGGGCCATCCATTTAGACAAGAAAGCTGATCACAAATTGAATTGGAGGGGCGCGATGTCTTTGAAGTTCTGGGAGTTTTGGAAAGCACATGGTGTAACAAGAAGACTTTTTATGTGGATATCCATTAAGGTATTACAGGAGACATATAAGATCTGGAAATTTTACAAGCATAGTACCTGGAGAAAACACAGAAGAAAGGGCCAAAGAAGACGCACAAAATTACACTTTCAATGATCCATGACAATATTTTGAAAATTTATTTAACCATTTCAATACTTCTATTCGGATTCAAAATATTCGTATTATGGTCCTTGGGTGATCCCTGACCCCTATGAGGGTGATGTTTTTTTTTTTGATGATGGTTCTAGAAAGTGTCAGAGGGCTTAATAAAATCTTTGAAAAGTAGTAGTAGTAAGAAAACGACAATTATTAACCAAAAATTATCATTTGATCATTAGTCATAAAAAAACATGTATTAAAGCACAATTTAAGAGAATGGTAACTCTAAAAGTGTGATCCCACGAAGCCATTCCTCTGAATAATTATATCTGTTCCCCCGTGGCAGATATTACCTACGTTTGAATCTTACGATATTCTATGGAAGAAACTTGAACATTGGTCAACTAAAAACAAATAAATCCAAATTACTGATTGGTTCAAATTTGTGCGTTATTTGCTTGTTATTTTCAGATCATTCTAATTATTAATCTTAGAAATTTACATTTATTGATCATATTAGGAAACTTAAATATTTTAATCAAAACCCACTTTAACAAATTCAAAAGTTAAAATGCCCGTGTTGTAATAGGCGTTGCTGAGCAATAGAAAATTCAGGTACAGTTTTGCGGTTTTTGTGCTCGGATTCCTGGTTATATTTTCCAACATAAAGTTCAATATTTGCTGGTAATTTATCTGCAATATTAAGAGTATGTTAATAAGTTATCACGTTAGTTATGTTTTTAATGGATAAAATACAAAATTTCAAAACTTAACCAATTGGATTATCCAAACATATTCGACATTTTCTGTATCCTAGGTATTCGAAGGATTGTAAGTTACTCAAACAAAAATAATTTAAAAAAAAACTACTACCTTTAGATAGAATCCAAAGTTTACAATCAAGTTTACAAATTTTCTAAAAACATCGATTTGTCAAAGATTTATTTAAAGCATGGGAGAAAAATAATTCGATTACCTCATAAAACTAGTGGTCCATTGGTAATGTTTATCGGCTATGTTGACAAATATCCTAAATAATATATATTAGATCAGCACTAAATCGTATTATATTTAAAATACTATTTGAAACATGTATTAATTCAAGCACTTATAGAATCCATCATTCTAAACATGTGCTAGCCAATCAGGACCCGTATGAATGTTAAATATGAATTAAAATGTACAAAATAAAAAATATATACAATTTTTTTTAATATTTAAATAATTATAGTAATATTTTATATTGCAAAAAAAATTACAAAAAGTGCACTTAATTTAATGATCACTTTCCTCACGGTTTGAACAAACCAATAAGGATACGAGTGAATATTAATTAGGAAAATAAAATTGTTAAAAATTAGTATAAACACCATTTAGCTTAATTAATTTATTATTAATTAAAATATACAATTATCAAAACATTTTGAAATTAAATTATTACCTTTAACAATAACTCCCTACCTTAACCTAGCCCAAACCCAAACCCTCGGATGTTACTACTAAGCTACTAAAACGTCCCTTTATGGAAACATGACTAATGCTGTGTCCGCCCAAACCCAAACCCTCGGATGTTACTACTAAGCTACTAAAACGTCCCTTTATGGAAACATGACTAATGCTGTGTCCGCGAAGCAGGGTTCGAGCCCGTGTCGCTATCGTAAGAGGTGAAGCATTAACAATGCAGTACTCCATTGGGTTCCGCAGACACCATTTCTCAAAACATGGATCAAAACATCAAAAAATAGGTCGATTCTTAATTCACACATTTCCTGATTGGTTAGCACTTATTTAGAATGTTGGATTCTAGTACTGCTTCTGTATTGATAAGGTAATAACTACCAAGCGCAAAGAACGTTGTCGTCCCATCCATCAGTCATAGTTGTCCAAAATCTTTGGATGAGCAACAAGATAGGCTAAAATGCAAGGCATCGTGAACATTCATGAAATAACATGCATAAACTTTACATACCCTTTCTAATTTCTGCCATTGGCTATTCGTCGCGCAACTTGGATCAATTTTCAACTTTTTATAGATTGACGCCAAAATAAACTTTGCGTCTTTTTCAAAAGTTAAAGTATATTCTAAATTTGTGAGCATTGATTTTAAGTCGATGCATGAACCGACCTGTGAATTGTTAAAATTTGAACAGTATAAAATTTTAACTTTGACTAAATTGTTTAAAGGGATATATAACAATATACCGTTTCTGCAGTATTTTCAATATTGGGCAACTGGGATTTATCACCGGGAAATCCAAAATACTTGAGGTTTCTTGATTTTACCAAATAACTCTCAAATGATGAAAATTCCCTGCATTTGAAAATATCACAATCAATTCAACAACTGCAAACTTTCAATTGACATTTGGACTTACTTAGGACGAAACATAAATTGTTCAAAACTAAAATATTCAAGAAGAGGAAAATTTTCTAAGAACTGTTGTAATTCGTTGGGAGAAGTTGTAGCGACGGAATCTCTTATATGCAGAGATCTGAAATACAAAGTAAATCGTTATTTATATTATTAAAAAGAAAAGCTAAACTTCTTTAATATTATTAATAAGGAATAAGGCCAATTCTCCAACCTTAGATTTGTAAAATGTTTCATATACTTCATGAATTCCACATCTCTAGTTATTTTGAAAAGGGTGAGACTTTTCAAATTGCTTAATTTTGATAGTGACTTTTTGAAATACCTGTTTTCAAATGAGTCGTCGCGAGAACTATTGCATCCGTTGAGGTAAGCATATAATTCCATGGATTCTAATGTTTTGGAACATGATGAAAAATCAATATACAACAGTCTACGTATCCTCTCGATATCAAAGTCAATTGACAGTTTTTTCAGATTCGGAAATCTTAGCGGTTTTTTCATTACTTTTGCTATATCGAGGTCTCTGCAATCATATTTATTTTTAGAAAATAAGAAACTAACTATCCATATCAACAAAACTCAATATGAAATTTGAAATGCAGGAAATTAGTGGAATAACTGATTAACTTACCTTAGGGTGCGTGATGATCCTCTACGGTATAAACCAACATGTAAGATTTCAAGAGTCGGAGAAATTGCTCGCAAGAGAGAAATCAATTTTGAACTAATGCGACGTACGCGAAATGAAAATTTTTTGAGAGGTAGGCGAGCCTCTTGAATCTTCGACAACTCTTTAATTTTGTAATGTCCGTGTAAAAGGTCGACGTTGACCCATTTAAGAGCATCTCTAAAGCCGAGACAAGGCTTTAGAAATTGGGAAGCGATGGGCCAGCCAACGTCCTTTCCTTTTGACTGCACATCTTCGAACAAGTGTGGTGGTAAATAAATATCTCGTTTAAGAACTGTTATTCAATGAATACGATGTTAGTATTAATTAATTTAATATTGTAAAGTATTTGATACATCATTTTTTGCATTAATATTTATACTTAAAATTTCAAATAAATATATAATTAATTAAATAAATATAAATGTTTATTGCATTATTGTGTTAAATTTTTATGAGCAATTCTACAGCAGTGAAAGCTAAAGTTTATGTGTATGCTACAAATTGTGTGGTATTTTAAAAATCTTTCAAATGAACGTCATACCATGGCCTTGAACCTGATCATTAACGAGAAATATTTCCTCAAAATGTATCGCGGCTGCTTTCAGAAGACTTTCTCTCAGACTTTGCAATTTTGTTCTCGAAGTTTGGTCTAAATTGTTTTAAACACATGTAATCATGATACCTGAATTATATGAATACGAAGCTGGTGCCATAAAATTCGTCCTTACTCATTACTTCTGCTGCTTCGAAACTATCAGCTGCTTTTTTTTAATCCGGATGATAGTATTCCTTACTTAGCTTGTAACCTTTTAGGAATACCTTAGTTGTAGTAGCCGTAGATATACTATGGATATTTCAAAAAATTTAATATTCACATAATAAACTTTTTAATTTGAGAAGTAATATAATTTTAATGATATTGGTAAAAGTTTTCAAGGGGTGCGGGACATAGAAAACGTTGGGAACCCTGCCCTATAAGAATATGATATCACCGAAAGAATATTATCAAACTACCAGAAGATAGCTCTTGTTATGAGTATCATTAGAGTATGCTGGCTGCTCCATGCCAGACCAGCGCCGCTAAATGCACTTCAATGTAGAAGGTACCCCTTGTAAAAAAAAATTGCACGTACATTCGGGTGCCGATGAAGTAAATTGTGAAATTAAAAAAATTAAAAAACTTTTTTGTGTTCTCACAAGGAATCTACCTTGGTCCTAGGACCTCGGCCCCGAAAAAGTTTAACCGTGTTTGGCCAGGGAATGTCGTAAATCATATGTAAGAAATTGAAGAAATTTTTAAAATGCGAATAGAATGGTCTATTCCACGCCTGAATCCTAGTTACCATAAAATTCCTCATTTGGTGGAATAAAATCAGATACTAATTATAGAAGGCTGATACTTAAACACCTGATGGAGCCGCCAACAAAGCGAAAGTCTTATTAACTAGTCTACCGACGCCTGATATTAATAATTCATAATAATTCACATTAACTCGTCATAATGAATAAAATCGTCCGATACAAAGAAAGTAGAAAGACCCCCTGCTCTTAAAATACTTATATTTATTTATAAAATATTTAAAAAACAGTAATGTTTCCATTCTTTGGCAAAAGTCTCACCATCAATAACATTTACAACTCTTTTCTCAAGAGAACGCCGCGCAACCATTGGTAACTGCTGCGCTATGATTTTTAGCAACAACAATAACAATAATAATAATAATATTTAATAGAAAAATGACAATTATTAACCAAAAATTATCATTTGGTCATTAGTCAACAATAAATATGTATTAAAGCACAATTTAAGAGAATGGTAACTCTAACAGTGTTATCACATGAAGCCTTTCCTCCGAATAATTATATTTGTTTCCCCGCGGCAGGTATTACCTACGTTTGAATCTTACGGTATTCTATGGAAGAAACTTGAACAATGGTCAACTAAAAACAAATAAACCCAAATTACTGATTGGTTCACATCTGCTTGTTATTTTCAGATCATTCTAATTATTAATCATTCATTGATCATATTAGGAAACTTAAATATTTTAATCAAAAACCCACTTTAACAAATTCAAAAGTTAAAATGCCCGTGTTATAATAGGCGTTGCTTAGCAAGAGAAAATTCAGGTATAGTTTTGCGGTTTTTGCGCTCGGATTCCTGGTTATATGTTCCAGCATAAAGTTCAATATTTGCTGGTAATTTATCTGTAATATTAAAGGTATGTAAATAAGTTATCACGTTAGTTATGTTTTTAATGGATAAACGACAAGATTTCAAAACTTAACCAATTAGATTATCCAAACATATTCGACATATTCTGTATCCTAAGTAATCGAAGGATTGTAAGTTACTCAAACAAAAATAATTTATAATAAACCACCACCTTTAGATAGAATCCAAAGTTTACAATCAAGTTTACAAATTTTCTAAAAATATCGATTTGTCAAAGATTTAATTAAAGTTGGCTGGCATGGGAGAAAAAAAACATAAATATTTTGATTACCTCATAAAACTAGTGGTCCATTGGTAATGTTTATCGGCTATGTTGACAAATATCCTAAATAATATATATTAGATCAGCACTAAATCTTTAGTAAATTCAAAATAAATTAAAATAAAGTTTGAGACATAATGAAGGATGTTTTAATAACTAATTACCAAGCAGCAAGTATGTTATCGTCCATTACACTCCAAAGAGTTGTCCAATGTCTTTGGATTAAAAGCAAGATGGGCTAAAATGTAAGGGTTCTTGAAAATTCATGAAATTTTGTGAAGAGATAAAGATTTTGCACTCAATTTCGACAAATAAACTTTACATACCCTTTCTAATTTCTGCCATTGGCTATTCGTCGCGCCACTTGGATCACTTTTCAAGTGTTTATAGATTGCCATCAAAATATACTTCGCGTTTTTTTCAAAAGTTAAAGTATACTCTACGTTTATGAGCATTGATTCTAAATCAACACGTGAACCGACCTGTGAATTAAAATTTTAACTTTGACTAAATTGTTTAAAGGGATATATAACAATATACCGTTTTTGCAGTATTTTCAATATTTGGCAACTGAGATTTATCCCCGGGAAACCCAAAATACTTAAGGTTTCCTGATTTTATCAAATAACTCTCAAATGAAGAAAGTTCCCTGCTATTAAAAATATCACAATCAATTCAACAGTAAAGTGTCAATTGACATTTCGGCTTACCTAGGATGAAACATAAATTCTTCAAAACTAAAATATTCAAGAAGAGGAAAATTTTCTAAGAACTGTTGTAATTCGTTGGAAGAAGTTGTAGCGACGGAATCTCTTATGTGCAGAGATCTGAAATACAAAGTAAATGGTTAGCACATAAATATTTATATTATTAAAAGAGAAGCTAAACTTCTTTAATATTATTAATGAGGAATAACGCCAATTCTCCAACCTTAGATTTGCAAAATGTTTCACATACTTCATGAATTCCGTTTCATTAGTTATTTTGAAAATGGTGAGACTTTTCAAATTGATTAGTTTTAACAGTGAGTTTTTGAAATATCTATTTTCAAATGAGTCGTTGCGGGTACCATTGTTTCCGTTGAGGTAAGCATATAATTCCATGGATTCTAATGTTTTGGAACATGATGAAAAATCAATATACAACAGTCTACGTATCCTCTCGATATCAAAGTCAATTGACAGTTTTTTCAGATTCGGAAATCTTAGCGGTTTTTTCATTACTTTTGCTATATCGAGGTCTCTGCAATCATATTTATTTTTAGAAAATAAGAAACTAACTATCCATATCAACAAAACTCAATATGAAATTTGAAATGCAGGAAATTAGTGGAATAACTGATTAACTTACCTTAGGGTGCGTGATGATCCTCTACGGTATAAACCAACATGTAAGATTTCAAGAGTCGGAGAAATTGCTCGCAAGAGAGAAATCAATTTTGAACTAATGCGACGTACGCGAAATGAAAATTTTTTGAGGGGTAGGCGAGCCTCTTGAATCCTCGACAACTCTTTAATTTTGTAATGTCCGTGTAAAAGGTCGACGTTGACCCATTTAAGAGCATCTCTAAAGCCGAGACAAGGCTTTAGAAATTGGGAAGCGATGGGCCAGCCAACTTCATTTCCTTTTGACTGCACATCTTCGAACAAGTGTGGTGGTAAATAAATATCTCGTTTAAGAACTGTTATGCAATGAATACGATGATAGTATTAATTAATTTAATATTGTAAAGTATTTGATGCATCATTTTTTGCATCAATATTTATACTTAAAATTTCAAATAAATACATAATTAATTAAATAAATATAAATGTTTATTGTATTATTGTGTTAAATTTTTATGAGCAATTCTACAGCAGTGAACCTTTTTCCTCCAACTATGTGCATATAGAGCTTCATATATTATTATTATTATTCTAGCTTATAAAGCATCACCACTGAAAACTTGTCAAACAACGACTCTATGCTAAAGTTTATGTGTATGCTACAAATTGTGTGGTATTTTAAAAATCTTTCAAATGAACGTCATACCATGGCCTTGAACCTGATCATTAACGAGAAATATTTCCTCAAAATGTATCGCGGCTGCTTTCAGAAGACTTTCTCTCAGACTTTGCAATTTTGTTCTCGAAGTTTGGTCTAAATTGTTTTAAACACATGTAATCATGATACCTGAATTATATGAATACGAAGCTGGTGCCATAAAATTCGTCCTTACTCATTACTTCTGCTGCTTCGAAACTATCAGCTGCTTTTTTTTAATCCGGATGATAGTATTCCTTACTTAGCTTGTAACCTTTTAGGAATACCTTAGTTGTAGTAGCCGTAGATATACTATGGATATTTCAAAAAATTTAATATTCACATAATAAACTTTTTAATTTGAGAAGTAATATAATTTTAATGATATTGGTAAAAGTTTTCAAGGGGTGCGGGACATAGAAAACGTTGGGAACCCTGCCCTATAAGAATATGATATCACCGAAAGAATATTATCAAACTACCAGAAGATAGCTCTTGTTATGCATAACGAAGTATTGATCATTAGCTAGCAGTTGTTTAGTTAATAAATTACGATAAATATTTATTAAAGAACAATTTAAGAGAATGGTTATTCTAACGGTGATTCCAGGAAGCCATTCCTATGAATAATTGTAGGTTCTATCGTGGCAGATATTACGCGTCAATTTCAATAAAATAGATAAAAACGCAAGTGGCATTAGCAATCTTTAATTTAAAAAATTTCTTTATCTTGTTCTTCATGATAATCCCGGACAGCATGAGCAAGCTATTTATCCAGATTCTCATATTTTTTCTTAAACACTGGCTGTCCTATTCTGGATGCTGCCAAAGTCTGTCTGTGACAAGCGGAATCTTTCTCAATGCCATCCAATAAGTACCAGACACTTGGATGGCTGCACTGAAAAATGGAGTTCAGAATGTTGTGAAATCCTTCACAAATTGCAAAAGTTCATGTAATTTTTTATATTAACAGCAAACAACATTAATTACTTTTGTTTAATTATTTTAGCTTATACCGATTTTGTTACGAAAATGTAAATTTTATTGAAGTGTTACATTTAATTTTTATTTTTTATTATTTCGTAAACCTAGGAAGTTATATTTTAAATGAATTCTAAAACCTCTGGATTGTGTGAATGGACATAATCAGCATATATTTCAAGATTCAACCAACTTATTAATTGACAAATCTGTTGCTCCATCTTTATTGAAAATTTCGTTGAATAACTAACTCATAGACCAAATTTACTTCAGCGTTTTCATATAATGTCAATTTAGATCAAACGATTTTGTTACATTTTAAAGATTTTACTTCAAAAACATTTGTTTTAGATTAGATAAATAAATAAATTATGTTAAATTCATTCAGTACCAAAGCAGGCTTTCTGTCTGTTAATTACGACTTGTGAGATTCTGTTAACTGTTTACAAAAAGGGAAACATGGCTGACATCTAGAGATCGTCTTCAAGTTAAAGAACTCCAGCAGCCCGAAAATTTGAAAATACACATTTATAAAAAGTCAAGCAATGTTTAAAGCAATTAAACACTTTGCAGTCAAAATAAAAAATATTAAAATAAATAATTTAAAATTTATTTAAAGTAACGTGTCTTGATTATTTTGCATAGCTTCAATAAGTTTAGAATATTGTTCATACCATTTTTCCAGCAAAACGGGCAATGCAATTTCGCACGATGTATTCATTAGGTTACGGTGTGGCATCCTTTTTTGTTGTAGAAGCTTGGTTTCGATATAATAGGAAAATATGCCACTGCTATAATCTTGTATTACCATTAAACTATAGTTAATTACCGTTATAATCGGGTTAAACAAGAATCTGATACATCGATTTCTACATCACTTTAACATCACACCAATGGGCGATACAGAGTAATGTGTCGGTCGAAAGTTTGCTATTTGCAATGCAATAGCATATGAGCATTGCTAAGAGTAATCACCCATAATTCTGGTATTCCTCAATACAATCTTTGTAGTTTTTTGCGTAACTTAAAATAAAACACCCACCAATTCAAAATTCAGTACTTCAATAATTCAAATTCAATACTTGTGTAACTTACATTGTCAAATTACGAGAAAAGTAGCAATGCACGACAAAATTATGATATTCCATTAAATGTACACCAAATGTGAAAGTTTTGTAGAATCCGTCTGTGCAACTTTCTTGCAATTCCGGTTCATTTGATTTATCATTTTTACCTTTCCTTGGAGTCCTCGCTATTATTCAAAATGTCAGCTTCGGCACTGGTTTCGAGCCCAGTATAGTCTGTTAATTTTTGTGTCTTTTCTTTGCTTGATGTTGCAAATGAAAGTTAACAGAAAGGCATTTTCCGACTTACAATTTATTTTTCAAACCATAACCATGTTGAACTTTTACGCTAATTAAAATCGTTGCAACTTTTTAATGTCATACCATATTAATTATAACATTTTCATTCTCATTTTTTAATCGTGTTATAAAAACCTGGAATCCCCGATGAAATAGCTCGCAACTGATACTTTTGCTCGTTTTAAAAGTTTAGTTTCGCATGCTGACCTCTCCCTCTTTTTAATTGTTGCTGACTGAGCTTTGAAAAATTCTGCTGTTTCATTTCTGCCGTTTCTTTATATCTCATTGTAGCTTTCGTTTATCTTCAATGATTGCCTTTTTTTCTTGTTGAGGCGCTTTTAAAGTTTGACTTGAAAGGTTCCATTAAAAAATTAGATCTTATGATTTCGACGTGATCAACGCAAAAAAAGATCATCCCCTCATGTTTTACGAGGGTTCATGTTTTACCCTTGGAAAAATAACGTGTCTGGCAATAATCACGTATTTTAGAAAGAAACATTAATTACATTTTCAGATCTATCGAGTGAATTCCAGGTAAGAATTATCAGTTTTGACAGATGACTTTTGATATTTGGCGAGAAAGTAATACTTTGAAATTGTTATTTCCATAAAGTCAAAATTTAAGTGTAGTGAGAAATGTTCTTAGATCTCAGCACATCTACCGATAGGTCATTCATTCCTGACGGATAATAGATCAATAATAATTTACGTCGAAGTTAGCTTTTCATCGTATTTATTTCCAATATCCGACAACCATCTGTCATAAAGTTAAACGAACGAGAGCCTGAACTATGAGTTCTGGTGATAGTCCAAGAATATTAAGTAATAAAGTTCTCATAATTACAGCGGATGACTTTGGATATTGCGCAGAGAGGAATAGAGGAATTTTAGATTCTTATAAAAATGGAATCGTCACTAGAGCTTCTTTGCTTGTAAATGGGTCGGCAGTAAAACATGCCTGTGAATTGAGCAACAAGTTCAAGATTCCTACAGGTAGATGCAGTTTATAGATTATTCTGAAATGGATTTGACGTTATGGCCAACTTGGTTTTACTAAGAACAGATGGTGTCTTACCAACCTACTTGAGTTTTTTAAGAAATTTATGAGTGGATTGATCGTGACAAGGCTGTAGATGTAGTGTACCTAGACTTCGCAAAAGCATATGATAAGGTGCCCCATCAAAGGCTTCAAAAAAAGCTCAGTGAATGTGGGATTGAAGGCAAACTATTTCATTGGTTTACAAACTGGTTGACAGATAGGAGACAGAAGGTAGGCATGGGAGGAATTTATTCAGAGTGGCAACCAGTGCTTAGCAACATCCCACAAGGATCGGTGCTTGGACCTGTGCTGTTCTGCATATATATAAATGATCTGGATGATGGCATAAGATCTAAGTTATCCAAGTTTGCTAACGACACCAAAGTAGCAAGAACTGTCAGCAAGCAAGAAGATGTGGATACACTTCAGGAAGATCTTAAGTTATTCAAACGGGCAGAAGATTGGCAGATACTTTTCAACGTAGGCAAATGCTCCATTATGCATATGGGATGCAAAAACATGAAAATTGAATATGTATTTGGAGGAAGGATTCTGAAGCAGTCTAATCATGAAAGAGGTCTGGGGGTAATAATGCAGAACAGTGCATGGAAGTTGCAAAAAAAGCAAACAGAGTCCTTGGAATGATAAAGAGAGCTCGTAGTGAGTAGGAACAAGGATGTAATACTGAGATTGTATAAGGCATTAGTAAGGCCACACCTTGAGTACTGTATGCAAGTGTGGAACCCTCATTTGAGAAAGGATGTAGAAGTGTTGGAAAGAGTACAAAGAAGGGCAACCAGGACGATGGAAGGTTTTGGAAAACTGAGTTACGAGGAAAGATTAAATAGATGTAAATTAACGACTCTGGAAAGAGAAGAAATAGAGGGACCTCATTCAAAATTTTATCGGGAAGGGAAGGCCTTTTGCCTGAACAGTTTTTCGAAGCCACAAAAAGTGCTAGAGGGAACGATTGTAAATTATATAGGAAGGCTTCGGGAAACTTGAAAAACAATTATTTCAGCTCAAGGGTGGTTTCCTTATGGAATAAACTAGATAAGGAAACCATCCATGCGGACGCAGTAGATAAATTTAAAATTTACTTAAGTAAATTCGGTTATTAGGACTAAAAAGAGTGGTTATTACACAGATCATGGTCTTCTTAACCACTATAAATAATTGTTATGTTGTCCACGAAGGTCTCCATTTAAACTTAACGGAAGGAGTTCCACTTGCCGAGACTTGCCATTCAAGTTTGTTATCACAAGACGGACACTTCCTCAACAGATATCTTTTGCTTGAGGCAATTCAGAAAGGACAAGTGGACGAAAATGATGTAAGCCTAATTCTTTATCTCACTCCTGCATTGGTTATCATTTACTTATATTTTCAGATTTATTTGGAACTAGAATCACAGATAAGGACATTTCAAGTATTAAACAATGGGCAACTTCCCTATTATGTGGATGGTCATCAGCATGTCCATGTATTTCCTGGTGCACTCATCTCTTATTAGTTTATCAGGAAAAATTCTTACATTCAATTTTTTTGTGCAGTCGTGAGAGATATATTTTGCAAAGTGTTGAATGATTATAACATCAAAGAAACCAGGTTACCAGCAGAACATTTGGGAAAATGCAATTGGCTGGATGACATTAAGAATCTGGCTTATCTGAAGGCAATTGTAGATTACAGCACTGAAGCCAAGAAGATATTCACATTTAATAACCTCAAGTATGCTTTTTTAATTATTGCACAAATACCATCTAATAATTGAAATTATTTTAGGTTTTCTGACAAATTCTTAGGTCTAACAACCATGAGCTGTAACATGTCTGAGGATAGAATTATAACGTTACTAATGGATGTTTACAAAAGAAAAGACATCTCTAAAGTTGTTTGCGAAGTAATGACCCATCCTGGCTACCCTTGCGCTGATTCAACTAAAGGCGGATGTGGAACAGGAGCAGACGATTTTGCTCGGTCAAACGACAGGAGACATGAATTAGAAGTGCTCACGAGCCCCACTATGCAAGCATTCCTCAAAAATGAAGAAATAATGATGACCCATACCTGCATTGATTATTGAAATGCTACAAATTATCCTATTTTGGAAATAAGAACCACTTTAATTAAGAATAACTTGTTAGACTGCACATCCCTACTTTATAAACTCCTAACATCATGTGGATAAATGAAGGAGTGTCAGGATGGCTCAGACCACTTAGACCTACCTTCCAGCTACTACATTGAACATGATGTGGATAACAGTTTACAATTTTTAGCTGAGCTAATTCTTCAGTTCTGAGCTACTAGTCACTTTTCAAATCAATGGCAAATCGCAATTTTAAAATCACCTCCAGCTGTTTTAAACCAAGTTGTTAGGTAATGTCATACCTATGCGTAGCACTTCCCATAATGAACACACTGATTGGCGTTGCATGCACTCTAAATTACATTTGATTTTGTGGTTAAGTGTTCCAATTCATCTTCAACATTATATAAGACTCCTTAAATCATGAAGTTTGACTTAGTTAAAGAAATAAATCTATGCATTGTGCAGAGGATGTGAGTAGCACATTTATGAGAAGAATTTCCCACTAGATAAGCTAATTTATTAATATTGTTATAAGGGGTGGCTATCTTTTAACATCAAAAGGATCATGTTCATTTTGCAATTTAGATCCAATAATGGAAGTATCTATGTGAAGCTTTGTAAAACTTTATTGTAAGGTCTTAAAGATCTGATACAAATCAGAAAATTTAATGTCTAACAATTAATTACAAAGGTAGCAACAATCTTCAAATTATATTCTATAATATCCAACAATGTTCAAGTCATTCAGGTAAAAACCAACTCAAAATATAATTTATTGTAAACAAGTGATCTCTTCAAGCAAAATACTATTGATAACCACACAGTAACAAATCACCACATTTAAGAATGTTACAATGAAGAAGATGCTGGCACTTCCATCCTGGCAAAGAAGCTGCAGAGAAATCAAAAATTCAGAGACAAAGGTTTCCCAAGGCACATTTCTATGAAGAATAATGATTGAGACCCTGTGCAGGTTGTTGATAAACCACTGTTTGGCAAAAGAAGTCAGTGATGCTGTTTCCTTGTCGTTTAAGTATGTTCCAGTAACAAAGCTACTCAATATGAACGAAGATTGTTAAAAACTTTTTGAGGTAGTGAGGTCAAACCACGTTTGGTCAATATTTCAAGTAAATAATAAATAAATTTATAAAAATATCAAATCATGTATATGTACACAGAATGCATCACAAAATTTTGATTTGGAAACTACAATCATCCTAACAACAGCGACAGTGCAAAAGCTCTTTACGTCGGCAAATGAAGCATTTCAGGAAAGCAGAGAATTTAGATTTTTTTTTTAAATTCAGGGCAACAAATTGCCAACTTAAAATGTGTGGATTTCCATCAAGCTTAATGCAGATTCGGAGAAAAATCAAGTAATGCTGCAGATTGAAGTTTAGTGATGATGACAAACATGAGTTACCCTGGCCATGAAGCAAGGTGAAACCATTTCAAATTTGCTGCATTCTCATGATAGAATGTGTTTTCAAGCAATAAGATAAACTAAACTTCAGTCATCACTAACAGCTGAAATTGCACAATAAACAAAACTCACTAAGAAAGTAGTTTTTACAAATCTTCATGAAATCGCAAAGCTTTTAACTTAACTAAATACAAAATCAACTGATATTCAAAACTTAAATTCGACTAAAACCTAAGACTAATAATTTTGAAGCATCACCCACTCAGTATCAACAGCAGAGGAGATTAAAGGAAGGTCAAAGTCTGCCTACAGGACTTGAAGGTTGTGCGAAGCATCCTGATCTTCCTGAACCTCTGCATGTTTCTTTATGTGTGCCTTGCATTTGTCCTTGCGATAGAAGGCCTTGTGACAGATCCCGCAGGCAAACCTCCTCAGGCCCGTGTGGATGGGTCGGTGCCTCAGGAGGGAGCTCTTGGTGGTGAAGCACCTTCCACATTGGTGGCAAATGAAAGCCTTGTGACACGAGAGGGTGTGGTGGAAGTACTTGAGGAGGTCCGAAGAGGCTTCTCCGCAGATGCGACAAGCAAAAGATGCTTCCGATTTGTCGCGAGATCCCATGTACTCGAGCATTTCATCCGCCGTCAGAGCGTCTTCTAAACTTCTTCGTCGTCTTTTCTTGCCGTCGGAACTCAGACAGTCGAGCAAATAATCATCCTCATTCTTGAATTCAAAGCTGTCAGGGATAACCAGGTTGTTTGAAAGATATGTATTGCTTGCCAGTTGATGCTTCGAGCTACCAGGACCAGCAGGTAGAATCTTTCTGTAGAGGGATGATGTTGAATGTGCAGGCAAACTGGGAGAATGCTTGAGTAGAGCAACAAATTGGCTCTTAGAAGCACCGAAGGGCAACTGACAGGGATGACGAAGATGATGGGTGGTTGCAGAATTAAGAATGGAAGTGGATACCACTCTGTCCTCATCATCACCCAAGGAAGATGTTGCTAAGCAACTCTCATTCTCCTGTTTGACATTTTTCTTTGAGAACAGACTCAGATCGAGTCCGAGGTGAGAATAGCATCCCTCGTTCTGAAACTCCGTCTTGATTCGGAGATTCTCTGGCGAGCGATCCCCGGGTAGTTCAAAGTTTGAGCACCTGTCCTCATCTTTCTCAGTTTGAAAAAAATATTTCCTTTTCTTGAAACAACCAACTTCTTCACTTGGTGAGGAATCCCCACAGCATTGGTCATCTTTCATTGGCTCATCAATATGTTCATCTTGGCTGTAATCGACAGATTTGACTTTGGCCGGCTTGGATTGCTTGCGCCCTCTGGATTTGTGGGGGATCAAATCCAAACACGACGGAGAAGAAACGCGTTCGGTTCCGTGAACTTCAGAGGCTACCAGCAAACCGGGCCGGTTGAAGTCACGGCAGGAAGAATCTTTTGACTTCAAATTATTGTTTTTAATATCTGGAGATCTCTCTTTCGGAGGAGTGAGAGAATTAATCCTTTTGAGGGTGCTGTTAACTTTTACGACGATTTCATCCACCTGGTTGTCCACAGTTACGCAAAGAACGCCAAGGATTTGCAGGTTTTCGCTGTAAGGGATGTGATCGTTGAAGAGCTGAATGATGGCACTCTGTAGGTACTGCACCACAGGTTTTTGATCGCTGACCTCTAAATATGCCATGGAACGGTGAGAGGACTGCTTCATCAATCAAACAATCTGCCAAAATAAGAATTTTAAAATGCAATGAACTCAATAAACAGCAGGACATCCACTCAAGCATGACAGAGGTGCACGAGGGAGTTTGCCCTGAGAAGCCTCGATCAGCTCTCAACACTTTCTATAGAAAGGTTCTTGAAACACCCTTGAATTAAGAGCTCCGGGTGTGGATTATTTTTATTGTTCATTCAAATGTCGTCTGCTAAGTTTGTTCTGTCAACAATTTCTTAAGTTTCAAACAATTCGAAGAACCCACTTTCTCAAATTATTCTACAATGAAAGCAGTGGAAATAGAGGTGTGAGTAGTGCTTAGATTGCAGAGACCATGCTTTTATACTGTCAGTCATCTATCTTTAGATTCCATTCTGCAACATAGCCTAATGCAGAATTAATAAGTGACTAACGGGAAAGGAAATGAGCCAATAAGCCATCCGATGCACATGCATTACGTTAGAGTTAAAAATTCCCCTTCACAGAAATTTGGATGACTTAGTGAGATTTCTATTAGTTAAACAGTTAAACATCGTTTAATAAAAACCAAACAATCGGGTCTTAAATGTCGCAGCAAGAGAATGTTGCAGCAAGAGAATGTTGCACGTGCATGCCTCAAAATAAGATCTCGCACATCACAACATCTGAAGGGTTGCCCTCATATTGACTTTGCAAATGTGAAAGAAGCTCTACCTGGCTGGGTGAAAGTGATTTAATCACCAGGCAATCAACAGGTGAGATGTTGACTGCCAATCAGTGAGAGAGTGCCCGAACCAAATGCCTGCTACACAGGAGTGGGTGTAAACTTAATACCCTGAATTCCTGGCCAAGCTACTTTTAACCTATCTCATACTATGCTCTTTCTACTGCATTTCTCTATCTTGGTTCACTTTTGAACAAGATCACAAGTAAAAGATGCACAAATATCATAAAAGTTGTATATTATTCTTACATTATTCTTATAGTTTATGTATTCACCAAGTAAAAGATGCACAAATATCAGAAAAGTTGTATATTATTCTTACATTATTCTTATAGTTTATGTATTCACCTGTAGCACAAAATATCTGTTCATAATTTAAATTTGAACTTAAATTTTATTTTTTTAGAAACATGAACCATGTCTTAAAAAAATATACACCTCACAATTTCATAATAAGCCACCAAAAGTCTAAATCTAAAAAAAAGGCTAAAGAGATTGTGCGTAACACTTTCGCAAGGAAAGTTAAATTCGCAAGCTGCTTAACTTAGATTTACGAAATAATATGAACATGGACACAAGTCTAAAACATAGCGAATTCATGGTTGTTCAAAAGTTAAATCCACTAAATATACAACCAATAGCTTTGTTTTAATTCGGTGAATACCTTTGACTGAATTAGGCCAACCGATAATAGAAACCGTTACTTAATTAGTTAATATATTAGCGATAATGGAACTAATTGATTTAATAATAGACTGCCCGAAGCCAGAAATGAAAAATGAACTCACTCTATTCCAAACATCTTCAAAGCTAATGTCGATTTCTCTGTGGTAACGACTAATGAAAACCGTTCACCGACGAAGAGCGGCCAAAGTGCCACCCGATAAAATCCACACAAAACAAATTACGTCGATGCAAACTTACCATAAACTTTAAGTAAGTCTGTTAAATTTAATTTTACTAAATTTTTAAACTAGGCATAAATTAAATAAGTGATCAATTGATCAATTCACTTCGAAAACTCCTTAATCATTCGATAAATTAGAAGTTAATTAGCTGAGGGCTAAGGACAAAAATAACATGCTTAGACAATTTTTTAGACCATTTTTTAATGAAAGTGAAATATTTTAACATGTCTCAAATATCGACGTTGCTAGTTACTGAGCTGCAAAATGAATTTTAGCCAAGATCTCACAAGCTTTCTTTTTCTTAAAACTTTGTAAAAAAAAAACCTGTATAATCATTACACCAGACAGTTAAGGGGTCATCCCTTTATTTGATTATAGTCCGTTGCATAACTCAGATGATTTGGAAGGGGTCATCCCCAAATGACGCCACAGAAGTATAAAAAATTTTGCAAGATGAGGTGAATTATATGAGATACTAACTAAGTCTCAATATGCTGTTTCTAACACATCTGAAATATGGTGATGCTTAATAGTTAATATGATTACTTGATCAACACTGAATGAGATTACATATTAAAAGGGCATCTAGCGACAATAGTTTAATAAAGATAGATAAATCGTTCGTTCAACAGAGCAAATATTTTATTTATTTTTCGAACTCCTTCAAAAATTGCAAAATTAAATGTTCGCTGACAATATTTCATGAACTTAATTTGTGGTGTTTCTTTGTTTCCACATCAAGAAATTTTTAGATCTTTTGCTTTAGTAAATGGTCATCATTACTCAAGAACGTCACTTTAGATTTTACAGAGAAGAAAACCTCTGGTCAATCCTATCAAATTTAACTAAAATGCATTTTGGCAAAAAATGCCAATGGTTTTTACTGCTTCTTTTGAGCTTCCTAGGGTGGCATCACGTTGACGTAACCCCGTCACAAATTCCTAAACCTAACTCTTCGGTGAATTTTAGTTATTGGGGGATGCACTTGATCGTTCGTAGTATTTGTTATATTTATTATATTTATTTGATTATAGTCCTTTGCATAACTAAGATGATTTGGACTTATTGTTCGTAATATAAAAAGATTCCT